>CM022702.1:12276901-12774401 GCA_012295165.1 Asparagus setaceus
TCCAAGATGCAAGCAACAAAACCAATAACAATCCAAGATGCAAGCAACAAACCACAACAATATGGAAACAAAACCCACAACAATCCAAGATGCAAGCAACAAACCACAACAATATGGAAACAAAACCCACAACAATATGGAAACAAAACCCACAACAATATGGAAACAAAACCCACAACAATCCAAGATGCAAGCAACAAAACCAATAACAATCCAAGATGCAAGCAACAAAACCAATAACAATCCAAGATGCAAGCAACAAAACCAATAACAATCCAAGATGCAAGCAACAAACCACAACAATCCAAGATGCAAGCAACAAAACCAATAACAATCCAAGATGCAAGCAACAAACCACAACAATATGGAAACAAAACCCACAACAATATGGAAACAAAACCCACAACAATCCAAGATGCAAGCAACAAACCACAACAATATGGAAACAAAACCCACAACAATCCAAGATGCAAGCAACAAACCCACAAGAAGATGGCAACCAAAACCCACAACAATATGGAAACAAAACCCACAACAATCCAAGATGCAAGCAACAAAACCAATAACAATCCAAGATGCAAGCAACAAAACCAATAACAATCCAAGATGCAAGCAACAAACCACAACAATATGGAAACAAAACCCACAACAATATGGAAACAAAACCCACAACAATCCAAGATGCAAGCAACAAACCACAACAATCCAAGATGCAAGCAACAAACCCACAAGAAGATGGCAACCAAAACCCACAACAATCCAAGATGCAAGCAACAAACCCACAAGAAGATGGCAACCAAAACCCACAACAATCCAAGATGCAAGCAACAAAACCAATAACAATCCAAGATGCAAGCAACAAAACCAATAACAATCCAAGATGCAAGCAACAAAACCAATAACAATCCAAGATGCAAGCAACAAACCACAACAATATGGAAACAAAACCCACAACAATCCAAGATGCAAGCAACAAAACCAATAACAATCCAAGATGCAAGCAACAAACCACAACAATATGGAAACAAAACCCACAACAATCCAAGATGCAAGCAACAAAACCAATAACAATCCAAGATGCAAGCAACAAAACCAATAACAATCCAAGATGCAAGCAACAAACCACAACAATCCAAGATGCAAGCAACAAAACCAATAACAATCCAAGATGCAAGCAACAAACCACAACAATCCAAGATGCAAGCAACAAAACCAATAACAATCCAAGATGCAAGCAACAAACCCACAAGAAGATGGCAACCAAAACCCACAACAATCCAAGATGCAAGCAACAAACCACAACAATCCAAGATGCAAGCAACAAACCACAACAATCCAAGATGCAAGCAACAAAACCAATAACAATCCAAGATGCAAGCAACAAACCACAACAATATGGAAACAAAACCCACAACAATCCAAGATGCAAGCAACAAACCACAACAATCCAAGATGCAAGCAACAAACCACAACAATCCAAGATGCAAGCAACAAAACCAATAACAATCCAAGATGCAAGCAACAAACCCACAAGAAGATGGCAACCAAAACCCACAACAATCCAAGATGCAAGCAACAAAAACCAATAACAATCCAAGATGCAAGCAACCAAGATCCAAGGTTGCAAGCAATCAAAATAGGGGCTCAGATAGTTATTAAAAATTGAAAAAATAGATTGCCTCATCTAACAATGAAATTGTAATGTAGATTGCAATCACATAGATGGATTGCCTCACCTAACATTGTAAATACAATGTAGGTTGCATTCTCATCCTGGATTGCCCTACCTAAACATCACAAAGACATTGTAGATTGCATTCTCATAATATATGAATATCATCATTGCCCAAAATAAAAAATACAAAATAGCCATACCAATACATAACGTGCAATGTAGGTTACTATCAAGTATCATATCCTTCCATATTTGCATCAAGTATCTGTAGGCTGTCAAAATTTTATCACTGATAAGCCACGATTCACTGAGATATCGTTGAACGAAGTCCTTTGTTTGAAGGCTTAGAAGCGGTAGAATCACAAACACAAAGATAAGATCCAACCAAGAGGTTTAGCATCGTGTCCAAGCTCTAAGCGGAGCTCTTAGCGCGTTCAAGCTCTAAGCGGAGCTCGGCCAGCGTCCAAGCTCCAAAGCGGAGCTCGGCCAGCGTCCAAGCTCCAAAGCGGAGCTCGGCCAGCGTCCAAACTCTAAAGCGGGCGTTCGGCCGCGTCCAAGCTCTAAGCGGAGCTCTCAGCAGCGTCCAAGTTCTAAAACACGGAGCTCGGCAGCGTCCAAGCTCTAAGCGGAGCTCGGCCAGCGTCCAAGCTCTAAAATGCGGGCGTTCGGCCGCGTCCAAGCTCCAAAGCGGAGCTCGGCCAGCGTCCAAGCTCCAAAGCGGAGCCTTTAGCAGCGTCTAAGCCCAAGGCGGGCGTCATGATCATGCTCAAGCGCCAAATCTCAACCCTCGCCCGAGCGAGGTCATCTAAAATAAAGCGAATCGGGACGCGTTTCTCAAACAAAGCGAGTCGGGACGCGTTTCTCAAACAAAGCGAGTCGGGACGCGTTTCTCAAACAAAGCGAGTCGGGACGCGTTTCTCAAACAAAGCGAGTCGGGACGCGTTTCTCAAACAAAGCGAGTCGGGACGCGTTTCTCAAACAAAGCGAGTCGGGACGCGTTTCTCAAACAAAGCGAGTCGGGACGCGTTTCTCAAACAAAGCGAGTCGGGACGCGTTTCTCAAACAAAGCGAGTCGGGACGCGTTTCTCAAACAAAGCGAGTCGGGACGCGTTTCTCAAACAAAGCGAGTCGGGACGCGTTTCTCAAACAAAGCGAGTCGGGACGCGTTTCTCAAACAAAGCGAGTCGGGACGCGTTTCTCAAACAAAGCGAGTCGGGACGCGTTTCTCAAACAAAGCGAGTCGGGACGCGTTTCTCAAACAAAGCGAGTCGGGACGCGTTTCTCAAACAAAGCGAGTCGGGACGCGTTTCTCAAACAAAGCGAGTCGGGACGCGTTTCTCAAACAAAGCGAGTCGGGACGCGTTTCTCAAACAAAGCGAGTCGGGACGCGTTTCTCAAACAAAGCGAGTCGGGACGCGTTTCTCAAACAAAGCGAGTCGGGACGCGTTTCTCAAACAAAGCGAGTCGGGACGCGTTTCTCAAACAAAGCGAGTCGGGACGCGTTTCTCAAACAAAGCGAGTCGGGACGCGTTTCTCAAACAAAGCGAGTCGGGACGCGTTTCTCAAACAAAGCGAGTCGGGACGCGTTTCTCAAACAAAGCGAGTCGGGACGCGTTTCTCAAACAAAGCGAGTCGGGACGCGTTTCTCAAACAAAGCGAGTCGGGACGCGTTTCTCAAACAAAGCGAGTCGGGACGCGTTTCTCAAACAAAGCGAGTCGGGACGCGTTTCTCAAACAAAGCGAGTCGGGACGCGTTTCTCAAACAAAGCGAGTCGGGACGCGTTTCTCAAACAAAGCGAGTCGGGACGCGTTTCTCAAACAAAGCGAGTCGGGACGCGTTTCTCAAACAAAGCGAGTCGGGACGCGTTTCTCAAACAAAGCGAGTCGGGACGCGTTTCTCAAACAAAGCGAGTCGGGACGCGTTTCTCAAACAAAGCGAGTCGGGACGCGTTTCTCAAACAAAGCGAGTCGGGACGCGTTTCTCAAACAAAGCGAGTCGGGACGCGTTTCTCAAACAAAGCGAGTCGGGACGCGTTTCTCAAACAAAGCGAGTCGGGACGCGTTTCTCAAACAAAGCGAGTCGGGACGCGTTTCTCAAACAAAGCGAGTCGGGACGCGTTTCTCAAACAAAGCGAGTCGGGACGCGTTTCTCAAACAAAGCGAGTCGGGACGCGTTTCTCAAACAAAGCGAGTCCCAAGACCGCGTTTCTCCAATCAGCGAATCGATGTCGCGTTCCTTCAATTGAGCATAAACCCGGGCGTTTCACAAACAAGCGACCCCGGTCGCGTTCCTGAACAACGCACCCCTCAAAGGCGTTTGACCGTCGCGTGGACTTGGGCCCGTTTGTCATATCCACCTAACCCGACCCTTCAAATGATGAGGGGCGGGTTCGGCTCAAACTACCGATCAGGAGTTAACATTCCTCAAGTTTCGACTTGAGAGAATTATTATCAAGAGAGACCAGCGGCAAGTGGCTCATTACGTGCGTGCGGCGATTGATTACAGCGGTCCTCTCCGAATGTCAATGTTGTGCACTGCACCTAGGCGATCGGTCTTTGATGGGTTGACTAATCGGCCCCATCCAAGAGACAAAGGCGATTCCACGAAGGAAAACCTCGGTGAATATCGAGGTTACCATTAATATGGTCGTGAGGAGCGTCGTTACCTTCGATTCGGATGAATCGAGACTAGTAAGCCCTTGAGTGTTAAGGAAATCTCGAGATAAGTTGAAGGAATTTATCGGCCTTTCGAACACGGCGAGAGTCATACCCTCATCAATTATCGAGAGGCGGGGGTTGGAACACGAAGATGAGCACTCGGCCATTGCGAGTCTCGATCTTCCGGCTCATTCATAGAACACGAGCATGGTTTATACAAGCGAAGTCTTTGAAGATCTCAAGAAGAAGCTTGAAGAATACCGGCGATGACCACGAGGAAGCTATCGCGGTCCGCAATGACAAACCATTAACCAACTTAGAGACATGGTAGCCCAACCGCTGCGATAGGGCTCAAGCTCCGTGGTGGTCCGGTACCTCAACCGAATCGCCGCTAAAGAAAGGTCAATCTGCAAAGCGAGAAGGGAAAGATGGTTGAAACCTCCGATCAAGAAACTCACCGTGATAGATTCTTCATCGAAGGAGAGAAGCGAATCAAATTTTCAATCAGCCAAAATGGATGAATTGAAGCTTCGTCTTAGCTATAAGCTAGCGAGTGAGCTCCAAGGCGAGGGTTGTGAGGCCATATCTGCGGAGTGGGATCGACACCTTACCCTCAAAGTTTAAGGCCCGGCTCTGCAAGCCGATGTACGAGGTTAGCGAATCGGCCGTCTATTACTTCAAGTCCTGAGCCGTGATGTGATTTGAGCGATGCTATTTTGAGCCGTCTATTTATTGGCACTCTCAAAATTAAGCCTTTGAATGGTTCATGAAGCACTGCGGATCTATTGAAAGTGGGTAGATTTGGAAAGGCTATTTCTAGCTAGATTCTTGAAGATGACAGAAGTATCGTCCCTACCCTCCTCGCCACTAAACAAAAGCCGGGGAACCGATAAAGGCTTTTGTGGAAAGGTTCCGAGTGTGGCATTGCGATGCCAGGCGGGGATGATACAAACTACTTTGGTGGAAACACATGCGGCATAACACAGAGACTCCTCTCTTGGCTCAAATGGGGGTTCTGAGTGTGGTTCACGGAAACAACTAGTGTCCCAAGGGGAACAGCGGAAGATATTGTCGCTGAGTTAAAGGCTGAAGAAAGCGGGGCGACAAGAGCGGCCCGGCCTGCGAGTCAAGACAATGCCCTCGGTCAAGGAGGAAGGACATTCATCTTTGCGATACTAGTGTTCGATCTCCACCGGCAAAGCGGGCAAGCCATCGAGTCACCAAGACCGCCTAAGCAATATTCTTTCAAAGAAGAGCACATCGATACTCTATTCAGTGCTGCGGAAGAATAACAAGTTAAAGCTCGAGAATCAAAGAGACACGAAGAAGCGGGAAGGTGGATGACCCAATTCTTGTCGATATCATCGGATGTTGGGACACCGACAAAGAAGTGTTACATTTTCAAAGACATTCTACAAGCATTGGTTGATGCGAGGTACTCAAGTTGAAACCAGAACAGAAGACTGTGTCTACTAATATGACATCAGTTCAATTCGGGGATTTCTCGCCTGTAATGACTCCTAATGGAGCTGTTCCCATTCCAAAAGGAGAATTACGTTTGAAGAACACCGATCGACACAATCAAGAAGGAAAAGGTTTGGCACCCATCACAATTTCAAGCGGAGAAGTGATGTGGGTCCATCCTGACTTGATTAAAGATCATCAATGGGCTGAGACATCATCAAAGAAGAAGAAGAACAAGGCGAAAACTTCCAACATGATCGGTCAGTCCATAGCGAAGGCGATACTCATTTGGTCCCTCTCAGGCTTCGGAGAAAGAAGAGATTGCGGCGGTAGAAGGGGATCGGGGAGTAGTGCAGTCGAAGCGTGCTTGAAAAAGTATGATCAAGGGCCTTGAGGAGTCGGGGAGCGGTTGAGGAGGCGAGGGGTTACGGCCTAAAAGTCAATTGATAAAGGGAAGCCAAAGGAGGTTCGATATAATAAAACCTTCTACAAGAAGCGGGAACATCGGAAAACCATTCCGCCGATGTTTTGTACGGTAGCTAACATTCCTTGAGAATCACCCTTCTGAGCTCTTGAAGTTGTCCAAATCTACAAGAGCGGCTCTAGTGGAGGCTTTAGCGGATCTGAGAGCTTCATTACACAAGTTCCTGTAGTCCCAGAAGCTATGGATGAACCCTCTTGTGTCAAATGCTTACACATAATGAAAGGTCTGCCTTGCATATCATTCACACAAGAAGATATGCAAATCAATCATAAACATGACAGGCCCTTGTACTACACAGGATACATGGGATCTTCAGAGATCAGTCGTGTCCAAGTAGATCCAGGATCTGCACTTAGCATAATGCCGTACAGGGTCATGCAAGTTCTGGGAATCCCGTACCACCGGTTGAATTCCACTCAGACGACTATCTTTGGCTTCAATGCCAACAGCACACGACCTTTGGGAAAAATTAAGCTCAAATGTCAAATTGGGGATCTCAAGTCAGAAGTAACCTGCTACATTATAGATGCCGACACATCCTACAATCTGCTATTGGGACGACCCTGGATTCATGCGAATCGGATTGTCCCATCAACCCTTCATCAGGTAATGAAATATGTCAATGAAGAGGGGGAGGTCAAGACCCTGATAGCTGAGAAACATCCTTTCAAAGGAGTAGAGAGTTATCACACTGATTCGGTCTTTTACCTTGGCCGGGCACGAATCGCGAGACCGACTTGCGGCAGTGATAGCAAGCGGATCGAACTGAACTGAAGAAGAGTGTCCATGGGAATTGCATGTAGTGAGCTCTAATAAGCTTAATAATGAGGAAGATGTACTGAGTGAAGGCGAATGGTACATTAATGAAAATTTCAATTTGGCTTACTTGTCTGATGTTTCATCTGAGGAAATAGATAAAGATACAGGGTTGGAGCCATGGCATGCGCTATATGACGAGAGATCACTAGATTTGCCACTCAAAACGTCCCTCTCCACCTCCAGGAGGATGGAGGACGTGAGGAAGGCATTCTTTATGGTCCCGTCCAAAAAGAAGGGTCAGAAACCAATTTATTTTGGTAAAGTGGACCCTGAAGTTATCAAACCAGAGTTCAAGAAAGCGAGGCAACTCCTCAATTTCATCATTCACGAACTTAAGGCTCGTCACATAATGAAGAGTATGGGCTACAATTTCGATAGTCCAAAAGGGTTAAATTCCGGAAAGGGGCGAACCACGATTCAACACCTTGTCCACGAAGGTAAATCCCAAGATTATTACCACAAAACCCGGCGGGGTTAGGGTACTTGTCGACACCATCCCTTGAAGGCGAAGCGGGACAATGCTCGGCAAGGACCATTCATCCGAACGCCACCATGGGATTCGGCGTAAGTGTAGGATCAATTTTCGCAAGTATGTCGATGAACATGACCTCGGTCGATCATCAAGTGATGGCGAAGATGACAAGCTGGATTGAGACGGATAGTGACCCTTGGATTAAGCGTCTTGATGTTCTATGGGATATGTGCTTGAGCAGCGAGCATGCCCGAAGATAAGGTGATCCAAATAAATATGGGGATGAGACCAATCCCAAACCAATCTTAAGTAAGCAAAAGCTTGTCGCAAAATGAGAAAGAAGAACTAGTGTCCCTCGTCAGAGTATGTTGGCGTCTTAGCATGGAATTATGAAGACATGCGGTCTTGATCTTGAGGTAGCCATGCACGCCTCAATATCGACCGAATCGAAACTGTTAAGCAACAAAGAACGCAGTTCCGTCCGGAGGTTATGGAGGCAATTGTAGTAGAAATCCAAAAGCTCATTGATGCAGGTTTCATCAGAGAGGAACAACACCCGGATTGGGTAGCCAATATCGTTGTTGTACCCAAGAAGAATGGAAAGATCCGGATATGCATTGATTTTCGTGATCTGAACGAGGCATGTCCGAAAGATGAATTTCCACTCCCCATCACCGATGTCATGATTGATAACACATGTGGATATGAGAGAATGTCTTTCATGGATGGATTTTCAGGATATAATCAAATCAAAATGTATCCTGAAGACGCAAAGCATACGGCCTTTAGAACACCGTTGGGGGTGTTCTGCTATACCGTAATGCCGTTTGGGTTGAAGAACGCTGGAGCAACTTACCAACGAGCGATGAATACTATTTTTCATCAACATCTACGTAAGAAGATCGAATGTTACGTAGATGACATTGTGGTAAAAAGTCGCAAGAAGGAAGATCACCTATCAGACTTGAAGACCATGTTCGACATCATGAGAACACATCAACTGAAGATGAACCCCACAAAATCCTTCCTAGGGGTGTCCAGTGGTAAATTCCTGGGATTCATAGTTACATCCCAAGGAATTTCGCTCGATCCTGAAAAGGTGCGCGCCATCCAGGAAATGTCGCCACCAAAGACCATTAAAGAGCTCAGAGGCCTGCAAGGTAGGTTAGCGTATATCCGAAGATTCATATCAAATCTTTCGGGCCGGTGCCAACCCTTTTCCAAATTAATGAAGAAAGGAGTTTAGTTAGGTATGGGATGAAGGTTGCCAAAAGGCATTGAAGAAATCAAAACCTATCTTACACAACCACCGGTCCTCGTGGCCGGTATCGGAAAACCCTTCCTTTATATGTGAGAGCCATGGACCATTCACTTGGAGCCTTGCTAGCTTCGAGCGATGACCAAGGACATGAACAAGCAATTTATTATCTCGGTAGGACCATGATGGGGCGAACAGTCTGACCAGTGGAAAAGGAATGCTTAGCCTTGATGTTTGCCATCCAGAAAACCCGACATTATTTGGTTGGGCAAACAATACATGTCATTTCCAGAGTAAATCCTCTGAGAGTGCTCATGACTAAGCCTTCTTCACTGAATTCCCGTTTAGCCAAATGGGCGATACTTCTCTCACAATATGATATGAAGTTTATGCCCCAGAAGGCTATTAAGGGAGCAGGCGATGGATTTCTTAGCGAACATCGGTCCCGACTCTTCAAACTATCTGAAGGTATACGGATGAAATCACTGAAGCTTACATGACTCAAGGAGATACTCAAGTATGGAAGTTATTCTTTGATGGAGCCTCTAGAGCGAATCCAGATGGAGGAATTGCAGCCGGTGTGGGGGTTGTACTTGTTTCCCCAAATAGTCTTGTGATCCCAAGGGGGTTTTCCTTAGCTGAGCCATGCACTAATAACGTAGCGGAATATAACGCTTTATTACTAGGAATGCAGCTGGCCGAAGAAATCAACATTCAATACCTCGAAGCTTATGGTGATTCCCAGCTCATCGTGAATCAGGTTCGAGGAGAGTATGAAGTGCGCAATGAAGACTTAATCCCGTATCACTCGGCGGTTCTAGAATTAGCACGAAAGTTCGAAGGCTTTTTCATAGAGTATATTCCACGAGCCCGGAACGCCTACGCAGATGCCTTGGCCTCGTTAGCCACATCACTAGCATTACCTCCAAAAGCCCAGACAATAATATTTGTCGCAGGGCGTGAGTTGTACTTTCCTGAACTCATCACAAAAGGAGATCTAGAAGGACCAACAGAAGGGACCGTTTGTGAAACTTCCATTGGGCTCGAACCAAGGGATTGGCGATTCCCTTATATAGACTACGTCCTGTATGGAATCCTGCCGGATGACCCCAAAGCGGCCGCCATTAAGCGGAAGGCCCTTCGTTTCTATTATGATGTAACTTCGGACTTTGTATCGTAAGTCGCATGGCGAATTCTACTCATTGCCTTTCGAAAGGAGGCAAGAGATGCCTTAAAAGAGGCCCATGACGAATGTGTGGAGCCCACCAACCGTGGAGCAAGTTGGGAGATCGCCACGGAGAATAGGTTATTATTGGCCAAAGATGTTTGAAGATCGTGGATTCAGCTAAGCGATGTCATCGTGCCAAATTCATGGTGATTTCGGCCCATCGTGCACCGGAAATCTACACCCAACATCTTCTTCGTGGCCATTTGAAATGTGGGGAATGGATATTGTCGGGCCTATCTCATAGCGTCCAAGGACATCGATTCATCTTAGCGTAGCGATTACTTTTCTAAATGGGCGAAGTCGTTCGCTAAAAGAAGTTAAAACTTCAAGCGTGATCAAGTTCATTAAGCATCCGTCCTCTATCGCTTTGGTACGCGGATAGTCCATGATAGCGGTGCACAATTCATTAGCTATGGATTCGGAGATTTTGCAATAAGTTCGGGATCCAAAGTGTTGCGTCGGCGGCATATTATCCCCGACCAATGGTCTAGCGGAAGCTTTCAACAAGACCATTGTGAAACTTCTAAAAAGTTAGTCTCTAAAAGTCGGCGTGATTGGGATGAGAAGTTGGGCAATTGTTTATGGGCTTATCGCGACGACGGTGAGAACCCCAACAAAAGCTACTCCCTTTTCTTTGGTGTGCGGATCGAAGGCTGTTCTACCATTGGAGATTCAAATTCCTTCCCTAAAATTAGCTCTACTTGGCTGGAATGGCGGATGAAGAGCAACATCAACTTCGCCTCTGAGGAGCTAGAAATGTTAGGCGACAAGCGACTTGAGCTCAAAACAAATCGAACTATACCAAGCTTCGGTTCTAAAGCCTACAACAAGAAGGTTAAGGGAAGGATCTTCAAGAGAGGCGATCTTGTCTTAACAGTTCGCCGACCTATGGTCATGACACATAAGGCGAAAGGAAATTCAATCCCAAATGGGAAGGACCTTTAAGTAGTCGAGGCTGTCTATTCTAGCAGACTTATCGACTTATCGATTTGAAAGGTGACATTCTCATGATGCCAATTAACGGAAGTTTCTCAAGAAATATTACGTAAAGGCGGTTAGATCCCTGTCTTTTTTTTTTAAGCTTAAGAGAAGGAACTCAACGCTTTAGGTCGGGGTTGATTTATTGGAATGGATTTCATTCATTTGAGTCTTGAGCGATCATTTATGCTATGTTAACATTATACCTCGGCATTTGTAATTGTTTTCATTATTATAAATCAAATATTGTGCGCAAAGGAGAAACAAAAGTATCACTTCATTTTTTTTTTTTCGATAACAAAACAAAAGGTGATCTGATTTAATGCTAGAAAGATTCGGGCCCATCAAGTGAATAGCGTAGCCGTGACTTAAGCTCCATAGCTTTTGTTCATGCTCGGTCGCACTCTTTTGCAACTACGCACGGAATTGAGTTTGATCGCCGCGACCTCCTTTTCATAACTTCGAGGCGTTAAGCCTCTTGGCGAAGGTTATCAGAATCTCGGCACCTCGGCGGCGAAGTCCCTCGTGGCTTTTGTTCCTGAGTCAGTTGAGCCCTTTTGCGAGTTAACTCGGCCTCCAATTGGGCAATAGACTCCTGAATGGCAGTCACAGAAGTGGCAGATTTAGTCAACTCAAGTTGGGATTGATCATGCTGCTCTTGCAAGTTGGCAACCCGCGCCTTCCTTTCAGACAAACTCGTTTGAAGGGTTCCCTGTTGAGATATTCTCTCGGCTTGAGCGCTAATGAGAGACCTGGTTATCTCCGCTTCTACATTAACCTGTGAAAGCGCCTGGAAGGCCTGCAAGTCCGCCTCCAAACGAGAAACTCTTGCAGCGCAATGTTGGAAACAGTCGGCGTCACATGACCGCTTAAGGTATCCCAAATGTTTCATTATATGAGGCCTGTAGACTTCAAAGGAGCCACGACCGCCCATAACAAAGTCAGCTGCGCACGTCAGTATCCCTCGCAGTCGGTTTATATCAGACTCCGCATAGATATCACGTGGAATACGTGTAGTTTCGTCAACCACCATGTCTGGAATAATTGTGGGAAGTACCCGTGGTGAAGGAGTCGGTGTGACGAGCAATTTCCCCTCTTCTTCTTCATGCAATGCAGAAGCGGATCTAATAGCTCCTTGCATAAGTTTCGGCTCTGGGCGAGAGGATGACCTCGTCGTTATTCGTTGACGAGCCCTCTTCTCATATTGGGCTGTTTCTTCTGGAGTGAAAATCCTTTTCCCTGCTGCTCTCTCCGAAGGAGCTTCCACCTCCGGGGTATCCCGTTGAATTTGGCCAACTTTGAGTGCTTCCTGCTCGCAAATTAAATACTCGTCAAATCCTCTAAGGCGCGTCCTACCCGAATTTCTTTTCGATTCGTACACTTCCCTAATATCCTTCAGCGGGAAGTGTATCGTCATATTCGGGAGCTTGAAACTTCCGCGATACCGGTTGCAAAACCCAAGAGCGGTATGGCGGTGGCGTGGGAGAAGGTAGCACAAATCTGCCTTGGAGCCTCCGACCATCGGTTATACCGGGCTCGAGCTCCTTCATACAAATTCCCAGCGATAGCCAACTTGGGGTTAGGGTTCCCAACATATAGTTGGTCATACCCAATTGTCGAGCAAACCGGCTAGGAAAGTAAGGCTCAATGATACACGGTCACCCAAGCGGAAAACTAAATACCGGGCGATGGTGATGAGCCACCGAAGATGTCCTCGGCAATGAGGTAAAATTACCGGTGCCACATCCATGAAAATCGGCGTCGCTCTTCCACTCCACCAAAATCGGAAAAACGACAAAAGACTTGATAATTATTCCCCTCGGCAAAATCGTCGAGTTGGGACTATGTACCAATGTGCCCATTTGGCCGACCAAGCCGTTGTATAAAAGGAACGAAGAAGAGTGGGCATCACTAACTCCGTCATTAATGAGGCGGTGCATGATAAACCGTGCCACCAAATAGGAATATGGCACCCAACTTGCGGTGAGGAGTTTTCAATCTGCTATCTTCCTCGACCTAACTTTTCTTACATCCAAAATTAGAAGTCGACTCAGTAAGCCGTGTGCATGCAACTTACCATAGTTGAAAGAAGACCGATCGGCCTTCCATGAGCCAAAGAAGCTGCGGGATATACCACTGGACGGGATAGACTTCGATGGGTTTGGAAGGAACCACACAACGCTTCACCAAATCATCGAAACCCTACTAGCAATGCCGTATCGAGAGATAGGAATCTCCGGCGGTAGCGGAAACTCTCAAATGCGTGCCGGGAGGAAGACATCTTCAGTATTGCGTTGATGTATTGGCGGTGAAAACTTTGGAAGAGCTCACGGTGGAAGCGAATCAGGCACTCTTATTATGCGATTATGAAATAAATATTCAGCCCAAGGCGCTTGCTTGTCGCAATCCGGTCTCTTGCACCTGAGATATGAAAGTGACACATCACTTCCCGAAGGTGGCATAGACATCGGATTCTCCCTCATAAAATAGAAAGTTCAGCGGTCTTTGGGAACATATTCCTCATCACGGTAGCTCACCAAATGGTAAACCCGATCGCATACATCTCTTGGAGAGCAAAACCTAACTCCCCAGCGGGAGTGAAAAAAGTACAAGTATCGAGTTATACTTCTCCAAGATGGCAAAGAAACTATAGGAGTTACGGATGACACCGTCTGGCGTGGCTCTCCTTTGGAATCTCTAACTTGGGATAAGGTGAGTGGCACTCGCAATTCATTGATAACAAAGTCCACCATACGGACCCACCATCCGTCGTCAGGAGAATACACCCACCCAGGAGTCCTAAATTCTTGGGCAACAAATTCTCCACAGGCGTGATGAATCGTGAATAAAAGTACTTGGAGTAGCCCTCTCTTGATCGGGACTTATGCTATGAAACTTCGCTGGTCTTAGGCCCATCACCTTATAGTCACTCCCCAAAGGATGAACGCTGGTGATTTAGAACCCCAACCGCACCTTATCCCTTTCCTCGACTAGGTCCCAATCCAAGCGCTGCGGCGGAGGCGGCTTTGAAAGTAAGAAAGCGGATGCATCCGTTTCATGTTAGGAAGGAAAAAGAAGCGGCCGTTAGCTTGATGTAGCATCTTAGATTCCTCGCCGCAGTCCATGTTACCATCCGCCTCGATACGATCTCCGAAGAAGAACGCTGGCTTCTCGAGTAAGTCATGACCTCCTGAAGCCACAAAATCCATATCTGTTATAATGGCCCTAAAGGTGGAAGGTTCAGCTCGATGGATCATCATCGTTCTTTCCACACAATTGTCGAGTCAGTGGAAGCTCCCGGCGAAGACCTGAAGCCACATTGTGGTCCATCCAACCCGAGTAACCGAAGTGATATCTACGGGAAAGCGTCCTATCAGCATAGAGAACTGCAGACAAGAGAAGATAAAAACGTCAAAAAGGAAAGTTACAAGAAAGCCTAAGATGACCCAAGATGAAAATCACGAGGGTGGTGACCAGCGTTCTAGTTGTAAGACGCGAGAGTCAGCCCCGCGTTTTAGCTATAAAACGCGAGGGATAGCCCCGCGTTCCAAGCATTAAACGCAAAGAACAACTATGCGTTCCAAGTTGAGCGGGGGTAACCCGCGTTCGTCGAGCATGAAGTTAGCCCAGCGTCTCCATCGTCAACACCAACTCGGCGTTGAAGCGAGTTCAATTTTGAGTTGGAACCCATTAAAATAAATTCAAAACCCTGATATACCTCGATGCGAGGGGGTTTGCGGCGGCGGCAGCGCCATCGAAACCGATGGGTCACTCGAGATCTCGGCCAGCGTTGGGCTTGGAGTCGTTTGAACAACGCACTAGATCTTGTGGACAGTTTTCCTTGGAGCCATTGAAGAAATCTGGCTAACTGAAGACGGGGAAGGACCCAAGAAGAATTTCGACAGCACGAAATCTCTTGAAACCACGAAGGAGATAAAATTTTTTTTTTGATTTTTACCCGTGGTAAAATTTTCAAATTTTACCCAAGGGGGTTATTTATACGAGGACTAAGGAGAAGATCTCCACTTAAGATTCTCCAATCACCTCAGTTAAGGCGTTTAAACACAACCACTTGGATAAAGGCGGTTCGGCTTTCCAAAGCGAGATTCACCTCGCGTTCTATTTCCAAGCGAGATTCACCTCGCGTTCTATTTCAAGCGAGACTCACCTCGCGTTTTATCTCAAATGAGAGACTTGCCTCGCGTTCAATCCCTAAGCGAGACACACTATCGTTTCAAGCCCTAGACGCGAAGATCGCCTCTGCGTTCTAAAACCATAACGCGAGGCTCACTCAAGCATTCCAAATTTCAAACGCAGGGCTTAAACCCCGCGTTCTAAGTCTAACACTTAGCCAACTTTTAGACCTTAACCTAATAAGCCAAGCAACGGCTTATCAGTCCTCTTCAACGAGATAATAGGTCCTCAAATTTGCTTAAATCGCAACTAATCTATCAATCCTCTTTAATAGAATGATGAATTCACAAATCTGATTAAACCATAATTAGCTTATCAATCGACTCAGCTCGATAGGACGACAAGCCTAGAAAGCCTTGTTCACAACACAAGCCTAAAACCTTGTTCACAACACAAGCCTAAAGCTTTGTTCACAACACAAGCCCAGAACCTTGTTCACAACACAAGCCTAAAGCCTTGTTCACAACACAAGCCTAAAACCTTGTTCACAACACAAGCCTAAAGCCTTGTTCACAACACAAGCCCAGAACCTTGTTCACAACACAAGCCTAACAAGCCTTGTTTACAACACAAGCCTAACAAACCTTGTTCACAACACAAACCCTGAAGCCTTGCTCAAACCATAAGCCCCAGGTCTAAGTAAAGGTAAGTCTAAAAAAAAAAAAAAATATATATATATATATAATATATGCAACCGGGTGGTCTATTCCCGCAATAAAAGACAAAGTCTACGTATTCAACGTCGTAGCAGTTAGTCTAGAAGAGTTTAATTCTTTTAGCACAACGTCGTGTGTAGAACGGATTTAAATAATCTACATGCTAGCCCAACTCAAACGGTAGTTGGTAAAGGCTCATCAAACCCGTTGAGAGTGGGGTTGGCCAATAACCCTAAAGCCGACGCCTAACACGCTGTCGGAGGTCTCGCCCGTAAAGAGTACCAAGCCTACGTATTCAACATCGTAGCATTAAGTCTAAGAGAGTTTCATTCTTTTAGCTCAGCGTTACGTCGGAGCAGTTTAGACAATCCATACGCTAGCGATTCAAGCGGTGTCGGTAAAGGTTCATCAAATCCGTTGGCGGTGAGGGTTTGCCAAAAATCCTATAAGTATTATGGTGGTAAGAAATCATAATGAAAGAGCAAATTGGGGTCACTTTTATTCAAATCCCTAAAAAGACGATACAAAAGAGTGCCATTCGAAAAAAGAAGGAAAAGAAAGTTCGAGTTAACACAAGATTAAGCCTATGATCCTCTAAAGCGTGATGGGCCTTAATTTGGGACTTGGCTTTAGCGACTTCTTCCTCATGGCGGCCGCACCATTCTTTGTGGCTTCATTCCTTAATCCCTCTTTATCAGGCCTTGTGTAGTAGCGCCTCTTCTAAGCTCCTCAAGAGCCTGCAATTCCTCACGGTAAATCATGGTATGTTTCTCCCCTTTTCCGGTTGGGGTCTTTCACTTCGGTTCCTCCTTGGGCAGCTTGGCCTTCTGTTGAACCAACTCCGCTTGAAGTTGAGCAATGGTTTCCTCGGTGATAATGCGATTAGCGAGTGGCGCATAATGGAGGTAGTGGAAGTCAACTCATGTTGCGGTGATCCCGAGTTTTGAGAGATGCAACTTGTGTTTCTTTCGTTCAAATTCTTCTGGGCAACTTCATATTGATGCAGCGCTTGGGCATAGACGTCGGCAAGGGTTAATTCAATCCGAGCCTCGAGTCGTACGATTCAATTCCTCAAAGCTCGCAAGCTCTCTTCGGGCGAGATATCTCGTCGGTACAGCGTTGAATGCATTGATTATCGCCCGGATACGATGTTGTTCAAATAGTTCATTAAGATAGGCTTGAAAGGCTGCAAAAGTGCTCTTTCGGCGACAATGATCCTCGCGACATCCTGCATCTCCGATTCCAAATGACCGATGTATCTACGAAGCAAATTGGGCACGACGGCCGATTCCATGGAAGCTGCGGGGATAACACCGGCTCATCTTTGAATCACGAGGCCACGAGAAGGGTTATAGGTGATGGTATTTGGCGAGGAGGAAGTACTAGCATCCTTCCCACCCTAAGAGAAATCCTAAGAGGGCTGATCTTATCGGAGGAGAAGTTCTTCTTCTTGAAACTTAGAGCAGACTTCGGGAATGGAAGCGATGTTGGCCTTGATCTCTTGGGCCCTTCTGCCGCAACCTCTGGATTTGCCCTTACCGGCGAGCCTCTGAAATAATTTTGTCAAAAAAACGTATGAAACAACTATCAAGATTCAAAACAAACAATGTTTGCAGAAGAAATAACTATAGGAGCGGTGCCTTGCTCGGAAGTGGCAGTGGGAGGTCGTCAAAAGTCCATCGCACTCTGCGGAATACCCATCTGACACCTCTTCCTCATCATCTCTGAAGGATGGGGGAACTCATGGCCTGGCGGCTTAGGAAATAGACCGGTTGTGGGGCTAGGTCTTTCGGCCCTGATGCGGGCATAAGCAGAAGAAGCGGGGAGATGAATATCTTGCAGTCTGAAGCTTGACCCTTTCATTTGGAGCCTCCTCTTGGTCACTTTGGGAGCGACATCGAAGTCGGCACGGAATTATCATATCGAGAGCTTCAACAATTGGAATAGACTCGCATCTTCACGAAGTGATTCATCTCCGCCTTCTTCCTCCAAAGATCGGTGAGAAAGAGAACCCCTTAAAGTGGCCCAATTGAGCGAAGACCCGTTGGTGGGAAATCCACGCAGCAAGCGACTCCTCGGGTTCTTCTTAGTCCACGAAAGTCTTGGAGGAGCCGCTCTAAGCGCATCTTGCATTAGTTTGACCCCACCTTTCGGGGCCGGAGGTTTGGTGGGTGGCTGTCGGCGAACCGCTTCTGTGGCGGCGCATCTTTTCGGACATTGGCGTTTACTGCGGCCCTTTCCTCCGCGGGTCGGCCAGTGGGCCCGATAGGCCCGGCAGCGGTAGCCGGCTTCTCCCTCGGCACCGGCCAGTTCACAAGCTAAATATTCTTGAACCCTCTCACGGGGTGCTTTGGAATGCCTCTTTGCTTCATACATCTTTCGATCTCTTTTAAACAAGATGAGTTGATCGATATTGAGAATGGGAAGCGATTGATACGATTCTGAGAAACCCATAGTCATTATAACTATTGGAAGTCTTGTGAGGAAGCGTAAACTTGGCCCGATCTGCCCGACCGAGAATAATACCGGCCCAGCACCTTCATATAAGTTCCCAATGGCGCAAGATGAGGGTTAGGGTTCCCAACGTCTGATTGGTGCAAAGCTGTCTAGCAAATCGGAAAGGCTGATAAGGTTCGATGTAACATTTCCCACCTTGGCGGAAGATTAAGTAGCCAGGTCTAATGTTGATCAGCCAACGAAAGACACCCCCGTTCAATTGGGTGAAGGAATTGGAGCCTTTAGTATCCTGATACATCTCCCCATATCCACCTCCCTCAAAATCAGGAAAACATCTGAAAATGTGGTAGTTGAGATCCTTTGATAAAATTTGCCGGACCATGACCATGTACCAACCCTCCCATCGAGATGGCCATAACCGTTGAACCCACGGAACGAAAGAATCGCCAATAGCAGCGGCAGACATCAAAGAGGGGCAATGCAAAACAAACCAGGCTACCAAATAGGTATACGGTAAAGGCACTTTCGCGGGTTAGGAAATTTGAGTCTTCTTCTCTCGGTACCAAGCTGCTTTGACTGAGTGAAATCATGACATAATTCCCTCAAGCGCTCACGCAAGCGACCGTCATCGCAGAAAGAAGGTTGAGTGGTCTTCCATGAGCTAAAGAAGCTGGCGGGTAAACAACCTCGGCAAGAGAGTCAATAGGCGGGAGGGCACCACACACCGCCTACCATAACATTAAGAAGCCGGCAAACAAAGCAACATCGAAATAGGAGTCAAAGTTTGGTAATGAAAACTCTCGAACTCGTGAATGGCGGAAAATGTCCTCTTGAGCTTCATTTGTATAATGAGAGGCGTTCCCAATGAGATCTCTAACCGTCGGGGAGCTCGCGACAAAGGCGAACAACATCGATATCCTTGCTATGCAAATTTTGAATAAATAGTCGACCCAAGGCGCTGCTTGACTCGCCTCCACGTAACCACATTGGCTGGGCACAAGTTTGGAAGTGGCACATCAACTCCCAAAAGTATCGTAGATGTCGGGCGGCAGCTCTCAAGATGGCCAACTCTTGATTCAGGAATGAACTCCTCATATGGCGGCTCCCAAAGGCAAGCCGAGACCGTACATCTCGTGAAGAAGCGAAACCTAGTTCTCCGGCGGGTGTAAAGAATGTACAAGTCTCGGGTTATACTTCTCTAGCATAGCAAAAAGGTTATAAGGGTTACGGCGATGCCATATCGCATAGCCACGACCGGATTACCCTTGTTCACAACACAAGCCTAAAGCCTTGTTCACAACACAAGCCTAAAGCCTTGTTCACAACACAAGCCTAAAGCCTTGTTCACAACACAAGCCTAAAGCCTTGTTCACAACACAAGCCTAAAGCCTTGTTCACAACACAAGCCTAAAGCCTTGTTCACAACACAAGCCTAAAGCCTTGTTCACAACACAAGCCTAAAGCCTTGTTCACAACACAAGCCTAAAGCCTTGTTCACAACACAAGCCTAAAGCCTTGTTCACAACACAAGCCTAAAGCCTTGTTCACAACACAAGCCTAAAGCCTTGTTCACAACACAAGCCTAAAGCCTTGTTCACAACACAAGCCTAAAGCCTTGTTCACAACACAAGCCTAAAGCCTTGTTCACAACACAAGCCTAAAGCCTTGTTCACAACACAAGCCTAAAGCCTTGTTCACAACACAAGCCTAAAGCCTTGTTCACAACACAAGCCTAAAGCCTTGTTCACAAGCTAAATATTCTTGAACCCTCTCACACGGGGTGCTTTGGAATGCCTCTTTGCTTCATACATCTTTCGATCTCTTTTAAACAAGATGAGTTGATCGATATTGAGTCAGAGGCGAGATTGATACGATTCTGAGAAACCCATAGTCATTATAACTATTGGAAGTCTTGTGAGGAAGCGTAAACTTGGCCCGATCTGCCCGACCCGAGAATAATACGGGCCCTAGCACCTTCATATAAGTTCCCAATGGCGCAAGATGAGGGTTAGGGTTCCCAACGTCTGATTGGTGCAAAGCTGTCTAGCAAATCGGAAAGGCGATAAGGTTCGATGTAACATTTCCCACCTTGGCGGAAGATTAAGTAGCCGTGTCTAATGTTGATCGACCAACGAAAGACACCCGTTCAATTGGGTGAAGGAATTGGAGCCTTTAGTATCTGATACATCTCCCCATATCCACCTCCCTCAAAATCGGAAAACATCGAAAATGTGGTAGTTGAGATCCTTTGATAAAATTCTTGGGACCATGACCATGTACCAACCCTCCCATCGAGATGGCCATAACCGTTGAACCCGGAGCGAAAGAATCGCCAATAGCGGCGGCGGACATCAAAGAGGGCAATGCAAAACAAACCGGGCTACCAAATAGGTATCACGGTAAAGGCACTTTCGCGGGTTAGGAAATTTGAGTCTTCTTCTCTCGGTACCAAGCTGCTTTGACTGAGTGAAATCATGACATAATTCCCTCAAGCGCTCGCAAACGACACGCCATCGCAGAAAGAAGGTTGAGTGGTCTTCCATGAGCTAAAGAAGCTGGCGGGTAAACAACCTCGGCAAGAGAGTCAATAGGCGGGAGGGCACCTCAAGAAATGGATATTCTCGAGTGACCAACCCTGGCCTTAAAGCCGTCACTTGTCGATGGCCCGCAGGGCGCACACCTTGATGAGTCAACATCCCAAGCGATACCCCACCTTGATTCTTGACAAGGTCCCAATCCATATGCCGGGGGATAGAAGCACACTGCAGATAAGAGAGTGGGTACATGCGCTCCATGTTAGGAAGGAAGAGGAGTCGGTCACCAACTTTTAGCAGCATTTTGTAGTCCCCGTCATAAAAGATTTTGGCGTCAAGTTCCACGGGGTCTCCAAAGAGGAAGGCGGGCTTCTTGAGAGGCTTTCGGTCCAGCGTCTCTATTTTGAGATCCGTGACAATGGCCCTAACTCCTGATGAACTAGCCTCAGTGACAAACTTTAGTCGATCTTCATCTTTGTCTTGAACGATGGGAAGCCTTTGGCGCAGACTGAAGTTAACCTCGGGATCATCACCTCCTTCATGGCCAAAGTGGCTGTTAAAAGTGAGAGCATCACTTGAATAGCGCACTGCACATGAGAATGAAAGTCAGTTATTACGGAGGAAAATGAACGCGAGGGTAATAAAGTAAAAACCTAGACGCAAGGGTTATCCCCGCGTTTTAAGTATAAAACGCGGAGGCCAACTTCGTATGCCAACGTCAAAACGCGAAGCATAGGCCGCGTTTCATTGCCGTAACGCAGTGTCAACCCGTGTTCCATTGCCAAAACGCGGTGTCAACTCCGCGTTTCATTGCCGTAACGCAGTGTCAACCCGTGTTCCATTGCCAAAACGCGGTGTCAACCCGTGTTCCATTGCCAAAACGCGGTGTCAACTCCGCGTTTCATTGCCGTAACGCAGTGTCAACCCGTGTTCCATTGCCAAAACGCGGATATCGATCCCGCGTTCCATTTCCAAAACGCGAGCTTCGCTCATCGTTTCCGTTGCTTCACGAAGAGAAAAACTTGACGAAGCAAGTTATGGCCAAAAGTCGAAACTTACCACTGATCAAAGGGGTGTGAGAGGCTGTAGGGGCTCGAGCGGCGCCCATGCGGATCAATGACGGCGTGCTCGAGAACGAGGCGATCTTCTTGGACTTATTTGTCGATCTCTTGGGAGACATTCTCGTCGAGAAGAAGCTGAAAAAAGCTTGTGAAATGATCTGAGATTGGAGATGATCACCGGAGAAAGAAGGAATACAATTTCCTTGAGAAAAAAAAAGTTTGTAAGGCTTTCGATTTGACCCAGGGGTCTATTTATAGGGCCGCCAACCCATCAAATCTCCACGAGATTTTAGGCAAAGAATCCCGCCCGAGATCCCCGCGTCTCTTAACCAAATCGGTTCGACTTCAACCCCGCGTCGAAACTCCAAAACGCGGACCTCATCGCCGCGTCTTAACTCTAAAACGCGAACCTCATCATCGCGTCCAAACTCTAAAACGCGGATCTTATCGTCAGCTCAAAAATAAAGCGGAGATCACCCCCACGCTTCAAGAGGGTATTGCCGGCGTTTCAAGCTCAAAGTTGAGCACAACTTCTTGAAGACAAAGTGAAGGGCAATACCTCCTCAAGATCAAACAAAGGAGAAGTCCAAAGTGTTCCAAAAGCTCGCCCCACCAACCGCAAGCTTTGAAAACTTTGGAGGGTTCTGTGGTGTCAAAATTTTATCAGCGATAAGCCACGATTCAGCGAGATATCGTTGAGCGAAGTCCTTGTTTGAAGGCTTCGAGGAAACAGGTAGAATCACAAACACAAAGATAAGATCCAACCAAGAGGTTTAGCATCGTGTCCAAGCTCTAAGCAGCGGAGCTCTTAGGCGTGTCCAAAGCTCCAAAGCAGCGGAGCTCTCGGCCAGCGTCCAAACTCTAAAGCGAACCTCATCATCGCGTCCAAACTCTAAAGCAGCGGAGCTCTCGGCCAGCGTCCCAAGCTCTAGCGGAGCTCTCGGCCAGCGTCCCAAGCTCTAGCGGAGCTCTCGGCCAGCGTCCAAGCTCTAAGCGGAGCTCTCGGCCAGCGTCCCAAGCTCTAAGCGGAGCTCTCAGCAGCGTCCAAGTTCTAAAACACGGAGCTCTCGGCCAGCGTCCAAACTCTAAAACGCGGAGCTCTCGGCCAGCGTCCCAAGCTCTAAGCGGAGCTCTCGGCCAGCGTCCAAAGCTCCAAAGCGGAGCCTTTAGCAGCGTCTAAGCCCAAGGCGGGCGTCATGATCATGCTCAAGCGCCAAATCTCAACCCTCGCCCGAGCGAGGTCATCTAAAAATAAAGCGAGTCTTGCGTTTCCTATCTGTAAACACGATTTAAGCGGTTCCAAAACCGTTTTCCTCGATTGAGGGCCACGAATCCTCATTCTAAGGGTCAGTTACACCCTAAAATACCTATAAAAGGGGAGAAAGATCTTGGCGGGGACATTGGAAAAAGGGGAGATTAGAGGCTAGAGAAAAGATCGAGAGGATTGATTAGTGGTGAGGAGAGAGCTTGGTGTGGTCAACCCTAGCTCTTTTCTTCTTCGGTTTGGCTTGGTTTTCAAACTTCGTGCGAGTTATTAAACTTCGTCCTTGAGTTATCAAACTCATTAGAGTTCTAAAGACTTGCCTCGCAAGTCTCTCTTCTACGTGATTCCACGAGCAAGGCGGTCGGATCGTCCACGGGATACAAGGATCAAGCTCCTATCGCCGTGAAGAACCGGTTTTAAACAAAGGAAGGATCTCCGTTGACCCTTCCTTCTTTTGTAAATCGGGCAACCGATCGAGGAGTTTTGTAATTTCTTTTACATAAGTCAAAGAGAGATTGCATTCGAGAGTTGTATTTATTCTTTCTTTAAAATCAATTAGAAGGGATAACATTTGCTTCTGACTTTAATTTTCCTCATGAGCGATATCACCTCTAATGGATATATAAGCTTGCAAAAAAGTCCAATTCATAATGAGATTGCAATTGGAGTAGTGAAATATGCATAAAGTAACACCTCTAAGTGTTCAACTTACAAAACTCGCATACAAGTCCATAAGCTCTCAAGTTACATCACTAAGTAGTTAATATGCAATGAGATTACAAAAGTAATAGATATGTCAAGTTTTCAAAAGTAGTGAAGTATCATGTGATCAAAAGTCAAACCCAAAATGCAACCTTCTAGAATCCTTGATCTTTGATGATAAACTCTATAAATAGCTTTTGAGCATTTTTGGTTTTGATGATCAACCTCCTAGCATCTGATTCATTATCATACAAGTAATCAAGCACTTTATCCAATGTGTCCTCGGGAAACTCATTCTCATGCGCCATTAGAGCCTTCGCCATGACCTCACTCCAATGTATAACGCGTTGACTTTGATTTTGAATTGAGTATGACATTGACTCAATAAAATCGCGTATGATATTGTCATCCTCTTTAGCCTTGCTACTCTTCTTCCTATGATTTGATGGATAAAATGATGAAGAAGCTACCCCAGTAGAACTCTTCAATATTTTAGCTTGGGTTGTGTTGTTTTGCCCAATTGATTGCTCGGGCTCAAGATGTGGGCTAGAGGACATATCAACCTCATTATCATCAAGATCGACATGATCCTCATCAAGATCGACATGTTGCCTACCCCCAAGCGTTTCGGTCATATCTTTGGTGAGATCACCCTTTGCTTGGTCATCTCCCGCGATATAACTCAAGTTTTCATAATGGATGAGAGGAGTGTTCAAATACTCCTTCAACCTAGAGCTATTATATTTTTTATCCTATATAATGAAACATAGCAAAATCAATATACTCGTTAGGAAATATTTAAAGTTTGCTTATTTAACATAAGTATTACTGTGTCCACCTATCAAAACAATGCGGATCCATGGTGACAATCTTAGTCGATGGATCATAACCATTACTCATGTTCATGGCGGTTGGATATCGAGATTCAACTGCGTAGGTGAACCTCGTTGCATGTCGAGATTCACTGCGTAGGTGAACCTCGTTGCATGTCGAGATTCACTGCGTAGGTGAACCTCGTTGCATGTCGAGATTCACTGCGTAGGTGAACCTCGTTGCATGTCGAGATTCACTGCGTAGGTGAACCTCGTTGCATGTCGAGATTCACTGCTGTAGGTGAGCCTCGGTTGAACATCGAGCCTCGGTTGAAAGTTGAGATTCTGGCGTAGGTGAACCTCGTTGCATGTCGAGATTCACTGCGTAGGTGAACCTCGGTTGGATATCGAGATTCAACTGCGTAGGTGAACCTCGGTTGGATATCGAGATTCACTGCTGTAGGTGAGCCTCGGTTGAAAGTCGAGATTCTGGCGTAGGTGAACCTGGTTGAATATAGAGATTCACTGCTGTAGGTGATCCTCGTATGAACATCGAGATTCACTGCGTAGGTGAACCTGGTTGAATATAGAGATTCACTGCTGTAGGTGAACCTGGTTGAATATAGAGATTCACTGCTGTAGGTGAACCTGGTTGAATATAGAGATTCACTGCTGTAGGTGAACCTCGTTGCATGTCGAGATTCACTGCGTAGGTGAACCTCGTTGCATGTCGAGATTCACTGCTGTAGGTGATCCTCGTATGAACATCGAGATTCACCGCCGTAGGTGAACCTCGGTTGAATATAGAGATTCACTGCTGTAGGTGAACCTCGGTTGCATGTCGAGATTCACTGCGTAGGTGAACCTCGTTGCATGTCGAGATTCACTGCGTAGGTGAACCTGGTTGAATATAGAGATTCACTGCTGTAGGTGAACCTCGGTTGGATATCGAGATTCACTGCTGTAGGTGATCCTCGTATGAACATCGAGATTCACTGCTGTAGGTGATCCTCGTATGAACATCGAGATTCACCGCCGTAGGTGAACCTCGGTTGGATATCGAGATTCACTGCTGTAGGTGAACCTCGTTGCATGTCGAGATTCACTGCTGTAGGTGAACCTCGGTTGCATGTCGAGATTCACTGCGTAGGTGAACCTGGTTGAATATAGAGATTCACTGCTGTAGGTGAACCTCGGTTGAATATAGAGATTCACTGCTGTAGGTGATCCTCGTATGAACATCGAGATTCACTGCTGTAGGTGATCCTCGTATGAACATCGAGATTCACTGCGTAGGTGAACCTGGTTGAATATAGAGATTCACTGCTGTAGGTGAACCTCGGTTGAATATAGAGATTCACTGCTGTAGGTGATCCTCGTATGAACATCGAGATTCACTGCTGTAGGTGATCCTCGTATGAACATCGAGATTCACTGCTGTAGGTGAACCTCGGTTGGATATCGAGATTCAACTGCGTAGGTGAACCTCGTTGCATGTCGAGATTCACTGCTGTAGGTGATCCTCGTATGAACATCGAGATTCACCGCCGTAGGTGAACCTCGTTGCATGTCGAGATTCACTGCGTAGGTGAACCTCGTTGCATGTCGAGATTCACTGCGTAGGTGAACCTCGTTGCATGTCGAGATTCACTGCGTAGGTGAACCTCGTTGCATGTCGAGATTCACTGCGTAGGTGAACCTCGTTGCATGTCGAGATTCACTGCTGTAGGTGATCCTCGTATGAACATCGAGATTCACCGCCGTAGGTGAACCTCGTTGCATGTCGAGATTCACTGCGTAGGTGAACCTCGGTTGGATATCGAGATTCACTGCGTAGGTGAACCTCGTTGCATGTCGAGATTCACTGCGTAGGTGAACCTCGGTTGGATATCGAGATTCACTGCTGTAGGTGAACCTCGGTTGCATGTCGAGATTCACTGCTGTAGGTGAACCTCGTTGCATGTCGAGATTCACTGCTGTAGGTGAACCTCGGTTGCATGTCGAGATTCACTGCTGTAGGTGATCCTCGTATGAACATCGAGATTCACCGCCGTAGGTGAACCTCGGTTGAATATAGAGATTCACTGCTGTAGGTGAACCTCGGTTGGATATCGAGATTCACTGCGTAGGTGAACCTCGTTGCATGTCGAGATTCACTGCTGTAGGTGATCCTCGTATGAACATCGAGATTCACCGCCGTAGGTGAACCTCGTTGCATGTCGAGATTCACTGCTGTAGGTGAGCCTCGGTTGAACATCGAGCCTCGGTTGAACATCGAGCCTCGGTTGAACATCGAGCCTCGGTTGAAAGTCGAGATTCTGGCGTAGGTGAACCTGGTTGAATATAGAGATTCACTGCTGTAGGTGAACCTCGTTGCATGTCGAGATTCACTGCTGTAGGTGAACCTCGGTTGCATGTCGAGATTCACTGCGTAGGTGAACCTCGTTGCATGTCGAGATTCACTGCTGTAGGTGAGCCTCGGTTGAACATCGAGCCTCGGTTGAACATCGAGCCTCGGTTGAAAGTTGAGATTCTGGCGTAGGTGAACCTGGTTGAATATAGAGATTCACTGCTGTAGGTGAACCTCGTTGCATGTCGAGATTCACTGCTGTAGGTGAACCTCGTTGCATGTCGAGATTCACTGCTGTAGGTGAACCTCGGTTGAATATAGAGATTCACTGCTGTAGGTGAACCTCGGTTGAATATAGAGATTCACTGCTGTAGGTGATCCTCGTATGAACATCGAGATTCACCGCCGTAGGTGAACCTGGTTGAATATAGAGATTCACTGCTGTAGGTGAACCTCGGTTGGATATCGAGATTCAACTGCGTAGGTGAACCTCGGTTGCATGTCGAGATTCACTGCGTAGGTGAACCTGGTTGAATATAGAGATTCACTGCTGTAGGTGAACCTCGTTGCATGTCGAGATTCACTGCGTAGGTGAACCTCGGTTGCATGTCGAGATTCACTGCTGTAGGTGATCCTCGTATGAACATCGAGATTCACTGCTGTAGGTGAACCTCAGTTGCATGTCGAGATTCACTGCTGTAGGTGAACCTCGGTTGGATATCGAGATTCACTGCTGTAGGTGAACCTCGGTTGAATATAGAGATTCACTGCTATAGGTGAACCTCGGTTGAATATAGAGATTCACTGCTGTAGGTGAGCCTCGGTTGAAAGTCGAGATTCACAACTGTAGGTGAGCCTCGGTTGAACATCGAGCCTCGGTTGAAAGTTGAGATTCACAACTGTAGGTGAACCTCTGTTGAATGTCGAGCTTCGCTGCCTGGGCGAACCTCCTCTTTTGTCTCTTAGCATTTTTTTTAATGCTTACAGACATAGGTTGTTGAGTCATAAATGAGTAGTTCATATCATAAGGAGGATTGTAGGAGGGATAAGGTGGAGCAGAGAATTGAGTGTGAGGGAAAGGTAGTGTAGTGGGTGGTGGAGGGAAAGGTAGTGTGATGGGTGGTGGAGGGAAATGTTGTCTAGGTGTTCTAGGTGAAGGAGTGATATTGCATTTATCACTATCATCAAAGTCTGCCATGCCTGATTGATACAAATGAAAATATACAAATAACATTAAAACATCAAGTTAGTACGATATACATGTTACAACAATAATAGAGTGCGCATATCGGAAAATAGCATTCATAAAGATAAAAAGTTCATTCACTACAATAATCTTAAAAGAGTACATAGAGATAGTAGACAATATGAAAGAACAATAGTGCATGGAAAATATAGCTTAAATTACATCCCAGTCTCGGTTGTGTCTCCACCACGATATTTATTACAATAATCTCCCCACATTTCAATTGCAATATGATCCCTCTTTGCTCTCCATTCATTTCTTGAATCTCTTTCCTCTCTTTGCGTCATAGATTGAGTAAAGTCAACAACACCCTCTTCACCCTCATTAGCTATTTCATCATCATCTTCTTCAAAGAAATTGTCCTCATGCAACAACTCATCTCCCGGATCTTCTATGGCTATATAATTATAAAGTATAGCACATGCAATAACTATATCCACTTGAGTTGGGAAAGGGTAGTGTGGCGTCGCAGATAGGATTTTGAAACGGTTTTTCAATACCCCAAAAGTTGATTCAATTTTAGACCTCAGAGATGAGTATCTTAAATTGAATAACTCTTGTCTATTATTGATTGGCCTACCCTTGTGCTCATTTAAATGATAACGCACTCCTCGATATGGGGAGATAAAGCCGGGCATAGTAGTATAGCCCGCATCACACAAATAATATTTTCCTACAATTACCAAAATAAAATTTAGTAAATTTTCAAATTTTAATTAAATAGACATACTTTATTTGATTTATTTATTACCGTCGTAACCTCTCAATCCGCGAGGTTGTGGTCGAGATAGTGCGTCTTGTAAAACTCTATAATCATGAGCGAATCCCTCCCATCCAGCTAGAACATATGAAAATAACTTGTTGGGAGTGCATGCAGCTAGAATATTTTGAGTTACACCTTTACGATCTCTAAAACGTGCAACAAGACTAGCGGGAAGCATGGCGTCGATATGGGTTCCGTCTATCATGCCAATGCAATCCTATATGATGTATTAAACAGTTATTAATAATAGAAAAGAAAAAGTAAGTGTTATATGATAAGTAGTTATATTATCATAGTCGTTACCTTGAAATAAGGATAGTACAACGGGTTGGTGGCAATCTCTGACGACAATTCACTTGGTGCTTGCTTCATGTATTGTCCCCTTAAACGACCAACGGCTTCTAAGCACTTGTTAAAGTATTTTGAAACGGTTTCCCCCGATCTTATGAAATGTGACCTAACAATTCTATTTTTTTATTTTATGGCCTAATATATTAAGGAACATGAGCAATTGTTCTTCTACTTTAACACCCCGTGAATCTTTTAGTAGGCCGGTATATCTCATTATTCTAACAAGATTTTTAAATGCACGTGGCCTTATTCTAATATAAGCCCTACAACTCTCATATAGCCATTGAACACACGATTTATGTGCCTGGCTCTAGACTCTATCCTCTCTTTTTTCCCCACATTAGGCTGATAAGTAATTAATTTCCTTCTACTACGTATCCTCATTAAACAAGCAAACACACAAATGACCGCAGAGACAGTAGCATTAGAACCCATCCTCATTAACATTTCTTCATCAATGTTGTCCATCTACATTGTTTAAAAAAGAAATTTGCCATATAAATATTAGAAATTGTTTTGTATTCATTAATAAGACAAATATTAGAATGATAATACAAAGATAAGAATCTAATTAGAACACACAATTGCTTTGTTTTCCATTGCAGCTAAAGTCATTCATCCACAAACTCAACCTTTAAAAACAAAGAAAGCATTCCACATAATACTAAAGAATAAGCATTTCTTTAAAAATCTTTGACATATGCAAATCTGTTGGTAACAAACATGGCATAGGAATGTGCGTGATTCTTCAAAAAACACAAAAGGATATCAAAACCAAACCCAAAGACACCAAGATCGACATGTCCAAAAGATTAATGCCCAAAACAAATTGCTTCTTCTTTAGGGAAATTCCCAACCGCCGATTTGAGTTCATGCTTATGGGTTAATCAAGCAAAATACAAATGATCAAAAGCAACTCAATTCGGCAACTCAAAAAACCCTAGAAACCCTAACACTTATCTAAGCATTTGAAAGGGAAATTAGAGTAGAGGGGGTGCGAGATTTACCTGCGCGGTCTGAAAGAATCGCCTCGAACCCTAGAAACACCGAATCAAAAGAAATCCCCAAATCATCTTGCAAATCAAATCGGCAGCGGAAATGGAGGAGGCGGTGAAATGGAGTAGGCGGGTAAAAGGAGGAGGCGGGTAAAAGAGGAGGTGGGTAAAGGAGGAGGGAAGCGAAAATGGCAGCGGGAAATGAAGGAGGCGGTGAGTCTAGGGTTGGGAAGGCACGGGTGAGATTTTGGGATTTCAACAACACCCGAGCTGAGCTGGCCTCAAATTGTCAGAAGTTTTGCCCATATCCTCTCTCAAAGAGAGGATTTGGTAAATGCCAAAATAGATTAGTATTTAATTATTTTGGGATCTTATATCCCAAATTTTTTTTGAAACAAACATGGGATAAGGAATTCTAAAACCCCCAAAAACTTACCTTTTCATCCATTTCCCACCTATATCCCAAAAAATAGTGGAAACAAACAACCCCTAGGGTCTTTTATGAAAAAACGCGAGGACAGCGACTATATCGTTAAAATTAGGGTTTTAGCACTCTCCGATCAAAACGTTTCCCGCCTCCAGCAAAAAACCTCCGCCGCCCTCCGGCCACCGCCCGTGACTTCACCGCCGGCCGCCGGTTCCCGTCACCGCCTTGAATGTCTCCTTCCATTGAAGCGAAATCCGAGAAAAGGAAGATGAAGAAGCGAAAGAACAGGCCAAATCCAGAAGAAGAGGAAGATGAAGAAGTCGCAGCGGTAAACGATGAAGAAATTGGGGGCCAAAGTGAAAACTTTGAAGAAAGAGAAGAAGAAGAGGCCCCAAAAGCTAAGAAGAAGAAGAAGGTAAAGAAGAAGACTGAGGATGAGATTGATGAAAAAGCTGGGGGTGAAAGTGCAAAAGAGGAAGAAAAAGAAATGGAGGAAAAAGAAGCTCCGAAAACTAACAAGGGGTCGAGCATAATAACATCGGAGCCCTTTGCCAAACTACCCCTCTCGAAAGAGACGATGATGGCCATTAAGGAGATGGGATTTGAGAATATGACGCAGGTGAAATAACTTTTCTTTCTTTTTTCGGTAGATTTTGGGTTTAATTAGGGTTTAGGGTTTACGGTTTTTGTAATTATTGATTAAAGTCTGAATCTTTACTGGTATTTTGACAAGTTTTCAGTTTGGTTGAGTTCGCTGAATGTACCCAAGTTAATGCATTTTATGATTACAACATGAAGTTCAACTTTTTTTTGTAAACAAATAGGGTTGGAAGTCGCACTTTTGTGATTATTGCATAAAAACCAACTCTTTGTTAAACAATTGGTTAGTGTTGAGTGGGCTCTAGGATTTTGCGATTATCTCTTTGTTACAGCATTTGAAGTTTTAACTGTAATGGTTGTGAGGGCTGTACTTTAACTGCAAGTTGGCATTAGATACATTTCGGTTAGTCTTTGTTGTGATTTCCTTTTGGCTTCTCTTTAGTCTAAGTTTTTGGCTGATTTTAAGTTCATCACTAAGAAGTTTGTTTAAGCTCAGACAATTAGTTTCGTGCTTTATGTTTGCAGATTCAAGCTAGAGCTATTCCACATTTACTGCAAGGCAAGGATGTTATGGGAGCTGCACAAACGGGTTCCGGAAAGACTCTTGCTTTCTTGATACCGGCGGTGGAATTATTGCACCACCTCAAGTTTACTCATTGGAATGGAACTGGAGTCATCATCATTTGCCCAACTAGAGAACTTGCTATTCAAGTAAGTATCTTATGAACTCTAATTTGAAATATATCCTCTAATTATTATTATGTATAGCTCTTAATCTTCTAAAAATGAAAGTAGTTCCCTTTGCCAATTTCCATCATCTACACAGACACAGTTGTGGCTGTGTAGTTGTAAAGTCTTGGGTTGAATGTCTTGGGTTGAATTCTAAGTTAAGGACCTTGTCCAAGAAAACAATAAAGAACTTCAAAAACATGGGTGAGTAAATTTTTTTTGTACTAATAGCAAAACTCTAGCTAGAGGGTTCACATTTAAAACTTTTCCTGCTCAAGCATGAAGTGTGAACCAAGTTGGATGATGCAATAAAATGGATGGAAACAATGAATTTAGGATCCATATGTTTCTTTAGCACGTGTTCTTCTCAAATTTAGACTTGAGACTTATTTTTTTGTTTAGTTTATATTTTAAAGAAGTGTTTATTGTCTTGTTACATTTGAAATTGAAAAGGACATGTCAAATTTAGATGGAAACCCTATTCATTCTGTTGGATGACATGGCATTCACAATCGAGTTCAGATCCTCAATTGAAATTGCAAACCCCAGGTGGGGTTTGTGTTATAGTAGTTAAACTCGGAACACTTCTTATTTGTGTTTGGCTATGCAGACACATAGAGTGGCAAAGGACCTTCTGAAATACCATTCACAGACTCTTGGGTATGTGATTGGTGGTGCGGCCCGAAGAGGAGAAGCAGAGCAGCTTGCAAAGGGAGTAAATGTATTAGTAGCTACCCCTGGTAGATTGCTTGATCACATTCAAAATACCAAAGGATTCATCTTCAAAAATTTGATGGTAAAGACGCATTCTTCTTTGGTTCTTTCTGAAATTTATTTAGTCTAACATTGTTGAGTTGTGCTTCCTTCTTGTTTCATTATAAGCTTTCCAATTGTCATATTAACCACTGAGTATGGATGTAAATTTGTTCTTTGCAATGTTGAGACTGCATTTTTTTTACGTATGAATGACACAGGTTTTACAATTATGTTTAAATAAGTGTTTTGATTTGAAAATACAAAACTCTTTCCAGGTAACCATAAATTGTGTTGATTTAAAAGTCCAAAATCCTTTTGTGGTAGCCATCTAATACATCTGAAACTGACATATGTCCATGTCAAAATATGTCCATGTCAAAAGCTAGAAGAACAATTGTTGGCCACAAAATTTTGATTCAGAACATAAGAGCATTTAGAGTAAAATTATACGGTGAAATGGAATCGTAGAGTGTAAACCTGAAGAGGAGTATAAAGGAGTATACACATTTGTGTTCTTAAAGAATTCGTTTATTTTGAAAGTTAAAATAAGTTTGGTATGACTTGTCTTACAATGTCATATTTAATGTGCTCTCCACTTTTGTGTCCTAACCTATGTAAGTTTTGTATTTAATTGGTGTCGCTTTCATTAAGGTTTGTTACTTTCCGTGTGTGATTTCTGCTGTAGTCACTGGTTAATCTGTTAGTATAGGCATGCTTTAAAATTTTGGACCATATCCACCTGCCATAGCTGCAATAACGTAGACTGTTGTCATTGCTTCACTATCTCACGTGGTAACTTGTTAGCTTGTTAAGAATGTATATGACTTGGAATGCCTTTTGTTTTTAACTTTGCAACTTTCCCATGTGTAGTGTCTTATAATTGATGAAGCTGATCGAATATTAGAGGCAAACTTTGAAGAAGATATGAAGCAAATATTCAAACGCCTGCCTCAGGTATGCCAACTATTTTTTGATCACTTATAGCTTCTTTCCTTTCTCATTTTTGTTTGACTAATATAAAACAAAAAGACTGGTCTTGACTGGAGGGTTTAGTCCCTGCCTGAAGCCAATGAACACCAACAGCAGGAAGAAAACTAAAAAGTTATGTGAAGGTTTACAGAAAAAAGTATTGAACTAGCTAAATAACTGTGGTTCTTGCCAAAAAAACTCAGGTTCTGTTTGTAAGAGCCTTTAATTATTCTTAAATTTTGTTAAAAGACTAAATCACCAGCCAGATCCCCTGCAGTTGCTATCTGGTTGCATGCTAACATTGGTTTGCCCAACTGCAAAGCTATCAAGTTTAATTTTACTTTTTATGAACTTGCTTTTTGTAAGTATTCACTTTCTACAATTTTCAAGACTTCTAAAGTAGTTGGTAGAAAATGATTCTTTCAACAAACAACCTGTAATTTAGATAGAAATTTAAGGTGTTTCATCATCTCTTTTATCACATCATGCATTTTTCCTTCTTCCCCCTTATGAGCTGTTGCTCTTATCTGTGGTTCATTGACTTGTCATAATCTATGTTACCTGGGTACTTCTAATCTGAAGCCGTACCTGTAACGGACACATACCCGTACCTGTACCCAAACTCCTTGGACGCTCCTTGCACATATGCATGCATTTATTCAGGCATGTACTCAATTATACAATACATGTTTGAATTTAAAACACTTGTCATACATTTTTTGGACATGGATCCTACACTTCACATCCACTTCTTGAAACTCGTTTCACATAGGTGATTTTGAAGGGTCGTTTGGGTGTCTAGTTCAAAAACTAATGATTTTCCAATTTACAATCCACACGATAAAAGAAGCACAAAATTGTTTTGTGAATTTTAATTATCATCATTGTTCTCATATAAATTATTAATTACAATATATAATATATGTATATATATAAATATTTATATAGCCGTGTCGCCGTGCCCTACCTTTTACAAATTTGCCGGGTGCCGCACCCATACTGGTACCCACACCCATACCTGTACCTGTACCCATGCAACATTGGTCATAATCGAAGACTTCCAAATCTGTTGATATAAGTGTAATTTTGAGGTCCTATTATGAACACTTTGGTTGTTTCAATTAAATTAAATTTATTCAGTTCATACCATGTGCTTATTTTGTGTTTTACTGTGCAGGAACGGCAGACAGCGCTCTTTTCTGCTACTCAGACTAAGGAGGTCCATGACTTGTATTGTAATCTGTCCACATCAGTTATTCTTATTGTATATTCTTTTTTTTACTAATAATAATTCATTACACAGGTTGAGGAGTTTGCTAAGTTGTCATTTAAGAAAACCCCAATATATATTGGTGTTGACGATGACAGGTCTAAGGTAACTTCATTTCCCCATCTATATCCAACATTTTCTTTCTAGTGTCATAAAGAGGTGACATATTGGATATTGCAGGTAACTGTTGCAGGCTTGCAGCAAGGCTATTGTATTGTTCCTAGCAATAAAAGATTTCTGGTGTTATATGCTTTTCTGAAAAGAAATTTGACAAAAAAGGTCATGGTTTTCTTTTCCTCGTGCAAATCAGTCCAGTACCACTCGGAGCTTTTCAAATACATTGATCTTGATTGCTATGATATCCATGGACAACAAAAACAGCAGAAACGAACTACCACCTTTTTTGACTTTTGCAAGGCAGAGAAGGGCATCCTATTGTGTACTAATGTTGCTGCTCGTGGACTTGATATTCCTGCTGTGGTTAGTATCAAAGGCATTTGATAGTTACCATTTCCATATTTGAATTGGGTAACTGATTTTACCTTTTTTCCTCTCTAGGACTTGATCATTCAGTATGATCCTCCCGATGAACCAAAGGTAGAAATTACTATCTTGTCCTTTCTCATTAACTTTTGTTCTAAACGCCAGTTTCTCAATGTGAATTTTTTGCTCTTTCAGGAATATATCCATAGAGTAGGTAGAACTGCTCGTGGAGAAGGTGGCAAAGGAAATGCTTTATTGTTTCTGTTGCCTGAAGAGTTGCAGTTTCTAGTCTACCTCAAGGTAGATTACTCTCCGATAAATGATTTTTTTAACATCTATTATGTGTCCGTACAGATCTAATTTTGTTTGCAACTATTAGGCTGCCAAGGTGCCTGTGAAAGAATATGAGTTTGATGAAAAGAAGGTGCCGAATTTGCAATCATCTCTGGTAATCTTTCATGACAATCCTAAAATTTGATGTTGCTTGGTGCTGATTTCTCAGGGGTTAATAACTTAGTGTATTAATCTTGCAGGAGCAACTTGTGGGACAGAACTACTATCTTAACAAGTCAGCTAAGGAGGCATATCGGTCGTATATATTAGCGTATGATTCACATTCAATGAAGGACATCTTCAATGTCCATCGCCTCAATATGAAGGTAATGTTCACTTTAACTTGGTAATTTAATGTGGTATTCTGCTGGTTGCTGCGTCTTGAGATTTTCCTTTTACGAAATTTAAAGGTTGAAGCCTTTGATTTAGAGAAATGTGGGTTATGTTGCAGGATGTAGCAGCATCCTTCTGTTTCACCTCACCTCCAAAAATAAACCTCGGAATTGAAAGCCGTGCATCAAAGTCCAGGAAGAATTCGAAAAATAGCAGCAGAGGAAACCGTCATGGTATTAGCCCAAACAATCCTTATGGGAGACAACAAAGGTCATGATAAAAGGCAATTTACAAGGACTTAGCTAGATGGTCACGCATTTAGCAAGTAAGCTTGATGAAGCGAGAGAAATATCTATAAGAAAATTTCTGTTTCACATGAGGTTCTGGAGAGACATACTTCAGGATTGCTAATCTTCTGTAGATCACTGAAGCATTCCCTGTTTGAAATGATTATTCTATTTATATAGATGTAATCATCAATTTTTGACCTTAATTTGTCTTAAATTAGACTTTTCGAGTATTCATGAGAAGTATGAAGGAGAGGAGACATACATGAACTCACTATCCGGTGTAAGGCTGAGAATTTTTGGGAAGAAAGTGTCTTCTGATTGTGGAAATAATGTTCATGAACAATCTTACAAGTAATGTTTGGCTATGTGGATTCTTTATAACATGCTCAAAGTTTTGCACTTTAACTCAGTACTTTTCTATTGTGAGGCTATGGTCTTTGTTATGGATTTTAAGACTTATGACCACAGAGTTAATGAAAGTTTTAAAAAGAATATGTAAGTTTTCTTGGTTACGTGAATAAGTTCATGATTTTAAAGTTAATCTAAAGTTCATATTTAGTTTTTAGTCTTTCTTAAATCTTGATAAAGCCAAATTAGGTAGCGTGTTCATGTTCTAGACTACAAAAGAAAAGGAGGACAAGTTCGTCATTTTGAACGATATAGTTAGTTGGTACTCGGTAACTTATGCCCACGTGACAAAATATTTTCACTCTTTTGCCGCTTTCTATTTTCCTTTTTTTTATTTTTGCAAACAATTTATTCACAAGACAGCCCAATAAAAAAAAAAGAAAAAGAAAAAAAAAGACCTTCCTTTTACTGCGAGAGAGAATCCCCAAATCTTAAGGCTTTTTTTTTATTCCTAATTTTCTAATCCCTCAGCTCAAATCTTTTCTCTTCTCTCTCTCTCATCGATCGCCGATCCAATTCTCGATCGATCGAGGAGAAGAAAGACGGAGAATTTTCAAGATAATTCTGATCTCTTCGAGTTTTTTTTCCGGCGATCTTTTCCCCAATTGATTACTGTCGTAGCTAGGGTTTCCTGGGATTCCAATGGGGCGTTGGGGTTTTTGAGGAGGCGATCGAGTTGCATGGGTGAGGAAGAAGAATGCCGGAGCTACGGAGTGGGGCTCATCGGCGAGTAGGCGGCGGCCGCGCTCAGCAGAAGTCGACAGATCTCGATCAGGGTTTAGATACTCTTACGCCCCGAACGGGGGTGAGAACGAGGGCGGCGGCGGCCAAAGAGGCGGCGAGGAATCAGGGAGGGGTTTTGGTTGTGAAGGAAGAGGAGAAGAGAGGGAGAGGGGGAGGGAGAGGGGGAAGGAGAGGGAGAGGAGGTAGAAAGAATCAAGTGGAAGAGAGGAAACAGGAGGAAGAGAAGAAAGAGGAGGAGGAGAAGAAGATGGGTGATAGTGGTGGGTTGAGTGCAAGTGGGGATGCAATGCAAGAAGAGGAAGGGAACACAGCTCCTTTCCCCGAGAAGGTACTATCTCTTTTGTTTTTATTGAGTTGAACTCGGCTACCATACAATATCTAATATGTTTATATTAGCAATTCAAGTCTAAAAATTTGATTCCTAAAATATCTGTATTGTTGGATGAGATGTAATAATACAAACTACTTAGAAATAAAATTTTCTAATGATTTTTTATGTCTTTAATCATGAATCAAGGGGCAAAAAATTCAGCAACTTTAAGAAAATTCTGGCACTTTGATTTTGAAAACATATGATATATGGGTAAAATATGTTGAAGCCCTTTGGGATTTTATTTCTAGATGGTTGATATGTACTAGATCATATCTAGCATACGGACATTTGAGTTTTCAAGTCCAAAATGTGAATTTTGGATTGGAAGCATGCACATTTGGATGCTATTAATTGTAGCATACCTCAACTCTTTGTGTGGAACTAGCAGTGGCAGATTCAAAAAATTCTTTTTGGGGAGGGGAGTGAGTGGGGGTTTTTTGGGTGGGGGTTGGGTTTGTATGACTATCTATTTATAAATTAAAGTAAATCACAGTACAAAAGGACATCCTTGACAAGAGGGGCTATATTCCCATCTTAAGCGGGGCTAAAATCAAATGGGGTGCAAATAATTTAAGATTATATGGGTGATATGGGTGGGTTTGGGGGGGGGGACTGAAAACTAGAAACAATTAGAATGTAAATTTCAGTAAGCTTAGGGTGCAACTGCCCCCCTAAGCCTATATATCCATCCACCCCTGGTAACTAGTATATATAATATAAACAAGACCGACTCTGCTAGTTACATGACTCACATTCGATCAGTGGATGGGAGTTCACTTATATCTAGTATCCGTATATATAAAAGTATTGATTTTGAGACGGCTATTTATTTCTGGGCTTGCTAGTGGTTTTAGTTGATGTATGCTTGTGGTTTGAATTATACTTTGGTGTTACATAGCATTTGTCATGAAAATAATTTTTACGTGGCATGATATTTTATTTAGCTATTCGACCGTGGAGATGTTACCACATTCAGCTGATGTAGACATATAAATATACTTGCATATAGTGCTGAATAAATAATACTATGTCCCAACAGCCTTGAGTTGAAGAGGATGTGCAGGACAATATCTCACCTTTTCTCACTATCTAGTTCCCTCTAGGTCTCTGCCTAGGCCAATGGCTATGTTGCTAAGCATCCTATTCAAATGTGAGATTCATGTTTCACCATCATGTTGTAATGTGAAAAAGTAAGGTTTTCGGATGGGTTTAATTTTAAATATATATTTTCAAGTATTGTTCTGTACTTCTGTGAGGTGGACCGTCTCTAGGATCCACTCCCTTCACCACCCAAAAACGAACCCACTCAACCCCGCTGATCATTCACACACTTTAGAGTTCTGATAAATCCTTTTAACTATGCCCTAACAGGGGAGGAAATATTTATGCATATTTATGCGTAAATATTTATGCATTGTTTGCCGTGGTTTAATATTCTGCAGATATGACGTGCAATCACAGTTCATATGCGCTAACAGGGGAGGAAACAGAGTAGTACAACAAGCTAACATTCACTATCAAATACCTGTTTGTTGTCCTTTGTTCTACTGCCTATCATTTCTTCTTTGCTTTGACTTAGATGGAACCCTTTTCTACTTTTGATGATTAGCTCTTGAAATTTTCATTGATGTGAACTGAAAGTAGTTCTACATTATGCATCACTTTTACTTACATGGTTTTGTTTTCATCTGACGTGCTAAAACAGTTTATCTCATGGTGGGCATGTATGATTGTCTCTTATTTTTTCTTTATTGCAAACTTAGGTCCAAGTAGGAGGATCTCCTCTGTATAAAGTTGAGAGGAAGCTGGGTAAAGGTGGGTTTGGTCAGGTTTTTGTTGGTCGACGTGTTTCTGGTGGTAGTGAACGTGCTGTGGGTGCTGGTGCTCAAGAGGTATCTTTCCTCTGATTTTCATAACATCTATTTTGATTGGAATTGCTGCTTCCACTTAATAATCATACCTATGTTCATATCTTGCACGTTTACTTTTCCTCCTTTTGTTTTCTTATCTCTTTATAGGTTGCATTGAAATTTGAGCATAGGAGCAGTAAAGGCTGTAACTATGGTCCTCCGTATGAATGGCAAGTTTACAGGTTCGTGTAGCATCTCTTCCATACAGAATTCATCTTGTGTATCTTCTGTAGTTTTGATATTCACTTCCTGTTATTTCTATTTAATAGTGCTCTAGGTGGTAGTCATGGGGTGCCTAAGGTACACTATAAAGGGAGGCAAGGTGATTACTATATAATGGTATGGTTTTCCTATATCACCTTGAATTAATGCATTTACTGTCTTCCTTACCCATGCATCACTAATTGGTTCATATTTTGGTTTAACATTTGGCTTCTGCAACATGATCCTAGCAATCCATTCTTCTTATTTTCAGATTCTTTTCTTATCTACAGGTTATGGATATGCTTGGTCCTAGCTTATGGGATGCATGGAACTCTTCTGGACAAATGTGAGTATATTACATGATACTAATAGTCATCGGTTAGAATGTTATGATTTTTCTCTTGTTTGAGCCATATATTTTGTAAACTGAATGTCCTGTAACAATTTTTATCAGTTACAACAAATCAGAATCTAACACTTTTAGGTTAATTGGAGGACTAATGCCCTTTTACATCGTACACATACATGCATTTGTAATATAGTGGGCAGCTGGGGCGTTATGACTTCATTACTTGTTAGATTCCTTAGAAAGAGAGCTGTATACCTGTCAGTCCATGGAATTGTATTTTCCATGATCTGGGAATTCTTTTTGGGGGATTTTGTGCTTCTTCTTCTTTTTATTGGACGATGCATGAGTTGCGAGAGGTAGGAATTCATTATGTTGCGATTTGGTCTGCCGGAATTAGGAACTTGAGGCCATTGTGGTTTTCTGTGGCATGAGCTCGGGTAAAATTTGGCATATAACAGGCCACTAGTGTGGAAGCCTACAAATGTGGGCACCCTTTCTTGGACGACAAGCTCACAGGTGGGAGATAGACTGACCTGACTGTTGTGAGGTCCAAGTTTGAGTTTGACACGTGGGCTATGATGACATCCCTAAGGGCACACAGCTAAGCCCATGCCATCTTGGCCCACAGCTCTTGTTATCTGAAACCAAGCCCATCATAATTTCAGACTATTTTCAGCACATTATAGAAGCTTCTAACCACCTTAGCAAGTGAGTAAAAACTCTAATCCTTTTGTCTGCATTACCCAATAGTAGAGAGTCTAAATGCATAATTTAAAAACTTATATCAACTAGTTAAAAGACATTTTACTCCTTGTCAGCATTAATATTCTATTATTATCTGAACAGATGGGTGTCTGCAAGCCTTTTTGATTTTAGTATTGTATGGGTTATCTAAATGTGAGCATTTCAAACATCACCTTATAAGAAAGGTGGCTTATCTTTTGGTGGAATGTAGGCAATACTGGCTTGGTAATGAGTCATGACACTGTTTTATATAAACCTGGTACTTTTATATGAACATTTGACTGTTATATCAATCAGATGCTAATCTGTTAAACCGTTGGATATTATTGCCTCCGTGACACAGAATGACATCAGAAATGGTTGCGTGTATTGCTGTTGAGTCTATCTCAATACTCGAAAAGATGCATTCGAAAGGGTGAGCATTAAATCTTTATTGTTTTTTAATAAGATTATATTTTCATCTCAAAAGTAGTATGCAGAATTACCACTTACCAGATTTGTTTAGAAGAAAGCTTGTTTTTTAATTTATAATTCAACTTGTTGTTTTATTCATATTAGTTATGTCCATGGTGATGTAAAGCCTGAGAACTTTCTACTGGGTCAACCCAACACTCCTCAGGAAAAGAAGCTATTCCTTGTTGACCTTGGGTTAGGTGAGATATGTAATTAGCCATTGTAACATCTTAACTTCTTTCGTAGCTTGGCTCTTCTTGATTTTTTTCTCTGCAATTTAGAGGCTTTGCTTTTCATTCTAGAATTGGATTCTTGTTAATGTTTTCTGCAGCGACAAGATGGAAAGACGTTGGAAGCAGTCAGCATGTAGAATATGATCAACGTCCAGATGTTTTCAGGTCTTCTATTATTTTCTTCTTATAGGTTGTAACCTTTATTTATTTATTGAATATTGCTTTTGACCTTGTCATTTACTGCAGGGGAACTGTTAGATATGCTAGTGTTCATGCACATTTGGGGAGAACAGCAAGTAGGAGAGATGATCTGGAATCTCTTGCTTACACTCTCATTTTTCTTCAGAGAGGCAGGTTACCGTGGCAAGGTTTCCAGGTGGTTAGATCTCTTACAATATTAATTTTTATGGAGTGAGAATTTATATAGGGTTGGGACTAATCTTCAGAAATCCTTCTACTTGCAACATTTTGTTATAGGGTGAAGCAAAATCGCATTTCGTTTGCAAGAAAAAGATGTCGACATCCCCTGAGTTACTCTGTGTTTCGTGTCCTCAACCTTTTAAGCAATTTCTTGAGATCGTGGTCAACATGAAGTTTGATGAGGAACCAAATTATTCTAAGTTAATATCGTTATTTGATGGGTTAATTGGACCAAATCCAGCAATAAGACCAATCAACACAGATGGTGCACTGAAGGTAATATGCAGCTCCGGTTGATACATAATGTTTACTGTCGCTTGTTGCTTCTCCTTCGTTAAGAACCTATAGGGTACTTTGAGATTTCCTTACAGCACATTGTCTCAGGTTGGTCAAAAACGGGGTAGGTTGAATGCTGATGAAGAAGATGATGGTCAGTTAAGGAAGAAGCTTCGTATAGGTGTTCCTGCCACTCAATGGATCTCAGTGTATAATGCGAGAGTACCTATGAAGCAGAGGTAAATTGTCTTGGGATAAGCTGAAATGCGATTTGAAGTCCCAAAGTTTTTTTTATTGACATCTATTTCCCAGCCGTTGTTGGTTTTGAGGGGACTGATCTAGAAACGCGTGAAATACCACTGGACACCATAGAAAGTAGATTAAAATAAGAATGTTTCTTATCTTCTTTTCATTGTCTTAATTCCTTTTTTTTGGACCAAATTATACCATCAACCTTTCCGAAACAGGTACCATTACAATGTGGGAGATTCACGTTTGGCACAACATATTGAGAGAGGAATTGAAGATGGCCTGCTTATAAGTTGTGTTGCAAATTGTGCCAATCTGTGGGCTCTTGTTATGGATGCTGGTACTGGGTTCACCTCACAGGTTTATGATTTATCACCAAATTTCCTTAATAAGGTATGAGCTACTTATTATTCAGCTTTATTTTATGACTTCAATTCTGTGTACTTGTTCAGCACGTTTTCCATTGTGCAGGAATGGATCATGGAACAATGGGAGAAAAACTACTACATCAATGCCGTTGCTGGTGCCAATAATGGGAATTCTCTTGTTGTAATGTCTAAAGGTTGGTACCTGTTTTTTATATTCATTATCCGATCATGTTGTAGTTCCCTTCTGATAAATTGTGACCTATCATGTAAAAAGGGCCAATTTAAATATGGATAAATATTCAAAAATATGAAAAATTCAAGAAAAATCTAAAAATTCTACAAATGTATATTTGATGATTTATAAAGATTCTAAGTATGAAATAGACATGTAAGATGTAACAATCACACAATATTAACAAAGTACTGTACATATAAGCAAAACTTACATGAGAATGAAAGGATATACCTGTATCAAAAAGATCGTTACTTGTCCCATTCTTTCAACTTTCAAGTCTCTCTCAATGATACGTGGTTAACAATTTAATCAAAGATGAAAAACTCAAGTTTCAAACTTAAACTTTAAATGATTGAAATTCTTGATGGATAACTCTTTTGCTTGTATGTTCCAGATAAAGGTGAGCTAACACTACCATAAAAAGAATGGTTGGTAGATAATTTCCTTTACATGGAACTGAATTGGATTGGATCAAGTAATCAATTTAAACACAACAAGCATTAAATTAGATACATAAATTTGGACCATTTCCTTCACTTCAACTTGCTGCTAACAATTCCTTATAGTTTGATCCACACAAAGCTAGTATATTAAACTGGTTAACCTATCCAATTTGCTTACTCAAATTTCATTTGAACTCAATTTCATACATCTTGATATGGATTATCCAAATTGATCAGATATTAATATAATTTCGGTAAAATTAATGAAAATTCATGTTAAATTCATTAATTGACAAGAACATACATAAAAAATATGAAAATCGAAATTACCTTATGCTCGTGTGTATATATGTATACTATGTATACACACACATATAAGTATACGTGTGTGCACCAAGATCACCGGATGGCGGTGGCTGGAGGCGGTGAAGAAGAGGCACTAGAGAAGAGGAAGAGGCGCTTGAGAAGAGTTGGGGTTGTGGTCGAGGTGGTGGAGAAGCTACGGTGAAGTGTTGCCCTGGAGTTCACTCGAGGAGCTGTGTTGGAGTACTGTGCTCGGAGGGGTCGACGAAAGAAGCTGAGGGAGGCGGAGTTGGAGGCGAGACGATTGTTCGAGGCGGCAGAGTTGGCTAGAGGTGGAGAAGAGGAACCTAAGACATTAGGTTGGGGTTTTTTTGCGATCGGAAAGGTCAAATACGAAGGAGGAGATTGGGTTTTTAACTCAACGGGTTAAAAAACGAGTTGAGTTTGGGTCAGTTCCTCTAAAAATTAAATCTGCTTTTTAATAAGTGTTTAAAACTTAAAAGTGAACTTAACCCACTTTATTATGCTTTTTCACACCTTTAGGCGGCTTTGCGAGTGAAAAGTGCCATATGTGCTTTTCACCTCTAATTCTGGCCAAAGAAAAGTGGCCTAGCGCCGCGTTCGCCTAGATTTTTGCTTTTTACCGCTTTAACCTGCGTTTTTCAATACTGGATTCATGATACACAACCCATTTATGAAGCATGATAAACATTCATTAAGTTTCATAATCAAAATTTTGAGTTAGATGAATCATATGAGTTTATTTTCATACTACCATGCCTAAATGTCTTTCATGAATTGTGATTTTGAGTATGTATGAATCAATGTTATGGTAAGCTCTAGGCGCTGCTAGATGCAGATCTGGGGCCTAGCACCTAGGCACCAAGGCGGTTCCCTAGGCGAGGCCTAGACAAATTTTTTTTATAATTGGAGATGGATATTTTGCCGAAGGTTAGAGTCGGTGGAGGAGTTTGTGGAGTGGGCTAATGAGGTAGAAAGGATGTGGAGGCGGCAATAGAAGAATAATGTACGAACTAAGATTTGCAGCCCGCATAACAACCCATGATCCTCTAGACGCTCCCAAGACCTAGGCGGCCGGCCTAAATACCGCCTACGCCTAGGTGGAAGTCTAGATTGCTTTTTAGAATTTGACATGATTTTTTCCTTTTTTTGTTTCGACCAGATGACATTGAAGTATATGCACTTTAAAATTCACGATTTTCATTGGCTTTAACCCATGACTTTCCCTCTTTTTTGTCTGTTTCGACCAAATGACAATTAAGTATTTACACCTGAAAATTAATGATTTTCATGTGTTATAACACAAAGTTTTCCCTTTTTTTTGTATCTTTCAACCTCACAATAATTAAGAGCGTGAACATTAAAAATCACGATTTTAATGGGCTATAACACGAGTTTTGTACATTTTTCTATTTTGACTTAATGGAAATTAAGTTTGCACATTTCTAAATCTGTGATTTTCATGGGCTATAACTTATGATTTTTGACCAATTTGTCCCTTTCAAACCCAATGCCAATCAAGTGTGCGAAGTTCAAAATTTTCTTTTTTCATGGGCTATAACCCACTTTTTTTGTTCATTTTTTTCCTTTTCGACCCAATGACAATTAATTGTCCGCACTTCATAATTACAATTTTCATGGGCTAACCCACGATCTTTATCTTTTGCCTGTTTTGACCTCATGGTAATTAAGTATACACTTCCAAATTTCTAATTTTCATGGGCTTTTGTTGACCTTTTTATGTTTTGACCAAATAACAATTAAGTATTTTCACTTCAAAATTAGTGATTTTCATGGGCTATAACCAATGAATTTTCCTTTTTGTTTGTTTGGACCAAATGACAATTAAGTATTTACACCGAAAATTAATGATTTTCATGTGTTATAACACAAAGTTTTCCTTTTTTGTATCTTTCAACCTCACAATAATTAAGGCGTGAACATTAAAAATCACGATTTTAATGGGCTATAACACGAGTTTTGTACATTTTTCTATTTTGACTTAATGGAAATTAAGTTTGCACATTTCTAAATCTGTGATTTTCATGGGCTATAACTTATGATTTTTGACCAATTTGTCCCTTTCAAACCCAATGCCAATCAAGTGTGCGAAGTTCAAAATTTTCTTTTTTCATGGGCTATAACCCACTTTTTTTGTTCATTTTTTTCCTTTTCGACCCAATGACAATTAATTGTCCGCACTTCATAATTACAATTTTCATGGGCTAACCCACGATCTTTATCTTTTTGCCTGTTTTGACCTCATGGTAATTAAGTATACACTTCCAAATTTCTAATTTTCATGGGCTTTTGTTGACCTTTTTTATGTTTTGACCAAATAACAATTAAGTATTTTCACTTCAAAATTAGTGATTTTCATGGGTTATAATCCACAAATTTTTCTTATTTTGTAGACCAAATGACAATTAAGTATTCATACCTTAAAATTAATAATATTCATGGGCTATAACCAATGAATTTTCCTTTTTTTTGTTTGTTTTGACTAAATGACAATTAAATATCCACACTTCAATATTAGCGATTTTCATGGGCTCAATGTTAGCGATTTTCATAAAATATAACCCATGAATTTTCACCTTTTTTGTCCATTTCGATCCAATGACAATTAAGAGCGCGAAAATCAATATTTGCAACTTTCATAGGCTAACTCACGAGTTCTTCATTTTTTTCCGTTTTCACCAAAGTGAAATTAAGAATTTTCACTTTTAATTTGCAATTTTCATGGGCTTCCACGATTTTTTTGACCATTTTGTTCGATTGAAACTCATTGATTTGGCAATTGAGTGCACAAACTTAAAATTTGTGATTTTTATGGGCTATATAACCTATGGTTTTTGTTGATTTCAACTTAATCGCAATTAAGTGTCGGCACTTTAAAATTAAAATTTTCATAAGCTATGATCGATGGTTTTTGTCCAGTAATGTCCGTTTGGACCCACCACACTTTAGAATTCTTGATTTTCATGGGCTAACCTATGATTTGTCTTTTTTTACATTTTGACCAAAAGAAAATCAAGTATTCACACCTTAAAATTAGTAGTTTTTATGGCTAACAAATTTTTTTTTCCTTTTTTTGTTTGTTTGGACCAAATGACAATTAAATATCCGCGGCTAACTCACGAGTTCTTCATTTTTTTTCCGTTTTCACCAAAGTGAAATTAAGTATTTTCACTTTTAATTTGCAATTTTCATGGGCTTCCACGATTTTTTGACTATTTTGTTCGATTGAAACTTATTGATTTGGCGATTGAGTGTACAAACTTAAAATTTGTGATTTTTATTGGCTATATAACCTATGATTTTTGTCGATTTCAACTTAATCGCAATTAAGTGTCGGCACTTTAAAATTAAAATTTTCATAAACTATGATCCATGATTTTTGTCCAGTTATGTCCGTTTGGACCCACCACACTTTAGAATTCTTGATTTTCATGGGCTAACCTATGATTTGTCTTTTTTTACATTTTGACCAAAAGAAAATCAAGTATTCACACCTTAAAATTAGCAGTTTTTATGGCTAACACAAAATTTTTTTCCCCTTTTTTTGTTTGTTTGGACCAAATGACAATTAAATATCCGCACTGAAAATTAGCGATTTTTCATAGGCTAACCAATGAAATTTCCCCTTTTTGTCTGTTTTGACCTATGTTACCCGGGTACTTCTATCATGAAGCTGTACTCGGCACGTACCCGACACTTATCCGTACCCAAACTTCATGGACACTCCTTGGATATATGCATACGTTTATTCTAACATGCGCTATGTTTTAATTTAAAACACTTGTCAAACACTTCTTGAATGTGTATTTTACACTTCACAATGCTCACATACATTTCTTGAAACTCGTTAGACATAGTTCGGGTTCATTTCAGCCCATACCCAAGTTTAAAACTGTGATTTAAAAGGATCGTTTTGAGTGTCTAGTTCAAATCTGAGTAGCTTCCAATTTATAATAATCAACATAAAAGGAACTAAAAAACATAATAGGAATTACTATTCTAGTAACACGTGAATTGAAAAACAATAATACTCTTATGTAAATTATTAATCTCAATATACATATGTAGCCGGTCCCCGCACCCTACATTTTACAATTTTGTCAGAGCCAGACTGCACTGCAGACTCTGATCGGTAATCGTACTTGTACTCGTATTCATGCAACTTAGGTTTTGACCAAATGACAATTAAGGATTCACACATCAAAATTTGCGATTCTCACGAGATATAACTCACGAGTGTTGTTCTTTTTGTTTTTTTTCCATTTTGACTTAATGGTAATTAATAGCGCGAACATTTATATTCACTATTTTCATGAGCTATAACTCACGTTTTTTGTCCTTTTTTTGTTGCACCCAATAGAAATGAAGTATCTGCATTTCTAATTTTGCAATTTTCATGGGTTATAATGCACAAATTTTGAGCATTTTGTCCGTTTCAAACCCAAAGGCACTTATGTGTGGGAACTTCAAATCTCCCGATTTTCATGGAATATAGCCCATGAATTTTGTCTATTTTGTTTGTTTCGACCCTATAGCAATTAATTGTCTGCATTTAAAAATTATAATTTTCATGGACTATAACCTATGATTTTTATCCATTTTTCTTTGTTTTGACCCAATGGTAATTACTATTCACACTTAAAAGTTCGCGATTTTCATGGGCTATAATCTATGGCGAACAAATGATAGTTAAGTAGTGGCACTTACAAATTAGCGATTTTCATGGGTTATAACCCGTGAAAATTTCCCTTTTCTACCATTTCGATCAAATGACAATTAAGTATCTACACTTCAATATTAGCGATTTTCATGGGCTATAACCCACAAAGTTTTCTTTTTTGTCTGTTTTGACCCAATGACAATAAAGAACGTGAATATCAAAATTTGCCATTTTCATTTGCTATAACCTAGGATTTTTGTCCCTTTTTATGTTTCGATCAAATGAAAATTAAGTAGCCGCACTTCAAGAGTAGCGATTTTCATGGGCTTTAACCCACTTATTTGTCGCTTTTTGTTATGTCATGAAAACTAACGATTTTCATGGTCTATAACCCACTAATTTCCTTTTTCGCCTGCTTCGATTCGGTGATAATTAAAAGCGCGAACATCAAAATTTGCGAATTTCATGGGCTATATATAACTCACGAGTTTTATTCAATTTTGTTTGTTTCGACTTAATGGAAACTATATATCCTCATTTCTAAATTTGTAATTTTCACGGACTTGAACTAATGATTTTTGACCCTTTTTATCCATTTTAAAATCTAATAACAATTAAGTGCGCAAACTTCAAAATTCTCAATTTTCATGGGTACCTACGAATTTTGTCCATTTTTCTTTGTTTCAACCCGATGACAATTAAATGTCCGCACGTCAGCATTACAATTTTCGTGGACTATAACCGCTGATTTTTGGCCTTTTTTGTATTTCTACCAAAAGACGGTTAAGTCTTCAATCTTCAGAATGCTATTTTCATTGGCTGTAACGTACAAAATTTTCCCTTTTTTGCCCATTTCAATCAGATGACAATTAAATATTCGAACTTCTAAATTCTTGATTTTCATGTGTTAATCCATGTTTTTTGTCCTTTGCGTGTCACTTCAAATTAAGTGTCCGCATTTCAAAATTACAATTTTCATGGGCAATCCATGATTTTTGACCTTTTTTATGTTTCGACTAAATGAACATTAAGTATTCACACTTCAATATTAGCGATTTTCGTAGGCTATGAGCCACACATTTTGTTTTAGGACAAATTAATATATGATCTTGATGAAGATTTTATTAGGATTTGGTCTTATTCTCTGCAATCTTCTATTTAGGATTTCTTTTGGATTTGATTGTAATATCTTCTTCTAGTTTATTTAGGATTTTATTTGATTGCATCTTTTTAGTTTTAGTAGGTTTTGATTTGATTAGTATTTTAATTTGCTTAAACGCTTAAATGTATTTCTTTTCAGAATAAGATAAGATTTATCCTCCATGAGGACTAGACAATGAAGAATAAAATGAAAAGTTATTGAGTTGTGAATTCTTTTGTCAAGCATGTGGATTACTTGTTTGGTGTGAAGCCCTTAGGTATGGAGCCTATTATCTAGTGGGGTGTGAAATATTATCTAGTAGAGTGTGAAACCCTTAGGGGCTGTTTGGCAACCCACAAAAACTGGGCCAGGTTCAAACCTGGCCCAGTTTTAATCTATTTTGTTGTTTGGAAAATATGGGGCCAGCACTTGTTTCAACTTTTTAAAGTCATTTTCAAACTTTATAACAAGGCCATAATTGATCCACCCCTACATGGACCAACTCGGCACAGTTAAGGAGGTATACAACTTTGGGTTGGTTTTGGTGGAGATTGCCAAACGAGCCTTAGGTGTGAAGCTTATTCTCTAGTGGTGTGTGACACATTAAGTGTGAAACCTATTCTTTAGTGGGGTGTGAAATCCTTGGGTATGAAACCTATTTTCATCCACACTTAATTGCATATACTTTATTAGGAAACATGCAAATAACTTAATTAGGAAACAGACAAATAAGTGTGCGAGCATCATAATACACAATTTTCATGGGCTATAACTCACGACAAATTATGAGTTATTGTCGATCAAAACCTATTTGTTGCTATAACCAACTTATTTGTCCGTTTTCCAATTATAATTAAATATTCACAATTGAAATTCCTGATTTTTATGGGCTATAACCCATGATTTTTATCTTTTTTATGTTCCGGCCAAATGACAATTGCATAGTTGAATTTCAAAATTAGCGATTTTCATGAGTTATAACCTATGATTTTTTTTTCCTTTTTTGTCATTTTTGTCCAGTGAGAATTAAGTATCTGCGCTTTAAAATTAGCATTTTTATTTTTATATTAGCAATTTCATTAATTATAACCCACGAAATTTCCCCTTTTTGTCTATTTCGCCCTAATGGTGACGAAGCATGCGAACATCACAATTCGCTATTTTCATGGGCTATATAACTCATGACTCATGAGTTTTGTCCTTTTTGTTTTGACCTAATTAAAATTAAGTGTCCACATTTAGAAATTTGCCATTTTCATGGGCAATCCATGATTTTTGACCCTTTTATCCATTTTAAAATCTAATAACAATTAAGTCGCAAACTTCAAAATTCTCAATTTTCATGGGCTATAACCCATGATTGTTGTCAATTTCGTTTGTTTCGACCTAATAATAATTAAGTGTCACATTTAAAATTACAATTTTCATGGGCAATCCATGATTTTTGACCTTTTATGTTTCACTAAATGAACATTAAGTATTCACACTTCAATATTAGCGATTTTCGTAGGCTATGAGCCACACATTTTGTTTTAGGACAAATTAATATATGATCTTGATGAAGATTTTATTAGGATTTGGTCTTATTCTCTGCAATCTTCTATTTAGGATTTCTTTTGGATTTGATTGTAATATCTTCTTCTAGTTTATTTAGGATTTTATTTGATTGCATCTTTTTAGTTTTAGTAGGTTTTGATTTGATTAGTATTTTAATTTGCTTAAACGCTTAAATGTATTTCTTTTCTGTAAATAAGATAAGATTTATCCTCCATGAGGACTAGACAATGAAGAATAAAATGAAAAGTTATTGAGTTGTGAATTCTTTTGTCAAGCATGTGGATTACTTGTTTGGTGTGAAGCCCTTAGGTATGGAGCCTATTATCTAGTGGGGTGTGAAATATTATCTAGTAGAGTGTGAAACCCTTAGGGGCTGTTTGGCAACCCACAAAAACTGGGCCAGGTTCAAACCTGGCCCAGTTTTAATCTATTTTGTTGTTTGGAAAATATGGGGCCAGCACTTGTTTCAACTTTTTAAAGTCATTTTCAAACTTTATAACAAGGCCATAATTGATCCACCCCCTACATGGACCAACTCTGGCCTGGTTAAGGAGGTATACAACTTTGGGTTGGTTTTGGTGGAGATTGCCAAACAGAGCCTTAGGTGTGAAGCTTATTCTCTAGTGGTGTGTGACACATTAAGTGTGAAACCTATTCTTTAGTGGGGTGTGAAATCCTTGGGTATGAAACCTATTTTCATCCACACTTAATTGCATATACTTTATTAGGAAACATGCAAATAACTTAATTAGGAAACAGACAAATAAGTGTGCGAGCATCATAATACACAATTTTCATGGGCTATAACTCACGACAAATTATGAGTTATTGCTGATCAAAACCTATTTGTTGCTATAACCAACTTATTTGTCCGTTTTCCAATTATAATTAAATATTCACAATTGAAATTCCTGATTTTTATGGGCTATAACCCATGATTTTTATCTTTTATGTTCTACCAAATGACAATTGCATAGTTGAATTTCAAAATTAGCGATTTTCATGAGTTATAACCTATGATTTTTTTTTCCTTTTTTGTCATTTTTGTCCAGTGAGAATTAAGTATCTGCGCTTTAAAATTAGCATTTTTATTTTTATATTAGCAATTTCATTAATTATAACCCACGAAATTTCCCCTTTTTGTCTATTTCGCCCTAATGGTGACGAAGCATGCGAACATCACAATTCGCTATTTTCATGGGCTATATAACTCATGACTCATGAGTTTTGTCCTTTTTTTTGTTTTGACCTAATTAAAATTAAGTGTCCACATTTAGAAATTTGCCATTTTCATGGGCTATAGCCCACGATTTTTTGAATATATTTTTCATTTTAAACTGAATGACAATTAAGTGCGGCGTGCGCGAACTTCAAAATTCGCAATTTTCATGGGCTATAACCCATGATTGTTGTCAATTTCGTTTGTTTCGACCTAATAATAATTAAGTGTCACATTTAAAAATTACAATTTTTCATGGTCTATAATCCAAAATTTTCGACCATTTTGTTTGTTTTGACTTAATAGTAATTAAGTATTGGCACTTCAAAATTTCTAATTTTCATGGGCTATAACGCATGATTTTTGTCCTTCTTTAATATTTCAACTAAATAAAATTAAGTTTCCACAATTCAAAATTAGCTATTTTCATGGGTTATAATCAACGAAAATTTCCTATACATTTTGTCCAATGAGAATTAAGTATCCGTACTTCAAATTAGCGAATTTCAAGGGCTACAACCCATTGGAATTTTCCTTTTCCGTCTGTTTCGATAAAATGAGAATTAAGTATCTATACTTCAAAATTAGCGATTTTGATGGGCTATAACACATTTTTTTCCTTTTTAACTCATTTCAACCAAAGGCTAATTAAGTTTCCACACTTCAAAATTATCAATTTTTATAGACTTTAACTCAGGATTTTTCCCCTCATTTTTTATCTGTTTCGACCCGATGGCAATTAAGAACGCAAACATCTACAATTTCATGAAATATAACTCACGAGCTTTGTCCATTATTGTTCATTTTTGTTTTGACCCAATGGCAATTAAGAACGCAAACATCTACAATTTCATGAAATATAACTCACGAGCTTTGTCCATTATTGTTCATTTTTATGCTAGTGGAAATTAACTGTTTGTTATTTGAAATTTGCGATTGTCATGAGATATACCTATGATTTTTGACCATTTTGTCTGTTTCAAGGCTAATGGCAATTGAGTGAGCAAACTTTAAAATGATATTCGTGGCTATAACTCGTGATTTTCGTCAAATTTTGTTCTTTTTGATCCAATAGCAATTAAGTGTCCACACTTTGAAGTTAAAATTTTCATGGGTTTTGACACATGATTTTTGTCCGTTTTGACCCAATGGTAATTAAGTATCCGCACTTCAAGTTTCTCATTTTTCATGGGTTATAACCCTCAAAATTTCCTTTTCCCAATGGTAATTAAGTATCCGCACTTCAAATTTCTCGTTTTTCATGGATTATAACCCTCCATTATTCCTTTTCTTGTTCGTTTCGACCAAATGACATTTAAGTATTTGCACTTCAAATTTTACAATTTTAATGGGTTATAACCCACAAAAAATTCCCTTTTTCTTGTTCAAACCCAATGACAGTTAAGACTGCAAACATAAAAATTTGCAATTAAGTGCATGAACTTTAAATTTTACAATTTTCATGGGCTAAACCATTATTTTTGTCCTTTTTTGTCAGTTTTGAGCTCATTGCAGTTAAGTGTTTGCACTTTAACTTTACAATTTTCATGGGCTATAACCCACGATTTTTGTCTATTTTTGTTCGTTTTGGCTCAATTGTAATTATTTATCCGCACTTCAGAATTCCCGATTTTTATAGGCTGTAATCCATGATTTTTGTCCTTTTCATGTTTCAACCAAATGACTATTTAAGTACTCGCAATTTAAAATTAGCAATTTTTTGGTCTATCTAACTACAAATTTGTCCTTTTTTGTCCCTTTAGACTAAATGACAACTAAGTACCCACAGTTCAATACTAGCAAATTTTCATTGACTATAAACCATAAAATTTCCTTCCTTTCGTTTGTTTCGACCTAATGGCTATTAAGAGAGCGAACATCAAAATTTACGATTTTCATATACTATAACCTGTTGTTTTTGGCCATTTTGTCTGTTTCAAACCCAATGGCAATTAAGTGCGAGAACTTCAAATTTTGATACTTTCATGCCCTCTAAGCTACATTTTTTGTCTATTTTTGTCCGTTTTGACCTAATGACAATTAAATGTCCACACTTCAAAGTTACAATTCTCATGGGCTATGACCCACAATTTTTGTCCGTTTTGACATAATGGTAATTATATGTCCGCACTTCAAAATTCTCAATTTTCATGAGCTATGACCAATGATTTTTATTTTTTTATTTTCGACCGAATGACAATTCAGTATCTGCACTCCAAATTTTGTGATTTCCTGAGATATAATCCTTTTTTGTTTGTTTCGACCAACTGACAATTAAGTATCCATGATTCATAATTAGCGATTTTCATAGACTATAACCCATAAATTTTTCTCTTTTTTGTCTGTTTAGGCCCAGATGGAAATAAAACCGAGAACACAAAAAATCACAATTTTTATGGGTTATAACGCAAGAGTTTTTTCCATTTTTATTTGTTTCGACCCAATAGAAATATCTACATTCCCGAATTTGCAATTTTCATAGGCTATATCCATGATTTTTGGTCATGTTCTCTGTTTAAAACCCAATGGCAATTAAGTGGGCGAACTTCAAACTTCTCAATTTTCATGGGCTAACCACAGTTTGGTCCATTTTTGTGCATTTTGAACTCAATGGAAATTAAGTGTCCGCACTTCAAAATTATAATTTTCATGGGCTATAACCCACAGCTTTTGTTCATATTTGTTCTGTTCATATTTGTTCGTGTTGAGTCAATGGTAATTAAGTATCTACACTTCAAAATTTATGATTTTAATGGGCTACAATTCATGATTTATCATTTTTTATGTTTCGACCAAATGATAATTAAGTATTCACTTTAAGGTTAGCGATTTTCATTGGCTATAGCCATGAATTTCCCCTCTTTTATCTGTTTTGACCGAATGACAGTTAATTATTCCCACATCAAAATTTGCAAATTTCTTGGGATATAATTCACATGTGCTGTCCATTTCGACCCAATGGAAATTAAGTGCCGCACTTCTAAATTTGCGATTTTCATGGGCTATAACCCAAGATTTTTTTTTAATTATCATTTTGTCCGTTTCAAATCCAATGGCAATTAAGTGCATGGACTTCAATATTCCCAATTTTCATGGGTTGTATAGCCACGATTTTATCCATTTTTTTCCCATTTTGACCCAATGGCAATTAGTGTCCGCACTTCAAAATTATAATTTTCATGGGCTATAACCCACGACTTTTGTTCATATTTGTTCTGTTCATATTTGTTCGTGTTGAGTCAATGGTAATTAAGTATCTACACTTCAAAATTTATGATTTTAATGGGCTACAATTCATGATTTATCATTTTTATGTTTCGACCAAATGATAATTAAGTATTCACTTTAAGGTTAGCGATTTTCATTGGCTATAGCCATGAATTTCCCCTCTTTTATCTGTTTTGACCGAATGACGCTTAATTATTCCCACATCAAAATTTGCAAATTTCTTGGGATATAATTCACATGTGCTGTCCATTTCACCCAATGGAAATTAAGTGCCGCACTTCTAAATTTATGATTTTCATGGGCTATAACCCAAGATTTTTTAATTATCATTTTGTCCGTTTCAAATCCAATGGCAATTAAGTGCATGGACTTCAATATTCCCAATTTTCATGGGTTGTATAGCCACGATTTTATCCATTTTTTTCCCATTTTGACCCAATGGCAATTAAGTGTCCGCACTTCAAAATTACAATTTCCATGAGCTATAGCTCATGATTTATATTTTTCCGTTTTGACCCATTGTTAACTAAATATCCGCACTTCAAACTTCCCAATTACCATGGGCTATAATTATGAATATATGAGAAAGATGAAGATAAATTTCAGGAATTATACCTTAATTAAACATTGAATACATGTATAGTTCTGCACAAGCCAGAATTCTTGGCAAATTTGACTAAAATGAGCTTTGTGAAATCATAAATCATATGATGGCCAGAATTCTTTCATATCATTCCCAAAGTAGCCAAACTCCAATATAGGCCAGCTGCTGGTCTATCTGTCCCACTTGCATTTACTTGAATCTGCATATACCTTATGGTTTGAACATTACTATGTTCTTCCAAGAACCAAACCCCACCCACATATGCATGCGTTTGTGAGCACACACACGTACAGTCATACTTCCCAAGTTGCGCCTAAAGTAGATAGAAAAAGAAACAGAGAAAGGAAAGAAGTGTCCGTTTGCTGCCTGTTTATTTTATTGCCTTCACTTGTTGCTGCTTTTCAGTCAGTTAAGGTTGATGGTGGTGCTTGGATGCACCTGACAGATCAGCTATTTGATTTTCTTAAGCACCATCACAATGGTTAGTCTATCCAACCTTTCACTTATGATTTTGCCTGCTTTGGTTGGCAATGAGTTCTGGTCTTTGCTTTATTCTGTTTGTGGTTGCTGTCCTTGCTTCTTAACTCTGCTTTATATCATAACTTGCTCTGTCCATGTCCGTGTCTGCGCAACAAGTTCCATTGTAATTTCGTTGTTGGTTTTCATAAGCAGTCCTGCTATATGAGCTATGTATTATTCTTTCGACGTTTTTGAGTCTCCATGTTGATTTCACATTTTGAATTTTGAGCTCTCTCCATGGATTCTATATGTGAGGTCATCTGGAGTTCTGAACATAGGTGATTCCCCCTGGCCTATGTACTTTCATCATACTATTTTGCGTATTGCCTTGATGAAGAGTGGCTTATGCTAAATTGCCTATCAAGTGATTACTAAAATGGTAATCTTGTCTCGTTTTAACATATATTATAAAAATGCATTTAGTATATCAGAAGGATGTATTTTGGGATCATCTTGGATGGGAGACATCAATTTTTTTCATTAAGAAATAATAAAGCATTCCCCAAATAGGACTTTGAGTTATTGTCTTTAAGAATTTGATCAGTTTGCTTTATTTATAAATAATAAGATGAATGATTCCTCTCTTCCTCCTAAGGAGGAACTCCCTCATGCTATGTTGGTAGCCTGTCTTAAAACTTATTCTCCCATCACTAGCAAGCACTTAAAATAGCCTTTAGTTCTTTCAATTAACATCAGTCTGTCATTGAGCACATCATTTTCTTTTCTTTTCTTCTATGGTATCACCCATTTAATTTTTCTTACTCTATTTTAACTTGAAATATTCCATCATAGGTTGAGTATATTTTTACCTGCTCTCTTTTTCCAATTCACTTTGTTTTCTAGCTAACATCCTTTGTTCAGGTACCCCATACACGCAACAATCGTACAAGGTCAGTGAGTCTTTTCCCTATAAGTGGATAAACAAGAAGTGGAAAGAAGGATTTCATGTTACATCAATGGCAACTTCAGGATGCAAGTGGGTCGTCATCATGTCACGAAATGCTGGATTCAGTCATCAGGTTAGATTCTCCTTTTCTTTCTCGTTTTGCTTCTTATATCTATTTAAGGAGCACATTGAGTTATTTCTGCTCGAAGCTTTGTATCTAACTGATTTCTCTACAGGTTGTTGAGGTAGACTTCTTGTATCCAAGCGAGGGCATCCACAAACGCTGGGATAATGGGTACAGGATCACGTCGGTGGCGGCCACTTGGGATCAGACTGCTCTTATACTAAGTGTTCCTCGGCGCAGGCCTGGGGAAGAAACGCAGGAAACCCTCAGAACCTCTGCTTTCCCCAGCGCTCATGTAAAGGTAAAATAAGAATTTTTTTTCCTCTCCAAATTTCAGTAAGTTGACGCCCCTCACTCTATTTTAGAATAGATCACAACATTCTGAAACCATCTCTTATATGTGAAATTTCTGTAACCAGTGTCATCCAAGCCACTTATCTATTTGTTTGGTAGGCTGGAAAGCACAATGTCAAAAATTCTCCATAACCAAAGGCTAATGGTTGGCTGCAACCAGGAGCTAGTCCTCTGGGTTGTTGCCAGATTCGAGGTCCTAGTAACTATTCACGGGGATCTGAACTGACACAGCATTTAGATTAAATTTTAGATAGCGCCTCACCTATCCTTTCCGGATCGCTTATCACCCCTCAACTATTTATTAGTACTTATCACCTTAACCCATGAGGGAGAGAGGGGTTATCTGCAATTTGTCCCTCTCAAAATTCCAATCCAGGAAGAGCTGAGGCATTAATAAGAGAGGGTTTATTTGCAATTTAGCCAAACTTTTATTGTGATTTTATTTGTAACTAGAAGTGCAGCTTTTTATAGAATCAGCCTTCTGTACTCTCATTTTCCTCCAAACCGATCCCTCTGAGATGTTTCACAATGGTTATGGTAAAAAGTTTTGACTGCCGAATGGATCATTTTTCATTGAATGCTGAAGCTACTTTCCGACGTAAATGGTTCTTTTTTTTTTTAATGCGCAGGACAAATGGGCAAAGAACCTCTACCTTCATTCTGTGTGCTATGGTCGAACTGTGTCATAATACTTACTTCAAGCCAATCTTTTCCTGACTCAAGAAGAAGCAGGGTTTTCAAGCGGTCTCGTCTAACTTTGGATGGCTATTTCTAAGAACTAGAGAAGCCAGAGCAAATGAAGAATCAGGGTTTTCAAGCGGTCTCGTCTAACTTTGGATGGCTATTTCTAAGAACTAGACAAGCCAGAGCAAATGGCATGTCCCTCTTTATTTTATTTTAATTTTTGTTTTTTTTGTTTTTTTGTATATTTTCTCATACCAGAGGAATTAGGAAAAAGAGGAATGAGATTCGAAGATTGTTCTCACTTATTTTTCCTTCTGTATATTTCTAATGCTTAAAAAGAACTAATGTAGGAATGACTGGGAACCTGAAGAGAGTAGTAATTTATGTCTTCTAAATGTCATAAAGGGTAAATTTTCAGAAGGTCTGCTATTTTTGAGTCAGCTAGTGTCAGTGGCAGAATTCTGACAATTTGTAGTTTTTAACTGATTGTTTTTATTTTCTAAATTGTTTGTGACTAGCTTTACAAATTAAGATGCTGTGTCAAGTGAACGTAGCTTTTCTTTTATTGTTAGCAAATGAAATGCTAAAATTTCTCTGAACAAAATATTTAGTGGTAATGTAACAAATTTTGTATTAATTGCAAAGTGTAACGCATGATTGATGCAGCGCTTACAAAATAAGATGGGAGTTTCTAATAGAAATTCAATATTAATTAATAAGTAAATGTAGAAGAATTAGTTGGTTTCAAATTCTGAACCATTTACGTAACTATTCCAATCATTATTTCTTGGTTTTATAAATCACATTTTATAAATTGGTAAACTACTTCTAGGAAGTTGTACGTTCAAATTCTGGTCATGGTCTCGTTTTGTCCCAAAAAATTAAAAAAAAATTGAAAAAATAAAAAATTGGAAAAGAAAAGAAAAGAAATAAAGCTGAATTAAGCCAAGTTGCTCGGACAACTTAGATACTTGTTCAAATATCAATCTCAAATCTCAATATATGTATAGTTAGTAGACAGCAACCACGTATAAGCTTCTCCTCACTTTTGTATGAATTTCTTCATATAATTTTTTTTCCGATAAGGGGAAAAAAAAAGAATACGTGCGCGCATGTCCTAATACGCGACCGCTACTGCTGACGTGGCGCTAGAATGGGACCCCGCCATATCTCCCGCTGCTTATAAAGTACCGATCTTCCCGCGAACATTGTGAACGCCTCTCCGTTTCCCCTCTTTCTTAAAAAAGAGGGCCAAAATTATCCCCCCCAAAAAAAAAAAAAATCGTATTTTTATCTATAATTTTCCCCCTCTAATTTCCTATTTTGCTCTAAATTTTTTGGGGATCATGAGGATTGTGATCGGGATTAGGGTTGGCTCCTTCCCGCTGATTCCTTTACGGTAAATTTCGCATTCTGATTCCAAGGAAAGATAGGTCTTTTATCTCACTATATTAATTTTATAATTCTTTTGGTATATTGATCTTAGATTTGCAATTTAAAGGTGATATCATGAAATCTCTTTTATTGTTTTGAGATAGATGGATTTTCCTTAATTTGAGGTATATTTAACTCTGAATTTTTGTTATTTGATTTCATAAGGATTTTCTATTGCATTTAGAAGTATGGATGTATATTTCTCCAAAAAAAAAAAAAAAAAAAGAAAAAAAGAGAAAAGGACATATAATTAAAATGGTTCATGAGTTTGGTTCATTTTGTAGATTAGATAATGCCTATGCCTGTTTGTTGCAAGAGTTTATGCCTCTATTCCTCATAGGTGTAGAAGGAAATAAGGGCTTTCAATTCTTTTTATACCTACCAAACCCCCAAAATTTTACTTCAGCCTTATACTTGAATCCGCACTTATACTGAAATATTTGGTTGTATAAGAATTTTTCAGCAAAACATGGAATTGCTTATGACAATTTTTTTTTAATCTTTATGCCCATATTCATCTAATACGGAAAAAATTGACCTAACACTTGTACAACCTCTATATCCCAAAGAAAGGGGTAGAGCCTATTACACGCCGAGTGAGAACTTTCCCTCTCGAGATATTCAGGTTTATACTTTTCTATGATTCCTCCCTCAACAGTATTAGCTAAACTTACGTGGGATTTTAAATGTGGTCTTCATGGATTTTAGAGGTCGATTATACAGGATTCCTTTAATTGTTCCTCGAACTAAGAAATTCATGTTTGATTAGGTTAGTGTTCAGTGGACATTTAAATCTTAATATAAACTTGGTGCAAATTTTCTGATTTTCCCATTACAGTTACAAATTTGAACATTGGGATGTTGTCACGGTTTATGTTCCAGGTTCAATTCTAGTATTAGAGGAAGATAACAATTTTCATAAGGAGTTTCAAGTACTCAGTGTCAATTTTCTTCATCCACAACCCTCAAACATGTGGTGCTGTGGAGACTCGGAAGAGGATACGTATGGACCTCCAGCAAATCAAAACCCTGCTCCACCCAATCGCAACACTCATGGTGAAATTTTCTGTTGCTTAATTTACCATTTTTGGTTAGTCTTCATTTTCTAGTTTTACCTTTCGGTGATCCAGTAGCTTTATGTGGCGCCATGCTTTTGATTCATGGCAAATAAAAATGGTACGGTTAAATTATTCAGAAGTTTATTAAAGTTGCAGCCTCTGGATTTTGCTATCGTTTTGATCATTGTTATTTTAACCCATGCTCTATTACTGCACCTCAATGTTATAGTAATTCTAAGCGGAAAAAAGAATAATAAGATGCCTACATAGACAATTCGCTATGCACATGGTAACATGAAATTTAAATTTGACGAAGGCTTGGATTAACGGTGTGATTATGAACCTATTAGATGTATTTTCTATGGCATTTTGACCTTTTGCTCTACACCTTAAGCATGTTGTTTCCTCTCCTACACATCTAATATAAGTGTTGTAACTTGTAGTTAGATTTTTCTTTGTTGCAACCAAAAGCTCATTACAGCTCATGATGTATATTTTGGTTTTTGTTGTGAAAAACCACCGAATTGTAGGGTAAACATGTATCAATTCTGAATCATTTGGTTCTTTATTTTTTCTTTTTTGTTTGAGATGCAAGCTTAATGTAACTTAAAAATAATACTTTTGTCTTACTATTATGTTTTAATTTTCTACTTTTGACTTCAAATATTGGCCTTTTAAATCTTTTTTTTTAGATCTAAACACAACTTTTCATTTCTAATTTAGGTCAGGATAGAGAGCCAAGAAGGCCTAATAACCCAAAGAGTGGAGCTGCCAAGAAAGAGTTATCCATTGATATTCCAACTTTTTCTTTAGCCGACCTTAATCAGATGACCAACAACTTTGGCCAGAGGGCTCTACTCGGTGAAGGATCCTATGGACGAGTCTTTTATGCTCTTCTACCTTCAGAGGAGCCCGTTGCAATAAAAAAACTAGACCCAAATGCCTCTCAAGAACATGATTCTGATTTCCAATCTCAGGTTTGATTCTTCCTTCTAAAAATGGCTAATTGAAGATAGACCTCCTGTACTATCTCCACATTAAACTTACTACCCCTGTACTTCTAGTTTTGCAGATAGACCCTCCCGGAAAGGGTAAAAATTTTCACTCAGGGGGGTCTATTTGCAACAATAGACCTACAGGGGTAGTAACTTCAATTTGACAATAGTACAGGGGTCTATCCACAACTAACCCTTATAAAAACTATGTCATAACTATACTTCCACCTAATTATGATTGTAGACTCTTAATCTCTGGCAATGTCTTATGTAGTTATCAAATGTTTCAAGACTTAAGCATGACTACTTTGTCAAACTGTTGGGGTATTGCTTGGAGGAGAATAACAGAATTTTGGTCTATGAGTATGCCACAAGAGGTTCCTTACATGACATTCTACATGGTATGCAACCACAATAAGTCATCTCTTTCCTTTAGAGGTTTTAAGATATTGGTCCTAAAACATCACTATTTTGGAATAGATTCCTCAAATGTCGATATCATAATATAAGTCCTTCAAAACCTTTATATATCAGATTTGACTGGAGAGGCCTATTTGGTGCATCTTAAAGGGTTTGAGGGGCTTATATGATATGAACATTCGAGGGACCTACTTTAAAATAGTGAAGTCGAAGCGACCAATACCTTAAAAACCCTTTTTATCCTGATATTATTTTCTATATCTGGTTTCATTTGTAATTCTAATTTAGTCATGTTTACTTTCAAACAGGGAGGAAAGGGGTACAAGGTGCTGAGCCAGGCCCTTTACTGAGTTGGAATCAGCGTGTAAAGATTGCTTATGGTGCTGCAAGAGGTCTCGAGTTCCTTCATGAAAAAGTTCAGCCGTCTATAGTTCATCGGGATGTGAGATCAAGCAATGTCCTTGTATTTGAAGAATTTAACTCCAAGATTGCTGATTTTAACTTGACTAACGCGTCTCCTGATACTGCTGCACGCTTGCACTCTACTCGAGTTTTAGGAACGTTTGGTTATCATGCTCCAGAGTAAGCTGACTATTGCTTTTAGTATGGCGTTCCTTTTCCCAGAGTGACCATTGATATTTACTTTGATAGATGAAATTTTACCCTTAAATCCATTTTTATTTGGTTTTGTATTTAATTCTCTCGATCTTTAGATACTTCATGCCCCAGACATCTAGTATCTTCTTATTATTGTGTACACCTCTTACTTGCATTATAATTTGACTTTTGGATAATCTATAGATTCCTACTGTTGATCATTTATAACTTGGTTCTCGTGTTATACCTAATGTTTCTTGTATATGTCAAGTAGCAGACAGGCTAGTTATAGGACTTCAACTATCTGAGAATATGATCTAAGGCTAATAATACTAATTTGGCTGAATAATTTGCACCTGGAGAATAGTATGAATCTTCTTGCGTATCTGTATCTTTTGAATTTCTCCAAGATCTTTGTTACGCTCACTTGTATGTCAAACAATCTGTTAGCAGATATATCATATGACACAAAGTAAATACTATAGTTATAAAATGAGGTTGTTATTTCCGTTCAAAAAACAGTATTCTAATAAATATTCATATTCATATTTAATATCTGTTCTCTGCCAGCAGAAGCAAGCTTTTGACATTTAACCACTTACTGAACTACATAAGGGTCTCAATTTTTCCCACTTTTTAATCTGCAAATTGCAAAGCCTGCAGAAAATTCAATGCCCAACCAAGTAAAAAAATGTTCTACAGAAAGAAAAGCATCAATACTACCACTTGATGAGTTACACTAAATCTCTCGACTTGTGAACCATCATTTCTTATCCTTGAATTGTTATTTATTATAGGTATGCAATGACTGGGTGCCTGACCCAGAAGAGTGATGTCTATAGTTTCGGTGTTGTTCTTCTCGAGCTTTTAACAGGTAGAAAACCTGTAGACCATACAATGCCCAAGGGACAGCAGAGTCTTGTAACTTGGGTAAAGTTCTGTTTCCTATAACATCACAATGTCTGCAGCTATTATTGCTCTCTTTTCTGTACCTAATTTGCTTCTCGCTTTTCCTTAAAATGAAATTTGCTTCTTGCTGCAATACTACAGGCTACACCAAGGTTAAGTGAAGACAAAGTTAGACAATGTGTTGACCCCAAATTGAACAATGAATATCCACCAAAGGGAGTTGCTAAGGTTAGTTTTCTATTGATTTCCGCTTTTCTGTTTTCATGCTTTTTAATGCTTTTACTGCAAATTAATGCTTTTATTGTATTTACTTGACGGAAAGGTAAAGATCTGTGAAATAAGAAACTGCATGGTTAAAAAGGTGTCACCTAAATTTATATTATTTTAAAGATTGATTTGAGTTCACTGTAAACAATCTGAACTTGTAATTTTTAATATCATGAATTTAAAGGCAAATGTTAAACCATGAATTCTCTCAGTGAAGAAGAGATCTTGGGACACTACATTGGAAACCACTGGTAATCTTACAACTTAGAAATTGCTTACAAACAAGCATAAATAACTTAGAGAAGCAATATTTATAACTTGAAGGTAAAAATATTACATTATAAACATCAAAGGCAATTATACTCTGATAACATAATCTCCAATCTCACTCGCAGATGCCGAAACATTAAAAAAGGACACCAGTCCAAACTATCATGTCATTATGTTAAGAGAAAAGTTGATTTATATTTCATTTTCCTTTATATGCAATAATGTCGGGAGACAGAAATTAGTAAAGGCTATAAATGTCAATTTCTTGTAATTGGAATGCTTCAGATGGCAGCGGTTGCAGCTCTCTGTGTTCAATATGAATCTGATTTCAGACCGAACATGACGATTGTTGTGAAGGCCCTTCAACCACTTCTCCAGAGACCTCAGGAAAGTAATCCTGTGTGACACTTTTTTGGCGAACAAACATGCTGGATTATCAAAGTACTTAGGTGAAGGGATTCAATACCATAGCAGACAATTGCCAGTGAACTGTGATTCATATAATTTCATATTTTTTATTGAACCAATTGAAATTATTTGCTCTCAGCATCGTCAATGTGAAATTTCAGAAGTTATGTGTAAAATATCTGTAAAGATCCAGTTCAAAGAAAATGACTTTCAACGATTTGACGTTGAAAATGAGTTGTCGATTGTATTCAAATCAGCATCTCCTCCACATCTGTCAAGATTTTTTTTAAAAAAATTACAAGAGGATTGTCTATCCATTCTTCACTATTTTCTCATGTGATGTGCAAAATGTCTTGTGATTTACGCTTCAATAGTAGGCCTTAACAATGCATCTTTTCCAAATCAAATGTAATGTGACAAACTTGTGTATACAAAACCTGTCATAAAAATATGTGGTTAGAAATCCAATGTTCCCTGTCCACTTGTACCAGAAGAGAATAACCTGGATAAGTGCATTAATTCTCAAAGCTCTTTTTTTTTTTTATTGATTCAAAGATAGGAGATTCTTGCACCGTCGGATTGATCTTCCAGTATTTTTGTGTTTCATTGTACTCTGGGTTGTTTTCTTTCTTTCTTTTTATTTTCCCTGCCACAGTTTAGTTTCAGCTTCTTTTGTTCGTAGCTTTCTTTTCTCGTAATCTTCTGAGTTGTTTCGCTAAACTCTTATTAATGGAACACGGGTGGTAGTCACTCGCGATTTTTCTTTTAAAAAAAAAGATAAAGAGATTCTTGGTGCACCAGTAGACAAGACATGAGAGAAATGTTTATTGATATTTCAAAATTCACTGAAACAACATGCACATTGATCACACTTAAGCAATATAAACCAAGAACTTTGTTCACTTATTGTCTCACACTTAACACTTAATTCTCTCACGCTTGAAGATAATTGGAACATACAACACTTCTCAGAGCTCAATGTCAGGTCAACCCTTAACATTTATCTGCCATTTCTAAAAAGTCCTTAACCTAATATGTTAACCTATTAAGCCCCTATAGTTATCATTTCCAGCCCATTGAGTCCTAACTATAAGGGCTTAAAAGAGTTAAAATATTAGGCTAAGGAATACTTAGAAATGTCAAATAAACACTAGGGGCTGATCTCTTTTGAGTTCCACTTCTCATTACACCCCCTTCAACTTCCATTAATCTTCCTACAGTTTTTCCTGACCTCCCCATTACCCCCTGTCAACGGACTGATATTCCCCATATTCACCATCGAAGTCGCGAACCTCGAGAAGAACGAATTCTGACTACTAGCGAATCTGTTCACAGTCAAAGTAGTCAAAGCTCCTCTCTTCGAAAAAAGCTCCTGATCACTTTGTAGGAGACCTTCTTTGTTTTGGAGGTTGGCGTAGTATTTGTTGTCAAAAGTATCAGGAGTTGTCAGGTCCAAGTTAACTAACGTGTCCCCGTTGCCGGACTGAGGGCAGTTGGATTGTAATGTTGTGAGATAGGATGGGTTTAGGCTAGGGTCAGGTTTTCCGGTGCCGGAGAAGTTGTAGAGCCGGTTTGTTACGAATTTGCACCGGGCTCGACCCAAGGTGTGGGCCCCTGTGCAAGTTTAATTTGTGAGTTTGAGTTTGGGTGCTGATTGTAAATTTGTAATCTCAATATGTAATGACATTTTTAATGAGAAAGTATTTTCTGATTGCTAGTTCATTACAAAGAGATATCTATACATGGTTTAGTAGACATTTAAATTGGATATCTCATGTTGGCGCATGAATAATGCAATGAACGAGAATAACTGGAAAGATTACGAATCCTATCAGAACAGCCTGCATGTGAGCTTGGTATATGCTTAGCCATCGATGGGAGGGCAGGGGTATAGTTTAGAAATTCATACTGTCTCCTGAATGGCTAAGAACTACCTACTCTTATGCAGACCATTTTGATATCAATTAATTGTATTTCCACTGAATACTTTCTCCATTTTGACAGTGAAAGACCAGTTTCTACATAATAAGTGTTTAACATGTAATGAACAGTCTAATAATATTGCAAACTATTATTATTATTATTATTATTATTATTATTTTGCATTTTCTGAATTTTAAGTGATGGTTACTTAATTACCAGAGAGGGCAACAAGGTCGGTGTCGCCGAGGCCGAAAGCGGAGAACTTGGACTGAATAGTGCTTAAGCTGTCGAAGGGGCTCGGCAGCTTATTTGCTCCGGTTCGGTTGGCGGTCCTACTATCCCTCCTTCCCAAAAGTACACTCCATGACGGACCTCCTGCCTGTTAACGACATAAGAGTAGTGAGAGTTAATGTAATTTAAAGTTTGGTAAACTAATACTCTGGGTTAGTCTGGCAATTTGTAAACTAAACCGGATTAGTGCTAGCTAGTCTTAAGTTAAACTTAGTTTCGATGTTTTCAATACAGCTGGATTAGAACTAATTAATATTTAGCTTTTTTTGATTTGATTCAAGTTTGAGTTTGATTCAACTTGACTGACTTTATTCCTTTCTTTGTTGCAGTATTTTTCGACCAGGCGCCGGGCACTCCCGTTTTGGTTCTGTCCCGATTACTGGTGGCCAGTGGAAAACTGGAGTAGATCCAGATAGCGATCTTTCTAGACTAAATTATGAACTTGACTAACATTGTTGTCAGTGAATGGTTCAAACCGTTGCTAATAGACCTATTAACAATAGTTTGGACCGTTTTTATTAAGTTAGCAACTTACGGTTAAAACCGATGCAAACTGTCTGTTACTACTAAACAGATTTTCAGCAGCTATTACTAGTAATTGATTAATAATATGTTAGGCCGTTTCTAATACAAGTCGAGTCATATTTGGTCATGACTGTTGCTAATAGGGCCTACTAGCAATGGCTAAATTAGAAACTATTGCTAATAGGACCTTTTTCAGAAGTGAAATCTAGTTTAGTGTGCTTGTCAAACTGATACTTAGGGCCTATTTGGCTACCTCTCAAAACAGACCGCTAAACTGGTTCTACTTTGAACCACCTCCCCTCTGAACCAGTTTAACATAAAACTGGGGCCAGAACTAATACTGACCTAGCTTTGTAAAATTTTCCAAACAGAGCTTTAGAGTTATTGACTTGACTACATAAAAAAGCTATAAAATTAAAGATTTAGAAATCATGATGCTTAATTACAAGATTAACAGAAGCTTCAGCAGCAACGGCAAGGATGTCAGCACAAGAGACGACTCCTGGACATTGATTCTCCAATTGAGTCTTGATGTTATCAATCACATCGTAGCCCCGAACTGAGTTAGTATTCGGAACTGCATCCTTTTCGCTCTGAATTGTTGCAGTATTGTCCAATAAAATTGATCCATCACAGCCCTACAAGAGAATGCCAAAAACCTCAAAACTCAATCCCTTAATTAAATCAAAAAAATTTTAAATGATGGAATTTCTTTATATAATTATTTTTCGTTAGATCGTAAATCTCCATTGTTAGTTTATTACAACTTCATAGGATTGATATATACAATAGATTGAATAGAATACAGTTTAAAATCATCTGTATCAGAGCAACCCGATTTTAAATCTCACCAGACATGTATTTAGAGTGAATTTAGACGGAAAAAAAAGAAGGTATTGTCGAATAAAAATATAGTTCATATTGCGGTCCACATGTTAAGTGGTTAAGTGATGTTAGATTATAAAATTAGGCCCCCCTTAAAATAATTTGGGTATATACGCTAAAACCCTTAAAATATTTTTGATAATGAAAAAATGATTAAATTTGTATAGGGAGAAGGGTTACATTGACAAAACAATCATGGAAGTGAAGGCGAACGAGGCTTGCATAGATCCTAGTATCAGAAGCATGAGCCTGTTGAACGATACTGCGAACAATGGCCGACACATTCCAGCACGTGCTACTATAGAAGCTAGAGCTCAGTTGAGCTTCACATCCATGAAAGAGCAATGGCAAGAAGATGGTTAAGGCCAAGAGGAGAGAGGAGAAGGGAGAAGAAGACAGAGAAGCCATTTTTTTGCTTTTAAACTAGTAAATGGTTTAATAAGGCAGTTTTGTGTATTTAAGTTCATTTATAAACACGCGTATATATAGGACTCGGAGCTAAGGTAAGCATACTGTTGGAAATTATTTAAGAAAAGATTGATTTTCTTTTATGATTTTAATATGATTATGTTTTCCTTCTAATTTATTGTCTTTAATTATTGACATTAATTTTGTCATTATTACTGGTTATTATGTACCAAATTTATTTTTATTCATTAATTCTTTATTAAACCTATTAATGGTTTTACCAAATATGTTGTTAACCTAGTGTTGTTTTCTTATGTATAAATAATGGTACTTGAGAGGTGATAGAGATACGAATATTCATATGATCTCTAAAAATTGAGAAACTTTTCTTCTTGCACTTATATTTCCTCTTATTTCAACTTTAGAGGGCAATGCATCCATTGAGCAAGAGGCTTGAGATTCACAAGAACCTCAAGTGTCGGTCTTCTCGGGGCTTTTGCCGCTAGTTCACTGTTGCATTGATAATGTCGGCGGCAACTATTGTTCTAGGACGGTGACATCAATGACCGTCCTCAGATAGGCCAAATTCTTTCTCTATTTTCTATTTAGAAATTATTATTTGTATTCTTTATTTTATTTTGATACAAAATATCCAACAATCTAGAACAACAGCTTATGTTTGCACATGTAATTATATGGTTTAATAAGGCAGTTTTGTGTATTTAAGTTCATTTATAAACACGCGTATATATAGGACTCGGAGCTAAGGTAAGCATACTGTTGGAAATTATTTAAGAAAAGATTGATTTTCTTTTATGATTTTAATATGATTATGTTTTCCTTCTAATTTATTGTCTTTAATTATTAACATTAATTTTGTCATTATTACTGGTTATTATGTACCCAATTTATTTTTATTCATTAATTCTTTATTAAACCTATTAATGGTTTTACCAAATATGTTGTTAACCTAGTGTTGTTTTCTTATGTATAAATAATGGTACTTGAGAGGTGATAGAGATACGAATATTCATATGATCTCTCTAAAAATTGAGAAACTTTTCTTCTTGCACTTATATTTCCTCTTATTTCAACTTTAGAGGGCAATGCATCCATTGAGCAAGAGGCTTGAGATTCACAGTAACCTCAAGTGTCGGTCTTCTCGGGGGGCTTTTGCCGCTAGTTCACGGTTGCATTGATACGTCTCTGCGAAGGCGGCAACTATTGTTCTAGGACAGTGACATCACGACTGTCCCCGTATAGGCCAAATTCTTTCTCTATTTTCTATTTAGAAATTATTATTTGTATTCTTTATTTTATTTTGATACAAAATATCCAACAATCTAGAACAACAGTTATGTTTGCACATGTAATTATATGTTTTAATATTTTGTTGGTTATATTGCTGATGTTAAGATTATTCTCTGAAATCCCGTGGCAGATCATGTACATTAGCTAACTATTCCGCACACTTCTTTTTATGTAAAGTGCTTTGATAAAAATTCCTTCGCATTCATATAATTGTGATGTTCAAGCCGTTGTGCTTTGCAACTACATAGCATACAGCTCATATATTCTACCTGCATATTTTATATGCTAAGTGATATCACATGGCATAACATCTATTACTTAATCTTCTATATTAGTTATAGCATTCCATTCACCATCTATGATAATAGTTTGCATCAAACATGACACTATCATGATCTGTTGCTTGATAAAATAGCTTACTCACAACCGATTGAAAAAATTGGTGCTTTATGTACTTCTTCATATGTTACCCAAGTGTAAAAAGGAATATATTGAATGGTTATATATGTTTAGCATGTATACAATCCAATGGTTCAGGTAAATGCTTTTATTAAATGTACGTTTTCCTCATCCAAATGTGTTATATCAATCACATTTATAACTTTATGCTTAATATAAGTGGGTTGTTACCAAAATATAAATGCTCATTAATATATTTCAATTTTATTCCTTACGTATCTGAAGCCTTCGATATGAGCTTATGTACAATTATTATGTGCAATTAGCAATCACTAACTTTCCTTCTATGTAAATTTCCTTTTACACATTGCATGCATGAGGTGTAATTTTTGTATATCGTTTTCTACCAAAATAGAGTTTTGTAGTAGTTAAATTAGAGACTTTATGCAGGATACTCCTCTTAAAGTTTTTATATTATATGCAAAAGCTCGTTGTGGGTCACAATCTTCTTTATTAATGTTTTTTCCCTTTGCATTCTTTCACATGTTAACTTATTAACATCATGTATATGTGTCTCTATGTTCAAACAAATTTGACCAAAAGCGATTAGATCAATTTGCTTTAGGTACACAATACAAAGATGATAATATTACGGAAAGAAGATAGGAAAAAATTGAATGCAACATGCATTGAGCAACCCATTTAACATGTTCTTTTTATGGCAGCTAGTAAGGATTTCATTGATGTCCAACTGTTAGTAAAGTATCCATATTAAATGTTGGGTTGAATTGCACATAATACTCCCAAAATGCATTAACAGTCATTTTATTATTATGGCAAATTGGCAATTAACCTCTTATGGCATTTTGTTGGTCAGAATGGTAATAGGACCGGAAATTGTGAGAATAATTCTTATGCATTTATTTAATTGCGCTGTTTGTATCTCCTTTTTGCATGCATTTTTTAGGACGATGTGAGAACATTAGGATATTTAGCTGGCTCACTCCTACATTTGCCCAGATCACGTCATCTTGGAAAATTTCAAGAGGATTATGATTTATAGCACAATTAGTTAGTAAGCGATACAGCTTACTAATTTGTCTATTGATTATGGCAAACCCTTTGTGCTTTTGCTTTCTATTTTTTCCTTGATAATATTTGATCATTGATAATTACAATTTCTACTTGACATGAGCGCATATCAAATTTTGTTTAAAACCTTGGTCATTTAAAATGAAAATGTCTGATTATTATAGTCCATTGTTAACTATAAATTTCTTGATAAGAGACATCAATAACTCTGCTAACATGTTTTGATGTCCTATTATTTTAATAGTGAATGGTAAAGAATCATATTTGTAGCTCTTCATATGACTACATGTATAATGCTTTCATTTGAGATTTTAGGAACATAATTAGAGTTGATATAGATATGTATACTCGTCAACTAGTATGCCTAGTTACGGAGATGTTGTGAATCAATGTCCTGGCAAATCAAATCAAGAGGTATATCTTTTAACTTCTATCTATATGGTGAATAAAAGTTCAAAATCATTAACTATTAAAGATTACCTTTTTTCTGCATTATGATGTACATTTTATTGCTCATACAATGCATTAGAGGTACACTTGAAAGTTAGCTACATGATTAGAAGAATATATGCATGATAGCACTTGTGAAATTCAAAGTATATATGTTTGTTTGATATATGAATAAAAGATTATTCAAATTATCAATATAATAATGACTTGCCTAGAGGTGGAACAGATGATACTAAGAAATGGCAAGGCAAGTTTAGTAAGGTCTTATTTACAGGCAACCAACTTGCAGCCATCGTATGACCGAATATAAATTTTAAATCCTCTAGCATCATCATTAATTTTAATAAGAGTGAATAACTGAAATTATCAATAATTGTGCAAGAAATATATATATATATATATATATATATATATATATATATATATATATATATATATATATATATATATATATATATATATATATATATATATATATATAGTAAGGCTCCTATGAGCTTAAGTTCATAATGAATAGTGATGCACCAACTTTTCTAACCACTCATCTTACTTTGGGATCCGTGAAAGATATAAAGGCCACTTTGAGATTTGCGCATCACAAATCTCAAGGCAAGATGAGTGGATAAAAAAGTTGGTGCACCACTATTCATTATGAACTTAAGTTCATAGGAGCCTTACTCTATATATTGTAGGATCGTAGATCTGATCAATGAAACACACTAAACACTAGAAGGGGGGTGAATAGTGTTTTATAAAAATTGCAAAGTAGATTATAAATTGCAAGGAAAGAATAGCAACAATCTCGAAATTGAACATCACAAACACAAGAGATTTATCTTGGTTCCACCTCCCTGTACATCCAAATTCCCAAGCAAATCCCGTTTGAGAGTTTTCACTATGATTTTGAAACCTTACAAAATCAAAGGCAAACTGTCCAATTTGCAAGCCCATGCAATTGCAACACCAATTGACAAGACCATGCCAATTGTAAATAATCTCTTCACCAAGAGATCGCACCTCTCAAACCAGAGAAACTTCCTTTAAATAAAAGTACAAAACTCCTATAAGCCTTGAAGTGGATGTGAATGTGATTCTCACTATGGCTATAGGTTTTACTCTCTGAAATATGCCTAAATAATTAGTAGGAAATGATCAAGAACATAGGCTATTTCGAACTCTAACTCTTAGGCAAAATCAATTTTTGGCCTCTTGAATTTGCACAAAGTTTGATCTTATAAGTGCAAAACTTCTTCTTTGTTTTCGACGTTTTTCTCTATTTATAGCTCTTGAAAAGACAAGTTTTCAAACCCTAAAACATACACAACAGCTATAAAGCTGTCAAGTATTCAAATTTCAAACAAATAAAACTGCTTTGTAGTCGACTATAACTCATAGTAGTCGACTACTCGAGTCAAAACAGATTCGTGAAGTCGATAATTTCTTAGTAGTCGACTACTTTGGTCATTAGTCGACTACTATGACTATTAGTCTACTACTCGACTATTAGTCTACTACTCAGAAAATACGTAAACTTATATTTTGACTCAGGTGCATGTAGTCGACTATAAAACCTATTGGTCGACTACTAAGGGGTCAATATGAGATATATGAACTATTTAAGACTTATTCTTTATCTATAAACTTTAATGGTTAACATAGGGATTTATATTGTTAAACTCTAATGTGTGTGAATGTGTTGTGAGTGATCAAGGCTTGTACAATAATTCTAAGCAAAGAAAATGTAAAATTACATTTTGACAATTACGTATATCTTCTTCTTTGCTTCATACTGCCTTGAACTCATCTTATGTCTTGAGTATCTCTTTGAATATTATTGTTGATTTAGCCCTAATATCGCAAAATAAATGTTAGCACATAATACACACAATATGTAATATTTGTTATCATCAAAACAATCATATCTTGGGGTCAAGATTCCTAACATTCTCCCCTTTTGATGATGACAAATATATTTTGTTAATATATATATGAAAAACTTTTAATCCCTGTATGAAATTATTAATTAAAAATCTTTTACTCCCCTGCATCAAAGCATTAAAAATCTTTTACTCCCCAGATCAAAGCATTAGTAAAATTTAAATTTAAAATTTTTCTATATATCTCCCCTTTGTCATTAGCAAAAATAATATATGCATATCTTGTATCCTTTCCATTTTTAAAGTACCTGAAAAATAATCATGTAAGTATACGTAAACTTATATTTTGACTCAGGTGCATGTAGTCGACTATAAAACCTATTGGTCGACTACTAAGGGGTCAATATGAGATATATGAACTATTTAAGACTTATTCTTTATCTATAAACTTTAATGGTTAACATAGGGATTTATATTGTTAAACTCTAATGTGTGTGAATGTGTTGTGAGTGATCAAGGCTTGTACAATAATTCTAAGCAAAGAAAATGTAAAATTACATTTTGACAATTACGATATCTTCTTCTTTGCTTCATACTGCCTTGAACTCATCTTATGTCTTGAGTATCTCTTTGAATATTATTGTTGATTTAGCCCTAATATCGCAAAATAAATGTTAGCACATAATACACACAATATGTAATATTTGTTATCATCAAAACAATCATATCTTGGGGTCAAGATTCCTAACATTCTCCCCTTTTGATGATGACAAATATATTTTGTTAATATATATATGAAAAACTTTTAATCCCTGTATGAAATTATTAATTAAAAATCTTTTACTCCCCTGCATCAAAGCATTAAAAATCTTTTACTCCCCGCATCAAAGCATTAGTAAAATTTAAATTTAAAATTTTTCTATATATCTCCCTTTGTCATTAGCAAAAATAATATATGCATATCTTGTATCCTTTCCATTTTTAAAGTACCTGAAAAATAATCATGTAAGTATAGGTACCCTTTTATTTAGATTCAAAAGATTAGCCTTTAGGAATCCAAATCCACGAGGAATTTGGTTTCCATCTATTAATATAAACATAATTTTTAGAATTGCATATGTTTTTCTTAAAATTTTTAATATACACATTTCTATCATGTAAGCAAGTATCTTTAGGTACCCAAATGAACATAGATTTCATATGTAAAGATATTTTATGACATGATGCATAATGTGTCTTATTATCATATTCATTTTTCTTATGAACATATCCTAATCCAAACTTTTGATTAGAAGACTTTTGAAAATATAATAAATTAGTCAAGTCTTCTTTACCTTTGTTAAATTTGTTAATATTTAAAGATAACTCTTCATTTTTAACTTTAAATGAACCTATTTCTTTATCTAAATCTGAAATACGAGTTATCAAATTATTACATCCAGATTTTAGATAAATACTAGTCAATGATTTATTTTCAGAAAATAAATTATTATTTAGTTCATTTAAATTTTCAACTTAGAAGAATTTGAAGTCACTAATTCTAAGTTTAATTTTTCATTTTCATTTTTCAATAACTTATAATTAGACTTCAAATCCTTAAATTTAACATAAAATTCATTGAATGCTTCTAATAATTCTTCATTATTAATATTATTGCATACCTCATCTTCTTGTGCCATGAAGCACATGTGAGCGGATTCCTCTTTTGTTCTTCTTCTTCTTCGAAGAGGATGCATCGCTATCATCCCATGTCATTGCCAAAGCCTTCTTCTTCTTATCTTTTAACTTGTTGAACTTTGACTTTGACTTTAGAAGAGGACAATCCTTTTTCATGTGTCCCGCTTATTACATTCATAACATATAAAATTTTTGTTAGTATCTTTAATCTTTTTATACTTACTTTGTATGAGGAACTTTTTGAATTTTCTTGAGAGAGCATCAATGTCTTCATCATCTCCATTTGATTCTTCATTGTCGGAAGATGTATTGAAGACAAGAATTTTCTTCTCTGGTTGTTCTATTTCTCTTCTATCTTGAAGTTGTACTTCATATGCCATTAGATTCCCAACGAGATCTTCTAGAGTAAGTGTTGAGAGATCATTGGCTTCTTCAATTGCGGTCATCTTTTTCTCCCATTCCGGTGTGAGTGCACGAAGAACTTTTCTCACCATCTCCAATTGTGTATATTCTTTTCCATGTCCAATTAATGAGTTGGTGATGTCATGAATCTTGTGATCATTTCAGTTGATCGCCTCATGTTCTTTCATTTTGAATAACTCAAACCTGTGCACAAGAACAGAGATTTTAGATTCTTTAACTTTATTTTTACCTTCGTGTGTTACCTCTAATGTATGCCAAATTTGATGTGCTGATTGTAGGCAGTAAAAATTGCCTTAATCCTTACACAGCAACTCGGAATGAGCAGAAGAGCTTAGGGGTCCATCCGAGTGAAGTCAGGCCCGCCTAAAGGTTAAATTCACCAATGCTTGACTTTACAAAATAGACAAAAGTGCTGATATCTCTTGAACCGGGAATCGGGCAAAATGACCGGAGCAATCGGCTCCGTCTCGTCGAGATGGTCAATTTCCATATATATAGTTCGTCCAATTCCGACGTACGGTTTGAAAGTTACGACCTGTTCTTCGTGGCAGACGAGGCTCGCCAAGCAGCGAGGCTCGACATTCAACCGAGGTTCGCCTACAGCAGTGAACCTCGACATTCAACCGAGGTTCGCTTATAGCAAAGGAACCTCGACATTTAACCGAGGTTCGCTTATAGCAAAGGAACCTCGACGCTTAACCGAGGTTCGCTTATAGCGCTGAACCTCGACATTCAACCGAGGTTCGCCTATAGCGGTGAGTCTCGATACCCGCCGACATTCAACCGAGGTTCGCTTATAGCGTGAACCTCGACATTCAACCGAGGTTCGCTTATAGCGCTGAACCTCGACATTCAACCGAGGTTCGCTATAGCGGTGAGTCTCGATACCCGCCAACACTCAACCGAGGTTCGCCTATAGCGATGAACCTCGACATTCAACCGAGGTTCGCTATAGCGGTGAGTCGATACCCGCCTCAACACTCAACCGAGGTTCGCCTATAGCGGTGAACCTCGACATTCAACGAGGTTCGCCTATAGCGATGAACCTCGACATTCAACGAGGTTCGCTATAGCGGTGAGTCTCGATACCCGCCTCAACACTCAACCGAGGTTCGCCTATAGCGATGAACCTCGACATTCAACCGAGGTTCGCCTATAGCGGTGAACCTCGACATTTAACCGAGGTTCGCTTATAGCGGTGAACCTCGGCGTTCAAACGGCTTCGCCCGCGACATCATTGGTCAAGCGAGGCTCGCCCGTTTGCCACGAACGTAGCGACCTAGCAATCCTTTGTAGCGGTAGCCCGCTCGCTTCGCCAGCAAACAGAGGCCATTGTCGTAACGCAGCCCGGCGTTGGACCGCTCGCACGATGGGAAGGGTCATTAACCCCATATGAAAGTGACAATAGGGGTCAGCTACACCCCTCAAGCCCATATAAATAGTTGAAAACCCAACAAAGAAAGGGCTGGCTGGCTTTTAGAGAGAACTCTTGGAAAATCAAGCACTTGCGCACAAGAGAGATCAAGCTCCTCTTCAACAACCTCTAGATCATCCGCAGCTTTGGTCTGATCGTCAACGGGAAGCAATCTCGACGTGAGCATCGATGGAAGCATCCTATCGCCACCAAGAACCCATACAAAAGAGGAGTCAAATCAATCTCCTCTTCCTCTGTAATCGAAGGAATTTGATTGTAAAACATTCATTCAATCAATAAACATTTTTTCGACCCTACAGAAGATGGCGACCACAGTGGGAGCAACCATTCATTCCGATGAACTGGTGGTGGCGCAATCAGACGAAGTTGCAATTGGAACCGAGGTTCGGACCTTGGTCATTGAATTTGATCAGAGAAAGTACGAGGAGTTCCTTTCCTCTGGGGCATCTAGCCCAGTAAAGGCACGCAGTGTCGCCGAAGTCTCGTATGAGACTTCAGCCCCCGTGGCTTTTGTTGAATCCTCTCGAGTGAACCTCGACGAGCAGCCTCTGTCTCTCAAGGACGAGGCTCCAAAAGCTAGCCAGCAGGCTAAGAAGTGGGTTGTTAAGCAACCCAAGTCAACTTCGGATGTTGTTAGCCAAGTTTTGGCTTCTGGCGAGCCTCGCTCTGCCTATGGGGAGACCGATCCTACTAACGGTTCCCTATCCAGACGCGCCAGACAACGTCAGCGGCAGAACCAAGCTCGCCGATGTGCTCGAGCTTTGGTCTCGTTGGACGGATTCCACTATCGTCCGAAGAAAGCCGCGAACCTCGCCACAACGCGAGGTCCCCTTGAAAAGAGACGAGCCTCGCCAGTGGCGAACCTCGCCACAACGTGGGTCCTCAAGAAGTGACGAGCCTCGCCAGTGGCGAACCTCGCCCGACAGCGTGGCGAGCGTCGCCCGTCTTTGCGAGCCTCGTCCAGTGGCGAACCTGCGCCTAGCGTGGGGTCCCCTCAAGAAGTGGCGAGCCTCGTCAAAGTGGCGAACCTCGCCTACAACGTGGGGTCCCCTCAAGAAGTGACGAGCCTCGTCCAAGTGGCGAACCTCGCCCGACAGCGTGGCGAGCGTCGCCCGGTGCGAACCTCGTCCACAAGGCGAGCGTCGCCCGTCTTTGCGAGCCTCGTCCAAGTGGCGAACCTGCGCCTAGCGTGGGGTCCCCTCAAGAAGTGGCGAGCCTCGTCAAAGTGGCGAACCTCGCCTACAACGTGGGGTCCCCTCAAGAAGTGACGAGCCTCGTCAAAGTGGCGAACCTCGCCACAACGCGAGGTCCCCTTGAAAAGAGACGAGCCTCGTCCGCTTAGCGAACCTCGCCCGGCAACGTGATGAACGTCGCTCTGTTGACGAACCTCGTCATGGCAAGTGTCAGAATGACGAACCTCGTCAACATGAGGTCCATGCTGAGCCAGATGAACTTCGCTCGGATGGCGAACCTCGCCATAAGCTTCGCCGCCAGAGCCAAGGGAAGTGGCAACCTCGCCAGGTTCGCCAAACTCGACTCTGGAAGCCCCTCTCACGCGAGGCTCATTTTTCGGAATCAACTGGGGGTACACCCACTTCCGATCTCCGTGATTATCTCACACGCAAGCGCGATGCCAATCAAATGCAGTCTCATTGCTGCTGTGAGAAGCTCATCTCTGCGATGCGCGCCCAATGTTCGTCAACACATCAGCCTTCGGTCTTTGAGCGGTTATCTGACCCGTCAACTAGACGAAGGCGGTTCCACCGTAAAAGGCAAGCGGCCCGCGAGGGTCATGGAGTCACCATTAACATGGTTGGAAGGACCGGGAGCAAGACCCCGATAAGCAGTCCTGAATCGTCTGACCCCGAGTACTCCCCAGGTTTACGAGGCGCATTAATCAACAGTCAAGGCGCCTATCGAAGCACCCGTCTTCGCACCAGGGCGGCAATCCCGTTTGATTATAGCCAGTTGGCCGGGGGTCCTTCTGAAGAATTGGAGAACTCTGCCATCGCTACATCTCAACCTTCAAATCGATTTGGTGTCGGGCCGTGTCCTCATGGCGAGCGAGAAGAAGAAGATAGGCGAAGGAGGATCCGGATCGAAGCAAGAAGGCTACGGCGGGGATCATGATGTTCACTCAATGTCATCTAAGCGAATCGAATCCGCGTCGAAAGCGAGATCATATGTTGCGGGATTTCCAAAAGCAGCTGGACGCCCTGAAACTCCAAGGGCAATCTAAGGAGCTGGGGGTGGCAAGGCCATACCCTATAGAATGGGATGATGTCCCATATCCTCCGAAATTCAAGCCACTTAATTTAGTGCAGTTCGACGGAAAAAGCTCTCCGTCGCAACACATCTATTACTTCCAAGCGCAAACCGGGCATATAACGGGTAACGATCCTATCATGACCCGGTTATTCATTAGCACTCTTAAGGGAGTCGCCTTCGAATGGTTTCGAAGGTTAGAGCCTGGTTCTATCAGCTCTTGGAAAGATGTGCAGAGGCTTTTTATGGCCCGATTCTTCGATGATGACACTGAGGTGTCTATGGCCACTTTGCTGGTCGAAAAGCAAAAGAAGACGGAGTCTCACAAGACGCTCGCTGCGATTCGAATCTGTCTTTGCACTCCCTGACCGGCCTCTGAGGCTTACATTCATCGGGATGTGTAGAGCCAACCTCTCGATCAACATACTTTCAAAGATGGGTGCAGTTGAAGCACACTCTTGGAGAGAATTGGTGAGGCAGGCCGAGCAAGTTGAGAACATGCTTATGAGGATCGGGCCGAGGAACCCCGTGATTCTCGCCATAAAAGGGGTAATCGAACAATTTTATTCCCCAAAAGCGGTCGAAGGGAAGGAGACTTTGGCGTGGAGACCCAATCTACTTGAGACCCTTCAAGCGTAAATCGAATGTTTTTGATACCGCCCCGTGAGGAAGTATGACTTTAAGGATGACCAGGTCATACCAATCCTTAAAACTTTACTCAAAATGAACAAGATCACGCTCCTAAATGAGGAAGCCGGAGGAAGCTTCAAGGACGGATGATCCAAAATATCAGATGTACCATCGAATGGTACACCATCCGACGGGGTCATGCTACATCTTGAAAGACAAGATCCAAGTCTTGTTAGAAGCAGGTGTTATGACTCTGCGGGAGGATCAGAAGAAGGTGTCTGCAAACATGGTCGCTCTCCAATTTGGCGACTTCGCGGAGCTCCAAGTGCAAGATGGGGTAAAGCCGATCCCTCAAGCAGAGGCCAAAGTTGTGAACTTTGATCTCCAGCGGCGGGAAGCACAAGGTATGGTCCCTTACACTACGCCGAAAGGCGAAATTATGTGGGTTCATCCTGACTTGTTATCAGATGAACAATGGACTTCTTCAAAGTCGAAAGGGAAGTCTTGTAACGCCACCTCTGCTGCGCCGGAAAAGGAGCGAGTCAATGACTCTACCGAGCAACAAACCGCCCCGGTCGCACGTCCTGTACCAGCGTTGGCCACCCGAGGCGGAAAAGAGTTCCTAAGGGAGTACCCCGAGGTAACGCCCGATGTAGTAGCAAAGGAGCCAGTTGGTGGGTCCAAGACAAGGGAGATCCGCTACAACAAAGCACTCAGGAAAGACATGCCTGAAACTTCGAAGGCTCCTTTCCAGTTCGACGTGTTAGCCCAACTCTCCAACATCCCGGCGAGAATTACTTTATTTGAGCTCTTGCGTCTCTCTCAATCTACCGTAGAAGCTCATGAGAAGCGCCCGGATAATGAAGCGTTCCTCGCTCATTTCCCAGAAAGGACAACAGAAGTTTGTGCCCAATGTCATCATGTCTCCAAAGGGCCAATACCTTGCATTACTTTTTCATCAGAGGACATGCAAGTGAAGAACCCAAAGCACGATAGGCCGTTGTACTTCACTGGCTATATCGGCTCTGTCCGGATCAACCGAGCTCAAGTTGACCCAGGATCTGCATTGAGTATCATCCCATTGAGAATTATACAACATCTCGGGATACCGCTGCATCGGTTAGCAACAACCGGGACTACCATCTACGGCTTCAATGCCGCCAATTCTCGTCCCTTGGGCAAAATCAAACTCAGATGCCAGATAGGAGACTTGAAGACAGATGTCACTTGCTATGTCATCGACGCAGACACATCTTACAATTTGCTCTTGGGTCGACCCTGGATCCACGAAAACTTGATCGTCCCATCTACGTTGCATCAATGCATGAAGTACGTAGACGAAGAAGGGGTGGTTAAAACATTGGTCGCGGAAAGGCAACCGTTCAAGGGGGTGGAGAATTATTTCACTGATTCTGTCCACTACCTTGGGGAAGGCCAAACCGGGGAACCACAGATCGAGGACTATGACAGCGGGAATGAAGCTGACATAGAGTCCGAACAAGGAGTTGTGTTCAATGATGTAAAACCCTTTGTAATCGATCTGAATGATCCTGATGACGATATCGTCATTTTCAATGAAGATTATGATTTAGCTTACGCACCGGGTGTTGAAAGTCATACTGACTTAATGTCAGAAATTCTGCCACGGTTGTATGCTGAACCTGCATTGCACATGCCAATTCGGTCGTCGTTCATGATGACCCAAAGGCATAATGACTCTTCGCAAGCGGTTTTTGTGGTACCAGCCAGGGATAGTGATCAGAAAGACATTATCCTTGGCAAGGTCAGTCAGCCGTTGCAAAGCAAGCTCGAGCAGCCCAAAGCGGAGGAAGAGGAACCCCAATTCTCATATTTCTCGCCAACGGCACGAAATTTGATGAAGAAAATGGGGTATGACTTCCTTCGCAAAGAAGGACTAAACTTCGGGAAAGGCATCAGGGCACCGATCAGATCCGCCTATGTCCCGGAAGGCCAGCCTGATGATTACTATCATAAAACTCGTAAAGGGTTGGGGTATGAATCACCATCATTACTCATGGCATGTCGAGGCCGAGGCGATTGAGCACTCATCGTGCGAACGATTTCACGGATTCGAAGTCGATGCAGGACATGAATTTCGATCCCTGATGGCCAATATGACTGCAGCCGATCAACTTGAGATTCAAGAGGACGATCAGCTGTCATTATTCGAAGATCCGCTAAGTCAACAGCTCGGGATGCAGTGGGAACATCGTTTTGAACAACGAGAACCGCCCACCGATGACAAAATAGTCCGAGTTGATATGGGGATGAAGCTAATCCAAGCCCATATTCATAAGCTTATAGTTTGACAAATGAAGAAAAGGAAAGCCTTATCGCTTTGGTACGGAATATATCGATGTCTTCGCTGGAGTTATGAAGATATGCGGCTTAGACCCTCAAGTGGCTATGCATTGCCTTAATATCGAACCAGCGCTAAGCTCGTTAAACAACAAAGAACGACGCATTTGCCCTCGTGTCATGAAGGCCATTGAGAAAGAAATCGAGAAGCCGATCAAAGCGTGTTTCATTCGGAGGTTCAACACCCCGACTGGGTAGCCAATATAGTACCTGTTTTGAAGAAAAGCGGACAGATCCGGCCGTGCGTCGACTATCGAGACTTAAATTCAGCATGTCCGAAAGATGATTTTCCTTTACCAATCACGGATATTATCGTCGATAACACGTGTGGGTTTGAAAGGATGTCTTTTATGGATGGCTTTTCAGGGTACAATCAGATCAAAATGCACCCCGATGACGAAAAGCACACTGCTTTCCGAACACCGTCAGGAATATACTGTTATACAGTTATGCCTTTCGGCTTGAAAAACGCAGGGGCTACATACCAACGTGCCATGACCACTATCTTCCGAAAACATTTGCGGAAGACAGTAGAATGCTATGTGGACGATTTGGTAGTCAAGAGTCGCCGCAAAAGTGATCATTTACGCGACTTGAGGACGACATTTGAGATAATGCGGGCACATCAGCTGAGGATGAACCCAGCTAAGTCTTTTCTGGGAATGTCTAGTGGCAAGTTTCTGGGATTCGTGGTCACAGCAGATGGTATACGACTCGACCCGGACAAAGTCAAAGCTATCCAAGAACTTCCACCTCCTAGAAGCCTCAGAGAGCTTCGTGGCCTCCAAGGGCGTTTGGCTTACATTCGCAGATTCATCTCCAATTTATCGGGGAAATGTCAACCATTCTCGAAGCTCATGAAGAAGGGTGTATCGTTCGTTTGGGATGAAGATTGTCGGAAGGCATTCGAAGAGATCAAAACGTATCTGTCTAATCCCCCTGTGTTGGTTGCACCTAAATCAGGAAAGCCATTTCTGATTTACATCCGCACTACAGAGTATGCGTTAGCAGGTCTCTTAGCACAGGACGATGACAATGGCCACGAACAGGCGGTCTATTACCTCAGTAGGACGTTGTCGGGGGCCGAATATCGATATCCTCCCGTTCAGAAGGAATGTTTGGCTTTGGTCTTCGCCATCCAAAAGATGCGGCACTATCTAGTGGGACAGACCATACACGTCATCTCCAAAATTGACCCTATACGGGTATTCATGACCCAGCCTGGCACGTTGAATGGTCGAATGGCTAGATGGGCATTGTTATTGTCTCAGTACGACATTCACTTCAAACCTCAGAAGGCGATGAAGGGTCAAGCTGTGTGTGATCTTATGGCTAACCATCCATTGAAAGGGAAAGTCGAATTGTATCAAGACATGCCTGATGAACCTTATGAAGCTAATCTGGTCTCTAAGGAACAGGTGTGGCAGTTGTTCTTTGACGGAGCCTCGAGAGCAACCCCTGACGGCCCCGTTGTAGCCGGAGTGGGGGTAGTATTGATATCTCCGCAAAATCACGTGATACCACGAGCCGTGGTCGCTATCGTAACCATGCACCAATAACGAGCGTAATATAATGCGCTGTTGATTGGCCTCGACATAGCCAAACATTTAGGCGTGAAGCACCTTGAAGCATTTGGGGATTCACAACTAGTCGTGAAACAACTAAGAGGAGAATACGGTCGCACGAGGACCTTATCCTCATCATGCGGCGACCATAACTTTAGTGACTCCTTTGAAAGCTTTTACATTGATCATGTGCCCGTTTGCGAACACTTATCGCAATCGCTTGGCGTCTCTTGCAGCTTACGCTTAGCCGAGAATGCTACTCAGCAGGTTAGTGTGTCTAGTCGGCAACTATTTCGACCGAAATATGCATTACAGGTCCAAGCAGTCGAGGACGAACCTAAGTCACTTGAAGCACGAGACTGGCGGTTTCCGATCATCGACTATGTCTTGCATGGGATATTGCCCGAAGACATAAAAGAAAGGGAGTCAATTCGTCGGCGAGCGTCAAGATTTTACTACGATTCCCAACTACAGACCTTATATAGAAGGTCATATGATGGGTTACTGCTCCGATGTTTGTCAACTAAGGAAGCAGAGCAAGTCTTGAAAGAAGCTCACGACGGTGTTTGTGGAGCACACCAGCCTGGACCCAAGTTATGGGACCGCTATGAGGGCTCGGTATTATTGGCCGACAATGGTAGGGGATGCTGTGGCTTACGCTAAACGATGCCATGCGTGCCAAATACATGCTAATTACCTTCACCAACCTCCGGAACACTTGCATCCTACCGCCACGCCCCGCCATTTGAACGTGGGGAATGGACATCGTCGGTCCAATTTCTCCACCTTCTTCAAAAGGACATCGCTTCATATTGGCGATAACTGAGTATTTCTCAAAGTGGGCTGAAGCCGTCCCGTTGAGATTGGTCAAGACAAGCGATGTGATCAAATTTGTTAAACATCATGTCATATACGGTATGGGGTGCCGAGGCGATCGCCCACGATAATGGTCCGCATTTGTCGGGCCATGCCTTCACGCTGATTCTCGCGATAAATTTCGATCCGAATTTAGCATCAACAACTTACTACCCCGCCGCGAATGGACAGTGAAGCTTTTAATAAGACGATCATCAAAATCCTTACTAAGATGGTCTCTTCAACAAAAGGATTGAACGACAAGTCGGGCAAAGCCCGTGGGCTTACCGCATAACGGTTCGCACAACCGACAGTACCACCCCATATTCTCGGTTTATGGTCGTGAAGCCATTTTACCGATAGAGATTCAAATCCCGCCGCTCAATGGCGCTATCCACCGAATGACAACCGAAAATCATCGCCGACTTTGAGGAACTTGAAATGCCGGATGAAAAGCGATTACGCAATAAAGACATCGAGCTTTACCGCACTGATTTCTAAAGCATTTGACAAGAAAGTCCGATGTCGATTTTCAAGGAAGGCGACTCGCCCTCGCCGTCCGACGCCCGATGATTTTGAACTCCAAAAGAAGGGGAAGTTCGAGCCAAAATGGGAAGGACCATTCGTGGTAGAGTCTCGTTTACTCGAATGGAGCATACCGCCTAACCAATCAAGAAGGCTACGTAATCATGATGCCTATTAATGGTAAGTTTCAAAAGTACTACCCGTAGTCTTTCAAACTCCCCAAAACTATCATGTTAACAATCACCTCTCGATAGTTCCCCAGATTTCCTTCGTCAATCCTCTCAAGTAGGATAACGGACCACTCCCACCGCCATGTTAATATTGCACCTCGACAAATCAACTTACCAATCCTCTTCAATGGGATGGTAAGTCCTCAAAGTCGCCCACACGACAATCTTGTCATGTTAACATTTTACCTCCGCAAATTAACTTACTAATCCTCTTCAATGGGATGGTGAGTCCTCAAAGTGGCCCCAATCACAACAAATTCTTGTCGGTTAACAATCACCTTTGACAAACTCCTTCCAATCCTCGTCAATAGGTTGGTAGGTCCATATAACTGTCATGTTAACAATCACCTCTGATAGTCCGCACCGTCATTCCCGCAAATGACGTTGTCCAATCAAGTCGTTGTACCCCTATTCCCATCATAGTTGTTATACTTCCGAGTCACTGAACAACTAGATTCTTCTTGGTCATATGTCGTCATACTACCGTGTCACTGAACGATTTGATCAATTCCACATTGTCATTTGGCAGTGGCCTACTAAGTGTTGTGCCGGTTTGTCAAATCACCACAAACGATATCTACTACCCTATCATAGTTGTTATACTTTTACGTCCCTGAACAACTTGATTGCTTCTTGATCGCGATCGTTATACTTTTATGTCACTGAACGATTCGATCATTTCTGAATAGTGGCCTACCATGCGATGTGCCTCTATTTCAACCATAGTCGTTATACTCCCATGTCCCTGAACGACTCAGCTACCCCCACAGAGTCAGTTTCTAAATGACTTTGTTCGTAATCACTGTTGTTATACTCTCACGTCACTGAACAACTTGATTGCCCTTTGATCACGATCGTTATACTTTTATGTCACTGAACGATTCGATCATTTCCGAATAGTGACCTACCATGCGATGTGCCACTATTCTGGGTTTGTCTTTGCCCCAAGAGAAGACACAAAGGGTTCGCCCCAAGAGAAGACAAAGTCTATATGCGCCGCTCCATCGTAGCCGCTTGTTGTTAAACAACAACTGAATCTATGCCTCTCGCATAGGGACTTTATCTCGATCCCTTATTAGAGATAAGTCTACGCCTAACACACGAGCCGGGTAGTCTATTCCCCGTAAGAAGGACAAAGCCTACGATTCAATATCGTGGCGCTAAGAGAGTTAACTCTTTAGCATAACGTTACATGTAGAACGGACTTAGATGATCTACATGCTAGCCCGATTCAAACGGTAATCGGTAAAGGCACATCAAATCCGCTGATAGTCGGGGTTTGCTAAAAATCCCGAGGGCGATCATTAGTCGCAGTGAAGAATTCAAATCTACCGTGTTCGTTAGAAGGTTCTCGCTCGCGTCACGCGGGACCATCTTACAAGTCTTTGTATCCAAAGTGTTCCGCACTCCATTCAACCGCATTCAAGTCCGAAAACTTTGGAGGGGTTTTGTAGGCGTAAAATTGCCTTAATCCTTACACAAAGAACTCTGAATGAGCGTAAGAGCTTAGGGGTCCATCCGAAAGTGAAGTCGCCCGCCTAAAGGTTAAATTCACCAATGCTTGACTTTACAAAATAGACAAAAGTGCTGATATCTCTTGAACCGGGGAATCGGGCAAAATGACCGAGCAATCGGCTCCGCCTCGCCGAGATGGTCGATTTCCATATATATAGTTCGGCCCAATTCGACGCACGGTTTGAAAGTTACGACACGTTCCGTGTGACGAGGCTATAGCGGCGAGGCTCGACATTCAACCGAGGTTCGCCTATAGCGGTGAACCTCGACATTTAACCGAGGTTCGCTTATAGCAGTGAACCTCGACATTTAACCGAGGTTCGCTTATAGCAGTGAACCTCGACGTTTAACCGAGGTTCGCCTATAGCAGTGAACCTCGACATTCAACCGAGGTTCGCCTATAGCGGTGAGTCTCGATACCCGCCTCGACATTCAACCGAGGTTCGCTTATAGCGCTGAACCTCGACATTCAACCGAGGTTCGCCTATAGCGGTGAACCTCGACATTCAACCGAGGTTCGCCTATAGCGGTGAGTCTCGATACCCCGCCAACACTCAACCGAGGTTCGCTTATAGCGCTGAACCTCGACATTCAACCGAGGTTCGCCTATAGCGGTGAACCTCGACATTCAACCGAGGTTCGCCTATAGCGGTGAACCTCGACGCTCAAACGGCTTCGCCCGCGACATCATTGGTCCGACGAGGCTCGCCAAGCAGCGAGGCTCGACATTCAACCGAGGTTCGCTATAGCGGTGAACCTCGACGCTTAACCGAGGTTCGCTTATAGCGCTGAACCTCGACATTCAACCGAGGTTCGCTATAGCAAACACGAGGCCATTGTCGTAACGCAGCCCGGCGTTGGACCGCTCGCACGATGGGAGGGTCATTAACCCCCATATGAAAGTGACAATAGGGGTCAGCTACACCCCTCAAGCCCATATAAATAGTTGAAAACCCAACAAAGAAAGGGCTGGCTGGCTTTTAGAGAGAACTCTTGGAAAATCAAGCACTTGCGCACAAGAGAGATCAAGCTCCTCTTCAACAACCTCTAGATCATCCGCAGCTTTGGTCTGATCGTCAACGGGAAGCAATCTCGACGTGAGCATCGAGGGAAGCATCCTATCGCCACCAAGAACCCATACAAAAGAGGAGTCAAATCAATCTCCTCTTCCTCTGTAATCGAAGGAATTTGATTGTAAAACATTCATTCAATCAATAAACATTTTTTCGACCCTACACTGATGTAGCGGTAGACACTCGATTGAATTCGTTCTTGTCCAAGGCACAAAATAAAGCATTCATGGCCTTTGAGTTGAGATTCACATTTGCCTTTTCAACAATTGTCCATTCGAGTATGGAGTGGTTGGTCTAGGAATTTCGGACTGACTACATTCCATAATTCATATCCAAGAGATTGAAGGTAGATCTTCATTCGGCACTTCCAAGAATTGTAATTCGTGCCATCGAATAGTGGTGGTCGCAGTGGAATGTCCTTCCTTGAATTGTGATGTATTTAACGATGCCATCTTTCAACCTTGCTCGATACCAAATGTAGGATCGTAGATCTGATCAATGAAACACACTAAACACTAGAAGGGGGGTGAATAGTGTTTTATAAAAATTGCAAAGTAGATTATAAATTGCAAGGAAAGAATAGCAACAATTTCAGAAATTGAACATCAAAAACACAAGAGATTTATCTTGGTTTCACCTCCCTGTACATCCACCCAAGCAAATCCCGCTTGAGAGTTTCCACTATGATTTTGAAACCTTACAAAATCAAAGGCAAACCTGTCCAATTTGCAAGCCCATGCAATTGCAACACCAATTGACAAGACCATGCCAATTGTAAATAATCTCTTCACCAAGAGATCGCACCTCTCAAACCCGAGAAACTTCCTTTAAATAAAAGTACAAAACTCCTATAAGCCTTGAAGTGGATGTGAATGTGATTCTCACTATGGCTATAGGTTTTACTCTCAAATATGCCTAAATAATTAGTAGGAAATGATCAAGAACATAGGCTATTTCGTAACTCTAACTCTTAGGCAAAATCAATTTTTGGCCTCTTGAATTTGCACAAAGTTTGATCTTATAAGTGCAAAACTTCTTCTTTGTTTTCTCGACGTTTTTCTATTTATAGCTCTTGAAAAGACAAGTTTTCAAACCCTAAAATATACACAACAGCTATAAAGCTGTCAAGTATTCAAATTTCAAACAAATGTAAAACTGCTTTGTAGTCGACTATAACTCATAGTAGTCGACTACTCGAAGTCAAAACAGATTCTCGTGAAGTCGATAATTTCTTAGTAGTCGACTACTTTGGTCATTAGTCGACTACTATGACTATTAGTCTACTACTCGACTATTAGTCTACTACTCAGAAAATACGTAAACTTATATTTTGACTCAGGTGCATGTAGTCGACTATAACTCATAGTAGTCGACTACTTTGGTCATTAGTCGACTACTATGACTATTAGTCTACTACTCGACTATTAGTCTACTACTCGACTATTAGTCTACTACTCAGAAAATACGTAAACTTATATTTTGACTCAGGTGCATGTAGTCGACTATAACTCATAGTAGTCGACTACTTTGGTCATTAGTCGACTACTATGACTATTAGTCTACTACTCGACTATTAGTCTACTACTCAGAAAATACGTAAACTTATATTTTGACTCAGGTGCATGTAGTCGACTATAAAACCTATTGGTCGACTACTAAGGGGTCAATATGAGATATATGAACTATTTAAGACTTATTCTTTATCTATAAACTTTAATGGTTAACATAGGGATTTATATTGTTAAACTCTAATGTGTGTGAATGTGTTGTGAGTGATCAAGGCTTGTACAATAATTCTAAGCAAAGAAAATATAAAATTACATTTTGACAATTACGATATCTTCTTCTTTGCTTCATACTGCCTTGAACTCATCTTATGTCTTGAGTATCTCTTTGAATATTATTGTTGATTTAGCCCTAATCTGCAAAATAAATGTTAGCACATAATACACACAATATGTAATATTTGTTATCATCAAAACAATCATATCTTGGGGTCAAGATTCTAACATATATATATATATATATATATATATATATATATATATATATATATATATATATATATATATATATAATTGAGAAATCTCACTACTACCAACATATTCTTGTGTGTGTATATATATATATATATATATATATATATATATATATATATATATATATATATATATATATATATATATATATATATATGTATAGAGTAAGGCTCTATGAACTTAAGTTCATAATGAATAGTGGTGCACCAACTTTTTATCCACTCATCTTGCCTTGAGATTTGTGATGCACAAATCTCAAAGAGGCCTTTATATTTTGACTGTGTGCATGTAGTCGACTATAACTCATAGTAGTCGACTACTTTGGTCATTAGTCGACTACTATGACTATTAGTCTACTACTCGACTATTAGTCTACTACTCGACTATTAGTCTACTACTCGACTATTAGTCTACTACTCGACTATTAGTCTACTACTCGACTATTAGTCTACTACTCGACTATTAGTCTACTACTCGACTATTAGTCTACTACTCGACTATTAGTCTACTACTCAGAAAATACGTAAACTTATATTTTGACTCAGGTGCATGTAGTCGACTATAAAACCTATTGGTCGACTACTAAGGGGTCAATATGAGATATATGAACTATTTAAGACTTATTCTTTATCTATAAACTTTAATGGTTAACATAGGGATTTATATTGTTAAACTCTAATGTGTGTGAATGTGTTGTGAGTGATCAAGGCTTGTACAATAATTCTAAGCAAAGAAAATATAAAATTACATTTTGACAATTACGATATCTTCTTCTTTGCTTCATACTGCCTTGAACTCATCTTATGTCTTGAGTATCTCTTTGAATATTATTGTTGATTTAGCCCTAATCTGCAAAATAAATGTTAGCACATAATACACACAATATGTAATATTTGTTATCATCAAAACAATCATATCTTGGGGTCAAGATTCCTAACATATATATATATATATATATATATATATATATATATATATATATATATATATATATATATATAATTGAGAAATCTCACTACTACCAACATATTATCGTAGGTATATATATATATATATATATATATATATATATATATATATATATATATATATATATATATATATATATATATATATATATAGTAGTAATTTTATGAACTTAAGTTCATAATGAATAGTGGTGCACCAACTTTTTATCCACTATCTTGCCTTGAGATTTGTGATGCACAAATCTCAAAGAGGCCTTTATATCTTTCACGGATGCCAAAGCAAGATGAGTGGTTAGAAAAGTTGGTGCACCACTATTCATTATGAACTTAAGTTCATAGGAGCTCTGTTTCTCTCTATATATATATATATATATATATATATATATATATATATATATATATATATATATATATATATATATATATATATATATATAATTGAGAAATCTCACTACTACCAACATATTACTGTCATGCATATGACAATGTTTTCTCATATGAAAAGTTTATTTATTATTCAATGACATGCATAAATTGAAATTTTAACATTTTTCAAGATTAAGTACTAATTGGATCATCTAATATCTCTTGTAGATATATTTCATGTCACCAACATATGGAGTGTTATCTAGATGGGCTTTATGCTTGCATCAAATATATAAATGAAAACAAAATATGAAGTGATAATCACACTTGACCCTGAATTTTCTAAAATTCAATTTGATAAAAGGGTCTCTCTAGGATTATAATCCTAGAATCATCGAGTGGAATGAGGTTAAGCCTATAGTAGAGGTCACTGACAACGGAACCCAACCTTTTGATTGACGAGCTATTCTCATGGTAAAGGTTCAATGTGGTAGAAACAAGCTGGATAGTGATTCTCGTGTGGAGCACTGACTTTTGGAATTTACTCCTTTGTAGCGGTGGATGCATTTATGACTTGCACCATATTAGTTACATCCTCATTTCTATGGTGACAGTGCTATATTGATGTGACTGGGCAGGATGAGTTTTACTCTTAATAAGTCTGACCTATGTGGGGGATACACACCAGTCACAGTATTTTTGGAAGACTTACCTACATGAGAGGAACCGTGAAGGCCGCGGTTGGGGGACTTGGGGCTGATCCTTAGTAACTCTCATGAGACGGTACTGTGAGCATGACCATTAACGCTCCAACCCACTCGCTCATTAAATGGATGCATATTGTGTGTGTGCAATTTAATATTATGAATTCAAGGTTCGTCCATTATGTCTCTCAGATTGCGGCAATTTGTCACTAAGTAAAGGTTCAAAGCCGAAAGCTACCTTTGCTGAATTCATAATATCAAATTGCCCTATTATTAACTATTTTCCTTATTTTGTTGATTTTCTTTTCCTACCTCGAAACTCAAACTTTTGGGGGGAATTGTTGGAAATTATTTAAGAAAAGATTGAGTTTCTTTTATGATTTTAATATGATTATGTTTTCCTCCTAATTTATTGTCTTTACTTATTGACATTAATTTTGTCATTATTACTGGTTATTATGTACCAAATTTATTTTTATTCATTAATTCTTTATTAAACCTATTAATGTTTTACCAAATATGTTGCTAACCTAGTGAAGTTTTCTGATAAAACTTCACGGAATTCATTTCCGTGAAGTTTAGCGATTTTAAAACTTCACGGAATTCATTTCCGTGAAGTTTTCTGATAAAACTTCACGGAATTCATTTCCGTGAAGTTTAGCGATTTTAAAACTTCACGGAATTCATTTCCGTGAAGTTTTCTGATAAAACTTCACGGAATTCATTTCCGTGAAGTTTAGCGATTTTAAAACTTCACGGAATTCATTTCCGTGAAGTTTTCTGATAAAACTTCACGGAATTCATTTCCGTGAAGTTTAGCGATTTTAAAACTTCACGGAATTCATTTCCGTGAAGTTTAGCGATTTTAAAACTTCACGGAAATGAATTCCGTGAAGTTTTCTGATCAAAACTTCACGGAATTCATTTCCGTGAAGTTTAGCGATTTTAAAACTTCACGGAAATGAATTCCGTGAAGTTTTCTGATCAAAACTTCACGGAATTCATTTCCGTGAAGTTTAGCGATTTTAAAACTTCACGGAATTCATTTCCGTGAAGTTTAGCGATTTTAAAACTTCACGGAAATGAATTCCGTGAAGTTTTCTGATCAAAACTTCACGGAATTCATTTCCGTGAAGTTTAGCGATTTTAAAACTTCACGGAATTCATTTCCGTGAAGTTTAGCGATTTTAAAACTTCACGGAAATGAATTCCGTGAAGTTTTCTGATCAAAACTTCACGGAATTCATTTCCGTGAAGTTTAGCGATTTTAAAACTTCACGGAAATGAATTCCGTGAAGTTTTCTGATCAAAACTTCACGGAATTCATTTCCGTGAAGTTTAGCGATTTTAAAACTTCACGGAAATGAATTCCGTGAAGTTTTCTGATCAAAACTTCACGGAATTCATTTCCGTGAAGTTTAGCGATTTTAAAACTTCACGGAATTCATTTCCGTGAAGTTTAGCGATTTTAAAACTTCACGGAAATGAATTCCGTGAAGTTTTCTGATCAAAACTTCACGGAATTCATTTCCGTGAAGTTTAGCGATTTTAAAACTTCACGGAAATGAATTCCGTGAAGTTTTCTGATCAAAACTTCACGGAATTCATTTCCGTGAAGTTTAGCGATTTTAAAACTTCACGGAATTCATTTCCGTGAAGTTTAGCGATTTTAAAACTTCACGGAAATGAATTCCGTGAAGTTTTCTGATCAAAACTTCACGGAATTCATTTCCGTGAAGTTTAGCGATTTTAAAACTTCACGGAAATGAATTCCGTGAAGTTTTCTGATCAAAACTTCACGGAATTCATTTCCGTGAAGTTTAGCGATTTTAAAACTTCACGGAAATGAATTCCGTGAAGTTTTCTGATCAAAACTTCACGGAATTCATTTCCGTGAAGTTTAGCGATTTTAAAACTTCACGGAAATGAATTCCGTGAAGTTTTCTGATCAAAACTTCACGGAATTCATTTCCGTGAAGTTTAGCGATTTTAAAACTTCACGGAAATGAATTCCGTGAAGTTTTCTGATCAAAACTTCACGGAATTCATTTCCGTGAAGTTTAGCGATTTTAAAACTTCACGGAAATGAATTCCGTGAAGTTTTCTGATCAAAACTTCACGGAATTCATTTCCGTGAAGTTTAGCGATTTTAAAACTTCACGGAAATGAATTCCGTGAAGTTTTCTGATCAAAACTTCACGGAATTCATTTCCGTGAAGTTTAGCGATTTTAAAACTTCACGGAATTCATTTCCGTGAAGTTTAGCGATTTTAAAACTTCACGGAAATGAATTCCGTGAAGTTTTCTGATCAAAACTTCACGGAATTCATTTCCGTGAAGTTTAGCGATTTTAAAACTTCACGGAAATGAATTCCGTGAAGTTTTCTGATCAAAACTTCACGGAATTCATTTCCGTGAAGTTTAGCGATTTTAAAACTTCACGGAAATGAATTCCGTGAAGTTTTCTGATCAAAACTTCACGGAATTCATTTCCGTGAAGTTTAGCGATTTTAAAACTTCACGGAATTCATTTCCGTGAAGTTTAGCGATTTTAAAACTTCACGGAAATGAATTCCGTGAAGTTTTCTGATCAAAACTTCACGAATTCATTTCCCGTGAAGTTTAGCGATTTTAAAACTTCACGGAAATGAATTCCGTGAAGTTTTCTGATCAAAACTTCACGAATTCATTTCCCGTGAAGTTTAGCGATTTTAAAACTTCACGGAAATGAATTCCGTGAAGTTTTCTGATCAAAACTTCACGAATTCATTTCCCGTGAAGTTTAGCGATTTTAAAACTTCACGGAAATGAATTCCGTGAAGTTTTCTGATCAAAACTTCACGAATTCATTTCCCGTGAAGTTTAGCGATTTTAAAACTTCACGGAATTCATTTCCGTGAAGTTTAGCGATTTTAAAACTTCACGGAAATGAATTCCGTGAAGTTTTCTGATCAAAACTTCACGAATTCATTTCCCGTGAAGTTTAGCGATTTTAAAACTTCACGGAAATGAATTCCGTGAAGTTTTCTGATCAAAACTTCACGAATTCATTTCCCGTGAAGTTTAGCGATTTTAAAACTTCACGGAAATGAATTCCGTGAAGTTTTCTGATCAAAACTTCACGGAATTCATTTCCGTGAAGTTTAGCGATTTTAAAACTTCACGGAAATGAATTCCGTGAAGTTTTCTGATCAAAACTTCACGAATTCATTTCCCGTGAAGTTTAGCGATTTTAAAACTTCACGGAAATGAATTCCGTGAAGTTTTCTGATCAAAACTTCACGAATTCATTTCCCGTGAAGTTTAGCGATTTTAAAACTTCACGGAATTCATTTCCGTGAAGTTTAGCGATTTTAAAACTTCACGGAATTCATTTCCGTGAAGTTTAGCGATTTTAAAACTTCACGGAAATGAATTCCGTGAAGTTTTCTGATCAAAACTTCACGGAATTCATTTCCGTGAAGTTTAGCGATTTTAAAACTTCACGGAAATGAATTCCGTGAAGTTTTCTCGTCAAAACTTCACGGAATTCATTTCCGTGAAGTTTAGCGATTTTAAAACTTCACGGAAATGAATTCCGTGAAGTTTTCTCGTCAAAACTTCACGGAATTCATTTCCGTGAAGTTTAGCGTTTTAAAACTTCACGGAATTCATTTCCGTGAAGTTTAGCGTTTTAAAACTTCACGGAAATGAATTCCGTGAAGTTTTCTCGTCAAAACTTCACGGAATTCATTTCCGTGAAGTTTAGCGATTTTAAAACTTCACGGAAATGAATTCCGTGAAGTTTTCTCGTCAAAACTTCACGGAATTCATTTCCGTGAAGTTTAGCGTTTTAAAACTTCACGGAAATGAATTCCGTGAAGTTTTCTCGTCAAAACTTCACGGAATTCATTTCCGTGAAGTTTAGCGTTTTAAAACTTCACGGAAATGAATTCCGTGAAGTTTTCTCGTCAAAACTTCACGGAATTCATTTCCGTGAAGTTTAGCGATTTTAAAACTTCACGGAAATGAATTCCGTGAAGTTTTCTCGTCAAAACTTCACGGAATTCATTTCCGTGAAGTTTAGCGTTTTAAAACTTCACGGAAATGAATTCCGTGAAGTTTTCTCGTCAAAACTTCACGGAATTCATTTCCGTGAAGTTTAGCGTTTTAAAACTTCACGGAAATGAATTCCGTGAAGTTTTCTCGTCAAAACTTCACGGGAATTCATTTCCCGTGAAGATTGTGAACCCTTTATTACGACCCGCCGACCGTGGCTAAACTGGTCAAATTGATAAAAAAGTGGGGATAGGGTCGGTTTTTAAAAATAAAAGTTGAATATGGGCTAAATTGAAAATTTGTCCTTTAAAATTTTGCGTGTTGTATAAACCAATGTTTTAAGAAAGGTGTATAAATAAAATGTCCATCCCAAAAATTTTCTTTTCATATTTATATTTGTCAATTTTGAAAAAAATGTCTTTAAAAAAAATCAACCTTTGCATACCGCGCACACTGCAATTTAATTTGATTTAAAATGTTTGCATATGTAACATAATTTGGTGGTGACCATGATTCCTTATCATAAAAAGGGAATGATTGGTGACTTCATGATCTCAACGTCACCAATCAATCCAATTCCTCAATGTCTGACTTTACTTTAAAAAGAAAAAAAAAAGACGAGAAAAGACAACAGACGTTTACTCTCAGCACGCAGCTTGCATGAGAAGGATAAGGAAAAGATCATGGTGAAAGGCCAACAGGCGCTCAATAATTGATCCTCAATGCATTATTTATGATTGTTATATGAGACAAATTAAGCTTCATTCTCTGTCTACGTCAACAAAAGACGGCGTGCATGATCCCAAGTCAACAATAGCTAGGTAGCCACATGCATGTGTGCATGCATCTTTGATGTACTAGTTTAAATTTTATCAGGACAATCTGTATATAAACGCGTTATCCTCAACCATTCATGTAAGGATCATAGAGGAACAATTTGAAGATTTCCACTATCTTTTGAATGTCTATGAACAATTAATTTGTTTGTTTATGTGAATTGTTTTGATAGAATTTGATCACTTCGAACTAATTGGGTATGTATACATCGAGATACGTAGAAATTTGGATCCCATATACTGCAGAATTTTGTGATTTTGGTTTTGACTTTGGTGAGTAGTGCACGAATTTTGACTTAAAGAGTGTCGGCACTATCTGTTATAGCTTAAGAAAAACAAATGGAAAGAAAATGTAGAACATGACACTTTGTCTGCTTCAATATGCATGGAGCTCGTTAAGAGACAAATACTTAGGCTCGATGAACCTTTAAAGAATATTTTTTTTTCCGAAATTTTTATCACATCTTTAGAAATATAATGTGTTTAACCTTGAAAAAATCATAAATATTTCACGAGTACTGTAACGTTATAGAACAGAGATATTTTCAAAATCATTCTAGAACTTGTTTGATTCTTTTGACTTAGATCTTGCGCATATACATTCACCGCTAGGCCACATAACTATCATACATGCAACATGTTCGACGTTAATCTTATGTGCAAATAATTATTTGTTTAATTATTGGCTTACTTGGAATTCAAACAAAAGGGCTCAGCGCCACTCTTGTAGTCTTTTTTCTGAATGAAGGATAAGAAATAGTACGACTAAGAAAATGCCGACCTCTAATTTGTTAGGGTTCATTTAGTCTCTCATTAAAAGATAATATGAGAATAATATCTTTGCTCTATTTTATCCTTAATTATAGGATTAGATGTTTCCTATGGTTGTTGATCAAGAGCATATGACAAGAGAATTTCGTAGGGCTATGATTTAACTTAGCGATGTATAGCTCTATATGTCTGTGTATAAATCCACCATATATACAACAATATGGTTAATGAAATAGATCGGTGAAACACTTTTTTTGAGTGGTAAGAAAAAAAATATTTGAGATGTTGGAAAAGATAAGGAAATTTAGTGGAATATTCATTGTGGTTTTGTTGCACAATATGAGTATCATGAAGAAAGTATCTACCACATTAAGCGTTTAGCATGCATCAAGCAATAACTGAGAGGGCACACTCATCTTTTTCTTCGCACACTCATCTTTTTCTTCCTCTCTCCTACTTGGCCATTATGCTAACGGCAATGGTTAGCAAAATCCTATATATATTTATACTCATTTTTTGGAAGGATTGATTTAATAGATATCCACTGATAAGCCATGAGTTTTTCTTCTAGCAAGTTATTGGTCGAGACACAATCATCATTAATCATGAGTTGTTGACATCTTGCAACATTATCAAATCTATAACAAGATCCAAGGTCACAATGTTTGAAGCTTTTTTCATCAGAGAGACTAGAATTCTAAAACATGGGATTTTGATGCTTATGAGTTTACAATATGCAAATCACAATGACCAAGATAAAAAAACTTCACACTTCCTAATAACAAAACTCTCACATAGCTGAGTATTTTTCTAAACCAACACCCTTTGTACGCAAGGCAAAACCCTGTAAACATACTCATCTATCCTTTATTTCAAGCAAAATCTCAATAATTTAACTTTTCCATGATATTTGTATACAAAGATCCTAGAGGTCTCTTAACAAAAGCGGATGTACTCCATCTAAATTACATAAGAACCTACAAGAAGGCAAAATTATACATCCATATATAACTCGTAAAGTATATACATGCTACTTAAGCAGCTAATTATTAACGGCAAGTGCATGAAGTTGAGTGACTTGAACCACTTTTGTGGCTCTCAATTCTCTTCAACCTCTTCTGTCTGTATTTCCATGCAACTTGAATGCGGACTGCTGCCATATTCCTCCAGTATGGTGATTCATATCTTTAAATAAGAAGATAAGCGTGTCAATGCTAAAGACCACAAAAAATAAAAAAAATAAAAATACAAATACCAAACTAATTTCTTTAAATAATCAAGTCCTTTCATAAATATAGATAAAAGTATAACTTCTATTTGCTCTATAGGGTAACTTCAAAGAAAGACATGTATATTTTCCTAGTATCAAAAGAATAGAATTTTTTTAGCAGCTTATAACTACCTAATTGCTCCCTGAACACGAGGATTGCGTAGGAATCTTGCAAATAATACAGTAACTTCTTCAAGGTCAGCAGATCGGAGTGCAAAGGCTTCCACATTAGTTAAACATTTTACTGTCCTTGTAGAGAATAATCGATGTCCAGGGAACCTAACTTTTGCTCCATCTGCATCATGGAAAGTACAAACATGTCCATAGGTAAGAATTCAGAAACTTGAAAGAAGCATAATATAAGTTTCTATGAAAAACATTACTATCATGCTAATTGGATAAAAAATAGAACTTTCAACTATACTTGCTCAGGGCACAAGATAGCAAATAAGCTAATAACTTCTCTCTAGACCAACTTAAGTTTAATAGCATATAACTATGAGAACAAATAGTGCGCTCTTGATATAACAAGTGAAATCCACGCAACAACATTGCCATGCATAACTCTCATATCAATTTTCGCGCAGACTTGTTTGTCCTTTCCTTTCTTTTGTTGCCCCCTTAATATAGCAAATTATCAAACAAAATAATAATAATAATCAAGGTTAATTGCGGATAGACCCCCTGACCTATCACCAATTGCAGATAGACCCCCTGAATGAATTTTTTTTTACTCTTTTACCCTCAGCTAGAGAAATTGTATTTTGACGAAGACTTCTTGAGGGTAAAGAGTCTCACTCAAGGGGCCTGTATCGGACAATAGAACTACAGGGATCTATCCGCAATTAACCCTAATAAGAATAATGATGGTGATGATGTCGATAATGATAAATGATAATACTGGGTTAGAGTTACCATGTCTGTAGGCAGTGATATATCACATAATCTAAGGAAGGTCGAAATCACATATTACCTTTATGCACTGAAGAGTGTTCAAGGTACCACGTCAGGAGCTCTTCACCACAAACATCTCCCTCTGACAAAGGAGCTGTATGTCCATCTACTCCAACACTTTCCACTTTACCCCTCACTATAAACACCATTTTTTCAACAGGACCCCCTTGATAAAGGATGTCGCTTCCACTTATGTAGAACTGTTGCCTTAACTTTTCACAAATGGCATCTATAATGGGCTCATCCATCAATGTGAAAATGCGGACCTGGAGAAAGAGTAAGATAAATAATCACAATGGTCCTAGGTGATTGCAAACGTATTTTGTTAGGATACATAGGTAGTGAACTACATACCACGCAAAAATGGTATAAAGCCTCAAACTTAAAAAATGTAATAGCAGGGTTAATTTAGGTATATTGAATTTTGGCACCTACATGATGATAAAAAACATTCAAACACAAAATTGTCCAAGTGCAGAGAAACACAGCCACCATTGTGTTGGCAATCACAGTAATACACCTTGTACAAGAATCAGATTCCGAAATTTAGAGAAGACTTTTCTTTTATTCTTAACGTTATACATATAACGAGACATAGAGTCAAGCACTTCACTATATGCTTTTTCATTTCAAATATTGGCATATACTTTGCTTCAAGAAAGTCATAGAATGATTTCACATTTTATGGCAATAGCAATACAAACTGGAAACCAATATTCAGGTCTGGTTCCTATATGTTTGAATTTTAGCAACCAAGTGTTATACTGTGTACTGCTAGTAAACCCACTTGATGTTTCAAGTACTTTGAAGCATTACTATTGATATCATTCTAAAAATTCTTAAAAACTTGTGTAAAGTTCATCTAACATTTTGAAATAAAGTTTCAAAATGTTGTGGAAATATGGTTATATCAGATACACTTTTGAAAAATGAGTTTTCATATGCTTATGGGTTAGTAATAGCCATTTAATTGCAACAAATAACAGAGCCCTCAAATCATTGTCAGATACACTTTCGAAAAATGAGTTTTCATATGCTTATGGGTTAGTAATAGCCATTTAATTGCAAGAAATAACCGAGACCTCAATTCATTTTCTTCTCATTTGCATAGCATTCTAGCAAGTACCAAAGACTGCTCAGCATAAATTATAAAGAAAACACATTTCACCAAAAACAGATAATGAGATATGATCTTGGAACCTCACTTGTTTGAGAAATTTAAAGAAATGGCGTCGTATCTCTCTTTGTAGGTCTTCTGGCAAGTTTGCAAGTAGCTCTTCCTCATCTACACCCCGAGTGGCAGCCCAACTAAATCTTTCTGCTTGCCTCACCTGCCTGAATAATTCAATTCAAAACATAAAAATGATAGGAAATACTCGCAACCACTAACCAAACTAGCTACGTAGGTGACAAGCTATTGGATGGTATACAAACAAACTAATCTAATTGTACGATTTCGAATAACTCTATCAGCAAATGATCTATAATTAATCAGTATTCATAACACTTAATATTCTGACGAAACATGGAAAACAAAGAAAACAATATTCACAAACAAAATGATCTTTTCTAGCAGATCAGTCCTTCCTTCAACCCAAATCATAGTTTCTATATTTCTTAAGGTGGCGGCTTTAAAAAAGTCCATGCTGTTATAATCTCCATATTTTGATCCTCCTGGATGATATAGCATGAGATAAAATGGAAATATGACCCATATAACATGGTATAGAGTTCTTGAATGATGTCAAGTTAACAAGAAGAATATGAGCAAAGCCAAAGGTGAGTTGGCATGGAGCATCGAACCCTACCCTCCATGTATGACCTCCTAATGTAACAAGAAGAAAGATGCAAAATCTTATATAGGTTCAGCTAGGCTTTTCATTTTTTTTAAAGTATTCTCTAGATTTAAGGACATGTCAATCATCTCCGAGAACTACATAGAACCAGCCAAAATAGTTGTCATGCTGAATCAGGAGTGTCAAGCAAGATTCTATTGCCAGTTATTGAACAACAGAACTACAACTCTAAATGGAAAGTGAGTTTCATTAAAGACAATGTTGTGGGAGATTTATGCTCGACCTTTTTTTTATCTACGCTATAGCCATGTTTACTGCCATATCCAATACACCGATTAGAGCAAACCACAATTTTGTAATGAGTACAAACATACAGCAAATAGATAAGGACAAACATCCTTTTGTTTACTGAAGTATCCAAGCAAGTGATATTAGAGCTTTTCAATGTACTTCTAGTCACAAACTGTTCTTGCTATTTAATAGTTGATACGACATTGCAATTAAACAAGTTTTTGCAAGTGACTGAAAAAGAGACCCGTTAGCACAAAAAAAAAAAAAAAAGGCAGACCCTCTTAACATATGATTGCAAGGATATAATATAAAAAAGAAAAAGGAGCAGCGTTAAATACCACAAGGGTCAAATCACTTATAATTAAAACAGCCACACTCTAGGAAAACAAATAAATAAGTTTATGCAGTTATGAAAATCACAGGAAGTACTAGAAAACAAAATTGGAAAATCCCTATTAAAATAGCTGTATTAAATGTGAGATATGATGATGAAATGCCACTGTACCTCATCAACCCTTCTGGTAAGCATCGATGACTCATCCATTGTTCAACATCACGTCGTCTTAATTGCATTTCCAGTCTCCTTCAGAAACAAATATGTAAAGTCAGTTAAAGATACTTAAAGACACAATAAAATACAGAACTAACTGCTAATACATGCACAAGTTAATAAATGATAACATTGCGGGAATCAATCTAATACACGAATGATGAATAAAGATAACGTATTCATTACAAAACCAGCAGTGCTAAAGAAAAGATACATAGACAATGCAGGTTTAGAGGTAATTATATGTCAGGAAGTTCGGATGAAGATTGAGTTAATTAAGGACTTGCATAACCATTGTCAGCATGCAAAAAAATATATATAAAAATATAAAAATAATAAATAAATCAATCAATCAAGGAACCTTTCACATTGTCTAAGGTTCTCAGAAAGTAAATTTTTTGAATTTATCCAAATCTTTTAACTATACATATATTATGATTGATATTTTTTGTAAACATCCCTATTATACATATGTAATATGTAAAACATGGGTTCACAGAACTTGTAGTTTAAGGACTAAAGGCTCAATAAGCACTAAGCAGACCATAAAAATGCTAATACCATGAGATACGGTAACAATACAGTTATTTAACTCAGTATGGACACCAACTATGATGCTGAAGTTTTGCTCCTAGACACAGAAATTTGGCATAGTCAAAACAGAACTCTAGACTATATCTTTCCATAATGCTGCATCTAGATCAACATTGTTGCCACTTGAATTATAATGATCATCATCTTTACTTAAATCATACTTCTTAAAAGTTACAAATAAACCCAAAAACAGTAATGGATTCTACCATTTTTAAGTATTCTATTTTGCATTTTTACTTCATATAAACCTTCAGAAATATTGCCTAAAATAGTTTGCAGAGTAACATATGGCATTCGCAAACCAAAGGCCTTTTGCAGCGTCGCCCAAGTAAGGATACCTGTGTTTATGGTTCAGTAATTCCTACATCCATCATACCATATATCTAATATAGCACACAGATGACCTCAACCCAAACAACAGCCTGAATGCCTGATTATAGAATTATGAGTCATTCCAAATTTAACAAACAAAAATTGATACTTCAGCAGTTCAAAATACTTTATGTTTATTCATATCAAAGAACAACCAGGGGGACCATCTGAATTGCAAATTACTTGAGATGACGAATCATGTTTACCATGTAGCTCTCAACACTTAATCAACTATACGGTTATGACCATAAAAATGAGTACATCTGCGTGAATCACCTCCACAAGGAGATGCCAGTATATGTTTACATTAGTTTGTGTAACACTTCAAAAAGATAGTATTAACTTACCAAATGTAAATCCATAACCTCTACAATTGCTGACAATATACGGCAACATATCAAGACCTCGTGATGTGATACCACACCCAAAGAAGACACGAAAGCTGAAGCCTCACCAACTTTAATATTAAAAAGAAGCTAAAATATGCATTTTTGAAGAGTAGGAATACCATCTTCACTTGCGAGAGGGTATCCTCAAACGAGACTGAAGCTTGGAACTCAAAACAGGAAAAAAACAAATTGCAGAGAAATAACTCCTTCCTTTGTCTGTTAACTTTAAGATTACTAGTGATAGTATGACACTAATTAAGTTCACCTTTTATCCATCATACCTTTGAAAGAACCAGAGTAGTCTACCAAGGATTCATCAACCTGCTTGACAATGAACATTTCTTCCCATAAATCATTCACCCTAGAAGCATTCTTTTATATAGGGTAGGCCATTTGAATGACATTCTAAAACTTCATTGTAGTATTGTAAAACATGAAGTTTGCACTGAAGGCTTGGTTTTACACAGTTAACACTGAAGCCTGCTTCTGCACGTTCCACATCCAACACATCACCCAGATAATTACCTTGTTCCTATTTTTCATAATTTTCATTAGTAGAAAACAACTGAGTAGAGGTAACCATATACAACTTCCCTTCAGCTCAAGATCGGTACATGGGAAGTGAATGTGATTAGGAGCTCAATCGGGAGAGGAGCAGCAGTCTAATACCACATTCAATTTAGTGTAGACGAAATCTGGAGAGAGTAAGTTTGCTCTCCCCTACCCATCACCAAGGTTTTAAAAATCGGTTATCGGAAATAAATCGGACGGTCAAAATTCATATCGGATCCCGGTTATCAGGGATATATCGGGGATAAGTAGTAAAAATCGGAGTGTCATATTGGATATATAATATAATGTCCTAAAATGTAATCTAAGATTCAAAGCACATTTAATGAAGTATAAACATACTAAAATGTAAATAACTCATGTTTAGATCACTAACCAATTGTTGAAACTTAGTTCTCGATTGTGATATTAGGGTTTTGGGTGAACAATGAAGCGATTGGGAAGATTTAGATGTTTTAGTTGCTGGTCGGGTCTGAAAAATATGGGTTATATGACCCGAAACCCAATTAAGCAGTTGGTTTTTTCCCCCCAAAAATCGGCCTATATGTCGGCCTATATATCGGATTTCGGCCGATATATCGGCCAAAATTGGGTGAAAACGATAACCGATTTTTTTTCCAAAAATCGTATGGGAAGGGGTCCAAACCCGATATATCGCCGATATTTCGATAATATCGGCCGATTTTTAAATCATTGCCCATCACTTATGTTGTACTACCTTAAGTTACCTTCTCATTCTTTCTTCCATCACCCTAATCGCATCTGGACGGATCATGCTATGCGAGAAAAGCAATGGAGAAAGGCTAGACAGGAGAAAGAAAGTGGTGTGTGAGGGTGAAAATAGCTCGAGGTGCCAAAATAGAGAACTGCACAAGGTCCACTAGCTAGGAATACAGAAGAAATAATGAAGAGCATCAAGAATGATATAAGTTTCTTTCTTAGGAGGAAATTCTCTTCTTCGGAGCAAAGGGATACACTTTTTATTTATTCTTACCATATTTAACCCAATATATTTACAAATCACTGAAGATACGGCCACACCATAACATGAAACTACTCAAATAAAACCTAGAATCAACCAGTATAATGAAAATTACTCCTCAAAATGGTTTGACCTGATTACAATTCAAAACTATTTGCATTTGGAGAATGGAATTGCTTATGTTCTAAAATATGGAAGGCCAAATACATTGCCCAGAGTAATTTAAAGGTACATCACCATGATCTTCAACGCTCTCATGTCATTTTGCTTTGACACCTACTTTTTGAAGAACAACATCATGCCCAAGAAAATACCCAGTCTTTAAGTGAAAAGAATATATAGAAAATAATTGGCAATTACAGATGATCCATGTTTTGGGACTGAACATCTAAAACAGGTTGTCCACATAAACAAACATGTAAACTAGGAAGCAAACATTTCTATCAACTGAATCCATAGAATGAGCAAGAATTAGTGGAAATAATTGATTGGAGAGGTAGCTGATAGCATAAGGGTTTTCGTACCTCCTGCCAAGAGCTTGGAGAAAATTTTGCATATTGCCAATGAGCAAGGCGAAGAGCAACAAACCCAGGCCAACTATAGCCATAGTGAATAGAACTTCCCACTCAAAATAACTTGGAACTAGGTTACCGGCTAAAGTGCTGATTTGCTGTTGACACAAATGCAAAAAGGCAGTCTTATTGCTTCAAATAACATAAAAAATGGTGAACATACATGAGAAAAATAGTTTAATGAGATATATTCTGTCAAGTATCCCAATAAATAAACATGATATGGAATAAGAACAAGGCAGTATAATATTGATTCCAGTAGCATATTGTCACATGGAAATAATGATAACTTTGCTATGAGTTAATAAGTATTTGTTAATACACATATCACATGAGAACATGACCATTTTACATCTAATGCACTCACACACAATCCACAACCCCCACTGATCCCATCCCCTGAACTATCAAACATTCATTCATATTAGTTGTAGAGAACTCCCGAACTGAATCTCAATAAGCGACTTGAAAAATATAAGAGACTTAATGACCAATTGATTTAATGAGCTCTTTAGATGCATTAGTCTGAATTTATGGCTTTTCCTAACCTTATTTGCAGTTTGTCTACACAAGCACTTTAAAAGTGTCGATTTTGGTTAACACAACTGGAAGTACCCATGTTTTCTAACCATAGTAGTTTGCTTTCTAGTTTTGAAGCAATAAAAGTTTCTATCATCACAAACCTCAATTTTATATGAATTACAGGCAGGTAGGCTGCAGGAAGGCGGATTCACATGATTCCTACATTGCACCCAGATTTTATTCGTCTGTTTATTTCCACAATGACTGTCTGTTAATTACTATTATAGAAGAGTGCATCCCAAAAATAAGTTCACAACAGAAGGGCACGTGAGAATATATTTATAAACCAAAGAGAAATATGTTAATTTATAAATAGAATTGACCCTAAAATTTCATCTTCATTTTCAAAATTGGAACTTGGATTCATATACTTTTATGGTCATCTTTACTGCTTTGCGGATCTAATATGTGCCAAACTATCGGGCACAGCTTTTTGAATCCATCTCCTTCATTGTGTATTGTAGCCCATAGCCAAGTATTGGTCTATAGGCCAAATAAGAGATAAGCACAGCATACAATTGAATTTGATATGTAGCAAAATACATTATGTTTGATAGGTTAAACATATTAAGAGATGTTGGAAGTAACATGCAGCGAAACATGTTAGAGCCTATAAAAGTTACAGCCTAAACCAAATGGGTAAGAATAATTACCACATTAAAACTCTCTCGAGATGGTTTCCTCGATGACACAATTACTAAATATCATTAGGTACATACTACAGTATACAACCATCTGGTGGCTAACTCTAGAGTAAGAAATGTTTGAGAGGCTAATATCAACTTTGATCTAATTTAAGGTATATCTAAAACCCTTTTAATTATGGATACATTTAACTACTCTTTGACAATCTTCTTTTTCCTTCTCTTCTTTTCTTCCTTCTTGTGCTTTTCTTCTTTTCTTCTGCTCCAGAAGTACATCTGCTGCCCGCTTTGTTACTTGTTGCTGCTGTACAGCTGTCAGCAGCACAGTAACAAAAGAGCAGCTGCTGCAGCATACAGTATGAATAAACCAATAAAAACAGGAGAAGACAACCAGGTGAAGGAGATGAATGTTCTTTTATGAAATCTTCTACGGATTTTTGTTTTTTTCCCTTGTTCTCTGATTCTGTGCTGCTGCTCAATCAGCAGATATGATGCTATCTTTTATTAAAGACATGTACACAAGACGACCACACAACTATCTACAATAATTGATTTTAACTAAAGGATCAAACGGTACATGTTTTTTTGAATATAAGTTATAAAAGGAAAAACTTTACCATAGCAAAAGAGAAATACCTGGAAACCCCAAAAGAGAGAGTATATATATCGTGTAACGATGCTATCTTTTGTACTTAAGAGAACAGCTTGTTCATAAATTCCATAGTCAAAACCAGGATCATTAATATCAAAGCAATTAGTAGAACGATTATCATTGCGCCAATTGTCCCAATGAGGTGTTGATTCAAACATGGGAACATAATTCCCGGTTCCACAGTCTATAAACTCCTTACAAGATGAGACGTTTGATATGAAACAGGCGTCTTGGAGACATTTATTTACCCTCTACACAGAAGAAAATAGAGTTAGGTTTAACTGTTTAAGGCAGAGTTACAAGGAAAAGAAACATTCAACCATCGATCAACTTTTGGATAGCACTTTATACAAATAAAATGAGCTAACTAAAAGTATTGATTCAAGAAAGAAAAAGGGTAGCGCAAAAAAAAAAAAAAAGACTTTAAGATCATATGCATTCAATAAAATTTTTGGTCACTGCATAAAATGATACCATGCTCTTCTAACCTCAAATCAAGATCTATTCCATTGGTAAGGGAAATTCATATGGATACTAATTCAAGATGACCATTTGGTAACGGCATCACATACAAACTGACGTTCCCTTAAATGGACTTCACCAGCAGTCTAAGTTGTCTAACATAAGCATGAGCGACTAGGTGACCACCATATCCTAGAATTTGAGAATGTTCAAATGATGAAAAAGTTGAATTAAATGTCAGAATTTGCAAGCAAAAATGAAAATGAAAGAAAAAAAATGGAGAAAAAAGAAAAAAAGAAGAGTCCAGTTTTTCTATGGACGGCCACTAGAGATCCCCCCCACTCCCCCTATCCAAACCTGCCACTTCAAACGCCCAATATTGCCAATTTTGCTCTTGTCTCTTTGTCTGTACACATGGTCTATTTTAAGATCTTCGCTGCTTACTATTCATCTAAATCACCACCCTAGCTGAGAAAATATACAAATTTCTCCACAATCAATTCTATTTTATCTCTGTTTTCTATTATATGATTATGCATGCATGTTGCAATGAATTATGCTTAATATGCACATAGCACTTACTAGCCACCTTGTTATGTTCAAAGCCGTTCCTTACCTGTAAGCCAAAAAGGTACCAGCATGAACCTACTACGTGCCCAGCCAACACAAACATAAGAAGATTAATGACAAAATTTGCCCATGCAGACTCAAATATGAAGCCACTTGCTGACTGCCCAGCAAGCAAGGGTAAAAATCTGATAATTCTTGGTACATATTGGAGAAGAACGGTAGCACGTAATAGACTTTTTGCAAAGTTTGCTGCTGATGATCCAATAGCAGTTGGTATGACAGCCAATATCATGACCTTCACCAAGACAAAAGGTAAAAAGAAATTTTAACTGATAGATCAAAACTAAGAGATAGTCAATATAATCATCTACTAAACATTTATTCTTCCTTTTGGTTCCTTTATAAACGATGTCTACACCAAAAGCATTAATCATTATTTAACTTCAACGAAAAAAAGCATTAAGTTGATATCAACTTGACATAAACAGCAAAAATAATAAGAATCAATCAGCTCAGTTGTTGATATAAAATTTTATAGCAAAAACCCACAAAAGGGAATCACATGAACAAAAATAATATCGTGCACATGTGATGTTGGAGATGCGCCAATTAGAAACAAGCTTCTCATTTTCAATTGAAAAAAGTAATTGACTGAAGACAGTTAATTGTCTGCAATAAAGAGAACGATTAGTGGCCAACACACATTAGTGCATGCCCTATGGTAAAGTGGTTGAGTACATGCACCCAAGGAGTACTATACTGACATCAAAATCTCAAATGAGTGGCATCCTAAACAGCAGTAACTTTGTGGCAAGTTGGATCAGGCTCAGGTCAGATAATTGGGTTAAGATTGTTCCCCCACCCCACTCCAATCTCCAAAAGAAAAGTATGAAGACACACACAGCACAAAAAATCAAGTGTCCCCTTCATCTTAAAGAAATTACTCCCTCCATGTGTCATTATGATGTTGTCTTCCATGTGTAAACCAGCATGCTGTTTTACATATGATTTTTTTTTGTGAAAAAATTGGCCCAAGATCTTAAGTTTAAACTCTTGGTGAAGTGGTCAACGTACATGGACACAGGCAGAAATAATATCTGTTGTTTTCTACTATATGCAAAATTAAGAGCAAAATGACAGAAGTATCATATAACAAATACAACAAACTGAAGTATCTGGTTATATTTGTATAACACAATACTTCATATCATATTGTAACAAGCTTTGCATAATTCATCAATTAGCTAAGCTGTCAACCATTTATTCACATACCTTATGGTGAAGGGAGAATAAATGAAACACAGATGAATTTGGAACTGCAAACAAAAGATGCCACTACTCATTCACAAATCACAACTTATCAGCTCTACTACTGGTTGACATGAGAATTTATTGAAAGAAAATAGTACAAAGTACACAAAAGAAATACAAGCAATTCAAATTGTAATATTACTTTAAAATGATGGACTTGAGATTAGATGTTTAAATAGATCAATATATCTTTTTCGAACATACTATCACCACCATCCACAAAAACCATATGGACATCAAAACACAAACAATTCGAACTGTCAGATTACTTCAAAGGTCTTACATCATGATAATGGGCTTGAGAGTAGTTGTTTAAATGGATTGATATATCTTTCTTTTCGTGGAAGATAAATTGAGTCCTAGAGGTATGTGAAATATAATAGAACAAAAAGACATATAGAAAGCTTAAGCTTCAGAGAAGACATGAGATAGCCATTTCATATTAGTTTCAGAAGGAATCGTCGTGATCATTTTCTCCAATCCAAAGAAACCTCATTAAAATGAGGCTAGAACAAAACAGTAATCCAAAAACAGGAAATATAATCTGAGCAGCAGGGGCAAACTGCACATGGTTTGTGTTGACTAGCCCCTGCAGCTAGCTAGAGGAAGGCACAAGAAGAAATTGTTACCTGAGGAAGTGGCAGAACAACAAATAGATCAAGTAGAAAATAACCACGAAGATAATGAACAGCAATTTTTTTTGGCTGATCAACTAAAGCACCTGCGCCGACAACTCTAGATTCAGGAGCCACATAAGCCAGCCTGAACTGCAACAGATGGATCAATTACATCGATCATGTAAGTGATATTTTACGAATTAAAATAAATCAAAACTTAAAACCACATTTTATCTAATAAAACAGACATATTTTCCATAGTTTTTAAGTCAATTAAAACCAGCATAAAGTTCTGATGGACTTATCATTGCATAGAAGAAACTAACATGTGCAAGGATTACAGACTATCAATGATTGGAAGAGTAGGTGGAACAAATAACTGATCATAAAGAATCAAATACTTTTAGACAAATATATTAAATAAAATCACTTATATAAAGCGTATAAACATTATTAAAGTGAAATCAACATAAAACCGATTATTTAATCATGATATTTCTAAGTTTCTAAAACAAAAGGTCCAGTTTCATGTTGTATGAGTAGAGTAGGAAAATATTCCTTGCAGACTCTAGTTAATGAAAATTCTTTAAGAGTCTAGCATTTCAAAAGGCATAATTGCAACCCATCATAAAGTGCATGCCTTAAAAGTTTAGATCTGAACAGAATATCATAAAGTATGATGTTATGGAACTGTAATAGACCTAATGAGACCTCCAGGTAAGTGCAAAACATAGCACTATAATACAGCTCTAGACCATTCCAGCGTAATTTTCTTGAAGTTCAATTCTTTCTTGAATTAGAATTCTTCTATTGATTTTATCACCCAACCAAGACAACCATATCCTGAGTAATGTTTAATCATTCAAAACTATCTACTGACATTAAGGCATAATAAAATGTCATATATGGTGAACAAGTGATCCCTTCCAACGTGAAGTATATATGATATAACAGCATCTTACCTGAAGAAATATGTGTAGTAAGTAAATAAAATCAGTCACACTTCTCACAACTGCAATTGATGTTGCCAAGGACCAGTTCAACACTATGCATTTGTTATGCTGCTCGAGAAAAATGAGAACTGTCAAGTTGTTTACTATAGAAACAAACGGAAATTCTTGTACCAATATTTCATCTTAAACTAATAAACTCCACGATCAGAAAACAACAAAAGGCTCAAGTTAACTATTCAGTATTCTAATCTGTGGAAAGGATTACAGATAAAAAAAAGAGATAATTAAAAGAACACAAGAAGTTGTTTTATAATATCTACGATAAACTTTGAAAATTCTAAAAAGTCATCCAATAAAAGAAAACTATGGATATTTAAAATTTATCACTAAAACGAAGACAAGCTTATTCCTACTATCAAAATTATAAATGACATTCAATATAAACTTATGCCACGAGAATCACACTAAGTTTAGTGGCATTTATACAATCCATCTCCGATAGAAGCGTAGTAACTTTCCACAGGGTACAGGTCAATAGGTAGAGAATCTTGAAATTAATAGCATGTTAAGGAATGTCCCCACAAGTACAGGTTAATTGATAGTGATTCCTGAAATTAGTAGGCATAGGAAGGAATGCTCCCAATAAATTAGTACATTTGAAGCAATGCTCCTCACAAGGGCCACAAAAGCGCACGAGTACATGGTTCTTTGTGTATTGCTATGATAGGTAGCATACTTTTAGCTGCTTCCTCAACAATTTACGGTTACAAAAAAACAAAACCCCTGCTTCTATATATTTAATAATGAAAATTGATTAATGAATGTGTTACGCACCTTCTAAGATCGCTCAGCAATCTCCAAAGGTCTAAATTTAATGCCACAATATTTACTGTAAGAATCTTATGCATTATAGACTTAATGTTTTATAAAATCGAATATCTTTTACACAATTGGACTAGTGAGGTAAATGATAAGGAGTCAGAAAGTGAAGAAGTGATAATTGCAAACTTTTGAACCTTGAATACCAATCAAGTGTCATATGGATGTTATTATATGGTGCTGCCAGCATATCCAATAAATAAAATAGGATACAAATGTAAGCTGTTGTGCAATCATGTTGAGTGACCATTTAGAGATAACTCCCCAATGACTTCCTAACTGGATGATGAAATATAAAATAAAATAGGAAAGATGATAATCGGTTTAAGGTTCACAAATGCAAGCCAATGCCTGGAAGATGTAAAAGAAACGCTGACACTACGTTGACTTTAACAACTCACCCCTCATGGGGACTAGCCAGGAGGCCAACCATCCCAGCACTTTTTCTACCTAGAGGCCTAACTGTGAATCTTTGAGTTTATAAACCATCATACAGAAACCATGTTCTATGTGGATATAAGTCACATGACATACTCCCCAACATTAACTGTCTAGTGTCCTTGCAGCTCGCAAGGCAAACATACCAGTAGGCAATGCCGAAATCTAGAGTGGTCTCCAGGGTCTAGGGACAGCCCCCCACAATGCCCTTATATGGTATGGGCAATTGGTGGCATTTAGGTTCCTGCATCTTGCTGGACAATGTTAGTACTGCTATTTCTCAAGCCTGCTTAACCATAGGGTGCTTATCAGACTTGCTCCTTCACCAATGCTACCTATGTTTGATCGTTGGGTTTCACAGTTATCTAGAGAACAGACCATTAAGTTTGGACCTGGTGACTATCTAAGAAAGACTAGCTATGACCATTGTTCTGACTTACGTAGAACACAAGAAGAAAGACATTCCATAACATCATCAAGCCACTTTGGAAAAGAGATGTAACGAAGTGAATTTAATCATTTAACAATTCAGGTCAACTGGATGATTTGATATTTGAAAGTGATGTATTTTTCACTATATCGTACTTAAAAACAACAACAATCTCAAGGAGCTTCATGACAAGAACAAATAAAGATTATGTAACAGCATACTATGCAATGAGAAATAATATTAAAGTAAGATGCATTAAATAGGATCAAGTCGTCTTGTTTAAAAAGATTTGAGAAAGGAGAAAGCATACCTCTTGTACAGAAAATAAGTAGAAAAATAATGGATCTATGAAAATTGCCACCAAGCACGAAATAACAAAGAATTTGTTCCACTGCTGAACAACCTTGGTATGTGGATTCATTATAGGAAAAGATGAATTAAAAAATGCAATGAACTTCCTTTTCCATCCTTCAGAGTCCCCATAAAGAATGTTACGAAGCTGCACAAAAGTATGGCAAGAAACATTTCAAACATGTGCAAAAACATAAGTCCAAACTTCAGACCTTCCAATAATATCCTAAAAGGAAGCAGGAACTGGTCAGGGATATAATTATTAAATATGAAACAGTGAAAAAGAATATTTTACACAGAGTCATTGTCGATAAGCAATCATGCACGGGAAATGAATAAGTGAGAAGATCTAGCCAGAGCTGCAGCAAGAAATTCCAAATAAAAACTGAAAACCCAGTCAATGAAGTTAAAAAAATAAAATAAATAAAGCATTTACATACTAGAATACGACCCTCAGATTTAATATGCATATGTATGACAGCAGTCACAAGGCATTTTACGCATTTTCCATATGTCGGCTGAGCAAAAAAATCAATAATATGATTAACCCAATAATGAGAGAGTACTTTCCTCATCACAAGATAAAAGCATCAGATAGCCTGTCCGATTCATATGGTACAAATAGTCGTAACAAGAAAATGAAAGTAAGGAAGCACCTTAGTATCTAGATGAAGTGAACCTCTGTAGGTACTCCGCTTGGTGTTATAGGCTGGAGGACAAGTTGTGCAATCAGGGTTATTGCATAACCCCAGTGGCCCTGACTTCAATAAATGCTCATGTTTTCCTACACTGCCACTGTCCGTCCAGCCACTCTCACCCATTTCTTCTGGCACGATCACAAATGGTTTACTACGTTGTTTTCCAAGATGAGGTCCTGCACCCTCAGGTTTCTGATCAATATATAGAGGACCACTCATAGGAATAAAACGGGAGGATCTTTCACCGCACAGAGGACCAGTATGGGATATAAAAGCATCACCACTTTCATAAGATGAACTCACTGGTGACGACATTGACGCACTCCTAGCAGTATATTTTTTTGATTTAACATAATTGTCTGAAAGCATCGGGATCTTATCTGAATCAGCCATCTCAGAACAGAACCTGCAAGAGGAAATGCATTAACTATTGGAAAGAAAGAAAAAACTCCTTTCATTCATTTAATCTATCCAAGATTATCTAAACCAGCTTTAAACATATGAAAATGAGAAATTCTGCTTACAAAATTTTCACAGAACAACCAAAATCATAGTCCCTGGATATCTATATACGTTAAATAAACGTAGGAAGGGTATGTATAAACCCCAGCAATACCCTGGCCCAAGCATGCTTACCTACTGAGTTTCCACAGAGGTTCCTCTTTGAGCTTTCTAGCTACAAACAAAACGAACTCTTGTGCTAATTGCAGCTATTTCTACCAAAGGTTTCCTAGCAAATAGCCAACGTATGCAATGTGGGGCCTTGACATACTTCCCACTCCATCACCTCTCTAACAAAAACTAAAAATAAATAAATATATAAAAACTACTAGGCTAAATGGCACTTAAATACCTTATTGTTTCACCACATTTACACTAAATACCCTAAGTTGTAAAAAGTAGCAGTTTGATACCCTAAGTTGGAAAAAAAGTAGCACTTTGATACCCTAAATTGTAAAAAAACTGGCACTTAAATACCCTACTATTTCATCACCTTTATACTTAAATCTAAGTTATAAAAAGTAGCACTTTAATACCCGAAGTTGTAAGAAAGTGACACTTTAATACCCTAAGTTGTAAGAAAATAGCACTTTAATAACTTCTGCAAATTGTCAGAAAATATTCCGAGGAATATTTCCATGACAACTACTAAAAGGTACTAATGTGCCACATTGCTCATATAAAGTTTAGTTCCTTCTACCATCAGGTTTGTGATGCAAGGTGCTAAGTTGAGGATGTATATCGTATCACTTCAGGACAACAGCCTTCAAAATCAGTTTTTTTTTTTTTTTGGGTGTGCCTAATTTAACTTTTGAATCTCCATCCAAGCATAAGAATTATCGCATAAAGTTAATTTCTATCAAGAAATATTCCCTCTCATCTTTTTAATACCAATATCCCGATAATCTTGAAGTACTGAGCATGAACAAAGCAAAGGTACAATTTCACACTAATTTAATTAGCAAAATTCAAATATCATTAATAAGATTTCATTAAGCAAAATTATAACAAACATCAAATCAATATTGACCCCAAAAAAAACCTAGATGATTCAGTTCCCTTTATGAGCACTTTAAACAGCAGACTACAACAAAAAAGATGATGCCATTATTACTAATTATTTCTCATAAAATCAAAATAAACGCAAATTACCGAATAAAGAAAGAAAGAAAATGTACCGCGAACTTCTTGGCGAGGATGAGAGGTTTCATATGGCCTAGAGCTGTTGACCGCAGGAGATTTTTAAGAGGCGCGGTAAGTTCACCACTTCAGGTACAGGCGGAGGACGGGACTCGCGAAAAAGGAGGCTTTCATCGGTCGTCGGAGTGAGGAGAGCGGTGATCGCACCGCGAGGGACGAGGAAGAAGAAGAAGAAGAATAAGAATGGAGACGCTGTGACGGAGTCCAAGTCCGGTTGTTGGACCAAAAGCGAAGGATAGTATGTGGAAAGCGGCAGTTTTTTCCACACTAGACCAGACCAGATAATGATATTCTTTTGATATTTATTAGTACCTTCCATCTTTAGTGTTTTCCAATTAGTTCCTCACACAATTGAAATTGCCAATACGTCGCCCAAGTTTTATAATCATCTCAATTTAGTCTCTCTGATCGTTGTACAACAACAACAGCAATAAAGCCTCTATCCCAAATATTTGGGGTCAGCTATATGAATTCAATTCTTTCATTCCATTCTATTATACGTCATCTCCTCTGTTAAGCTAATCATAACCATATTTTTCTTAATTGCCTCCAATCAAGTCCTTATAAGTCTATCTCTAGATCTCTTTGCTCCATTAACTATAATATTATCACTTCTCTTAACCAGTGCACTAAGAGGTCTACGGTGTACATGGTCATACCACCTTAATTGATTCTCTCTCATTTTAATCTCAATAGGAGCAACGTCTAATTTACTGCGGATGCGTTCATTTCTTATTCTATCTTTTAGTGTATATCCACAAGACCATCTCAACATTCTCATTTCTGTTACACTCATTTTTTGCACATGTTATTTTATTATTGCCAAACATTCTAATCCATAAAGCATTGTTTGGTTTTATAAAATTTTTCCTTAAGTCTAACATGTATTCTACGATCACACAAGACTCCCAAAAGCACTTCTCCATTTTAACCATCCCAGTTTGATTCGACTGATAACATCATCCTCAATCTTACCATCATGCCGAATGATTGATCCTAAATAGCAAAATTAATTGCTTTTAGAAATTATACCTGATCGTTGTGCTGGATTTAATTTGTAATGGTGTTGCCGCTCTTAATTTTGCTTCCCCTGCATATTTTTTTGTTAGTGATGATCGGTTTATAAAGAAGAATGATAATTTCAAGAGAGTATTACTTTTAACTTATTTTTTATTATGAAATGCCAAATATACCTTTTTATGTTTAAGTTATATTAAAACACGTATACATTTCCTTGAACCTGCTTTAATCCCATAATTTTAATTGTCTTGAGGGATTTCGAGAGAGAGAAATTTGGGATTTAGCCATTTATTGAGAAAGAGAACGCAATTTAGTAAGGTAAAAATGTAATTAACCTTGTCGGGTTAATAACTAAACCAATCAGAGTAAATGTAATGAACGAAAAACTAACGGGCTAATTTGAGATAACTTATAAAAATTAGAGGAGCTTATAGCAATTTCAATGATTGAGCGACTAGTTCCAAAATATGAAAGTTCTTAGGGAACAATACTGAAAAACTCTTTAAAATTCACTAGTTTTTTGACCTGTTCTTTTACACACTCAGGTGGGACCCAAAGGTACGAGCGAGTTATCATTGCGTTTGGTGGTGAAATTTTCGGGTTGAAATAATTGGTGGGGCCCTGCTTTGAAGATAGAGCGACAAAAAGGATGAGAGCGGGTACTGTATTGGTCACCCGTGAAGAGTGAATATTATCGCTTCTGGATTTTTTTGTGAGCATGAGAGATGCACGTGAAATGATTACTTGCATAATACTTGGGGGAAAACTATTATGTCATGCAAATAAATCATTTCACGTGAAATGATTGCTTGCATGATTGAAAATCAAGAGGTTAGTGTTTATGCAAATAGTAGATTTGGTGGACTAAAACAACTGCATTAGGACTTGTTTTATGAGCAAATATGTAGAGAGAGAGAGAGAGAGAGTAATTGAGTGAAAGAGAGAAAAAAAAAAGATGCTCTTCACGAAAATGAACTTGGTTTTGTAACGAGCCAGATTTCGAACGTTAATCGTTTACTGAGACACATTAATTATATTTTTTTTTTGTGCTATATATGACCCTACAAATTTTGTCATTATAGAAGTTTGGGTGTTGAATTTGATTTCTTCTTGTAGATTCCAAATGTCCTTATAGTCACCTATGCACATGAAACCTTTGAAAGAAGCTTTTTCACAAATTTACAGGCTAAATATCATAAACCCAACCCCCCCCCCCCCAAAAAAAAAAACTTTGGACGATTATCAGAAAACCCCCCTTAACTTTGAAAATATTAGAAAACCCCCCTTAAGTTTAGGGGTTATCAGAAAACCCCCATTAACTTTGAGATTTTATCAGAAAACCCCTAATTTAAGGGGTTTTCTGATAAAATCTCAAAGTTAAAGAGGGTTTTCTGATAAAATCTAAAAGTTAAAGGGGGGTTTTATGATAATCCCAATATTTAAGGGGCGTTTTCTGATATTTTAAAAGTTAAGGGGGATTTTCCGATAATTGTCCAAAGTTAAGGGGGGTTTTCTGATATTTAGCCAAATTTATAAACTAACATAAAGTAGAGAAAAGTGTGTTTGTATCATGAGTGACCAAGAGGAATAAAAAAAGAGTGATAAAATGAGAAGCTAGAAGATCCGTGGCAATCATGTTGGATGCTCGTGTGCTTTTTATTCTAACACTGGTTTCTTTAATTAATCTTTTCATGGCTTAATTGCACTTTGGTAATTTAAAGATTCACTCATATTTACTTTTGATAACCCAAAGTTTTTTCTTCCAATTTTTCAGAAATTTGAATTTAAGCCCCCCACATTTCATTTATTTATAAGAGTTTAATGAAACAATTGCATGTATATAAATAGAATGTCTCCTGATGTAAGCAAAGTTACATGAATAAAAATAGTCGGTTCTACAAGAGACTATATATGAAAAGAATCTAGTCTCAAAACAAATGATACTGAAAGTAGGGTGAGCAAACGGTCGGGTCGGGCGGTTTTAGACAATTTTTTATTAATTGAACCGAACCGAAATAGACATAAAACCGAACCGAACCGCATCGAATTATTTCGGTTTGGTTCAGAGAAAAGAACAAATAGATATGATCTCTCTCTAATTAATCATTCGGTTGTTATAGGCCCTAATTTCAGCGGGCAAATATGAAGGCTGACTTTGGTCGTCATCACAATTGGAAGAATGCAAAGGTGAAGGAAAACGAAGGAAGAGAAGAAGGGGAGAGAGAGAGATTTGAGTTTTGAAATGACAACTGCTTTGAGTCCCGTGAGAGCAAAGAGCAGGTTTGGTTTTGTTTTGGCTTTTTGCAAGAGAAAAGAACAAATAGATATGATCTCTCTCTATTATTTATGCAAGACATCTAGCATTAGAGAATGACTCAGAAACTATCACATGGGTACATGTTGAGTGAGCCCGCAGAGAAGGAAGAATGAGAGGGCTGTTGGGTACCCTATAAATGGGTGTTTTTTATATCAGTCGGGTCGGTGCACACCGATTTGAAATATTTGTACCTGACGCGAATCGAAGTATCTACTAAAATCAAACTGCACTGCCCAAAATCAGGCGGTTTGGTCAGTTTATTCGGTTCAAACCTAACCTTGCACAACAGCCCTATCGGTCAAACTAATATTTGCTTGAACAAATAATACAGAAAATCCAGTCCAAGAAATCGTAAGCAAACAACAATCATTCCCTAGCGCTGTTTGGCTTACGGATTGCATTTAGATACATGTAAAAAAAAAAAAATCCATACTGATAAAAAACTTGTTTTATTTTAATAGATATTAAAGAGTAATCACATGTGATAAAATCCAATTAAATTTTATTTGGTTGCACATAGATTTTGTTAAGAATGTGTGACTAAAATCACAAATTCAGATAAAATCAGCATAATTTTAGAAAATTACATTTGATATTCTTATTGCACCTCCAAATTCGTGTTACGAAAGCTCTCAAACAAACAGATATTTTCCTTTAAAAAAAAAACCACAACGGGACCCACCCCCACAATCCCGATTCGGGTCCGCATTCGGGTACTTGAAATTTTTGAACCCGATATTAGAAGAAATTTAACACACAGATTACATTCGACCTCATAATCTCAGCACGTGATCCGCCACTCTCCTTCGAGCTCTCCGGGACGATGCCTAGGTTAAATTTCTCAAATCTCAAGGTTTATTGATCCCTTCAATTTTTATCTATTTTCTCCTAATTATCTTTTTCTCGTAATTTTGCAGATATTATTGCGACTACTGCGATACCTATTTGACTCATGATTCCGTAAGTTTCCCCCCCTTTTGGATGCTGTAATTGTTCTTTTTTTCAGTTTCTTTAATTTCTGTTGTTTGGATTAGCTAATGATTAGATGTAGGTATTTGAGTATCATATTATTGAAGTATTGGGGGCTAGGGTTTTTGACATTTTGTCATATTATTTATGTGTTGATTCTCGAAGTACATTATTCTCATGCTTTATGTGTTTAGATTCATAGCCATGTACATCGAGACAGCGCATTGAGGGTCGATCTCGAGTGTAAATTTCAAATGCTCGAGTTAAATGATCTGTAGTTTTAGGTATCTCGTGCAAACTTTTGAATCCCTGCATTCATGAGATGGGGTTATAGAGCGGGCGGGATTTTCCTTGCCGAAATCCTAGAATCCTTGTTTTTATACTTGGATTTTCTTAGCTTGTACCATCACATCATTTTTCTAATGTAATTAAGTGCAAAGAGTCCATCTTGAGATTAATTGTTGCGGATGATGTGCTTGAAAAGGTGAGATCTGTCCGAGCAAAGGGCGTTGGGTTATGAGGAGATGAATGAAATTTAAAGATATGATAAGGGTAATTCAACACGGTAACAAGAAAAAATAATGGCCTACTAGATCATTGATCAGATGGTATGGAACCTCGTCCTCTTGTAAAAGGTTAAATCTCTCTACTTGTAGACTACGGATAATTCTCTAAAAAGGAACACCTAGTTATATGTAAAGTTTGCATATACTAAAAGCGTCCTGTTGTTCATTTTATGTCTTAATGACTTGACCTGCTACTTTTTCTACGATACTTGTGTTGATATCCTATGATTGTTATAGTTTCCATTTTCCATTAGTGTAACTTTCTTCATTTCCCTTTGCACTAAAACGTAGTCCTTGATATATATGAGTATATATCTCAATGCATAATAAGAAGCATGAAAGGAACACAGAAGATGTGTCCAAGAAGTTTTTGGAATTAGGAAGCATACTAAAAAATTGAGAACACATTTGAAAAATTTGTTCATATTCTGTATCATTCATTCTTACAGTTTGAATGAGGAAATGTGGTCTAGTTTTTGGATTAATTTTTTTGCCTAGTGTTTGATGTAATTCCTTATAGAAAATTGTCTTGTTATTTTTTTAAAACTTTCTTCTAAACCTTGTATTAGTCTCGGAGAATTTGAAGATCAGATTTTTGTTGCATGAACTTAAACTGCATGAATAATAAGATAGGTATTTCTGCTTGGGTGTACGAGGAGCCTCTTTCTTGTTCAGTTGTCCCTTTTGACCAGGAGTTCATACCAGTTTAAGGATTGATGTTAGATTGACATAGGGTAATGTAAAGTGACTATAGTCAAGGTCTTCATGGAGCCATACGGCTGACTACATTTTTAATGGGAGAAGGCATTGATTGATTCCTTTCACTTTTATGTGTCAAAACTTATGCAGCAGGATTCTGCTCAATTGTTGAGAATGACCATGTGCAAACCATGAAAGGCTCTTCTATGTTCATTATGACGACAAACTGCTAACTGCAAATTTTATTTCTGCAGCCTTCCGTCAGGAAACAACACAATGCCGGCTACAAGCATAAGGTCTTTGCTTTGACACATTTCTGTCACCTAGTCCTCCCCGTCTTCTTTGTTTACTGATTTTTTTTCCTTCACTGTAGGCAAATGTCCGTACCTACTATCAGCAGTTTGAGGAGCAACAGACTCAGAGTTTAATAGATCAAAAAATCAAGGAGCACCTAGGGCAGGCTGCAGTTCAGTATCAAGTGGGTGCACCTTTTAACCAGTTTCTTCAGGCAAACCCTCAGAGACCTCGTCTTCCAGTCCCTCTAATGCCGATGGGAGTACCCGGTCAGATGCCTATGGGCCCTCCGTTTGCTTCAGGAATTAGACCCCCTGTTCTGCCTGTCCCTGGTAGTGCCCAAGGTAGGCTAGTTTTTCTGGGGATCCATTTTGCTTCACTGTGAATTTTTCTTATTTCGATATTATTTTCTCCCAGATTAATAGATTGCAGTGACTCTTGTCTTGTGTGCTTCCTGTGTCTTATGACTGAATGAGCCAACTTGACCATGATTTGCATATTATTATGAAATTCAGAATAATATTAGTGAAAAATCATCATTATTCTGATATATACCTGCATTAGTTATATAATAAATGGAGATGGGTATAAATATGTTAACATTTCTTGTCTGTGACAACCCCAAAATTTTGGGATAAATGTTTTGTTGTTGTTGCGCAATGATAAATGTTTGTGAGAGCTCCCATCGGCAAATTAAAATGTTTCCTTTTCGTCAGGTTATGGAGCTGCTCCACCATCGATGGCTCCGCCAGGTTCAACTTCCATGCCTATGCAGATGAACAATCTTCCTAGGCCACCTATGATGAATCCTCCGGTTCCTGGAGTTGCTCCAAGCTCTAATGGCGCTGCTAATCTCAATAATCCTGTGACATATCAAGCCGGTCCTTCATTTACTGGCCCATCTACTGCTCCAGCCGGTAACACTAACTCTCAGGAAGGTTTTGTGTACTCTCAGAATTCTGAGACCAATCACTAGAATCAAACTGCCATAAGGTATAATTCTGTTGTATGTATCATTTCTTGCATACTGGTCCAATTTGTTTGTTTATTTTGTTTTGTTTTGCTTATATTGTTCATCAGATGTATAGCAATGTCCTCGATCATGCTTGTTACCATTTATTTGAAATCCGTTCTCCAAGGAAGTGCCCCATAACAACCCCAAAAAAGAAAAAAAAAACCACCAAAAGAAAAAGGAAAAAAAAGAAAAGAAAAGAAAACAGCAGCATCACCATAGTTTAGGTAAAGTGGATAAATTTCTTACTTAAGGCTGGGGGATGCAAAAAACTTACATATGTTGGGATGTGGAAATAGGACAAGGCATGTGATATTTAGCCAATTTGTGGCTATATGAATGGTAGTTGTTTGAAACACTAAATTTACTTTAAATTTTAGGCTGCGTTAGAATATTAAAATGAGAATAGGGTCAAAGGTATTTGGTGGAGCATAAAAATGAACTTCCACAGAAGAAGATAAAAGAAGGAAAAAGAGAAAGAAAATCATGTAACGTAAATTGTAACAACTTCAATTTTTGGGTTTAAAAGCTGTTTGCCTTTTAATAAATATAAACATTAAAATACATAAAAATATGATTTATATTTTATCAGAACCTAATGTACAAATTATAAAAAGTTAATGCTTTTATGTCAATTCACTGTTATTTGTATTTTATTAAAAGAACTCTTAATTAAATTTTAACATGTAGATAAAGCTATTTGAGCAACAATTCCTTTACTTCCAATCTGAAATTTTTTGAAACGGCCGAAAATGCTGAACTGCTGGTACCGGCTCCAATGCAAGATTTCAACCTTTATCTTAGCACATAATCTCATGAATATGAATTGCTATTAGGAGACTTGAGAATAATTTATCTGGATTGATTGTGTAATAACCTTGAATACCATGTGGGATTATTTCCCTTGTATTACTGGACAAAGTAGTCAATTTTTGCTCTTTTAAAATTCATTTAGTATTTTTTTTAATCATCAGCTTTAGCTGAATAAATGACATGCTTGTTTTGCAGCGACTGGAACCGTTCAAGATCAGACTTTAGGGAATTTTTTTTTCTTGGTCATGGAATTGATGGAACTAGGGCCATTTATTCTCTTGCATCGGTGTATTAATCAGCTTATCTATGTCTTGAACTAAGCTGAGCATGAGACCTTCAGGCAAACTAGTACCGACTTGTAAGCTGGTGGCATGAAAATCAGAGTCAGCATTGTATGCGTGGCTTGTGAAATACAGTATATTTTTTGTATTGTAAGTTTTTTCCGATGTGTTGCGGGGATAGTATAGTTATAATATCTAGTTTTGGTATTATGTGACTCTATAGATTGATCTGTTTTACCTTTGACTCTGGAACTGGCTTCTTTAAGTTCCTTTCTTTCTTTTTTCTGTATTTTGTGTTTCAGTGGCTTCAGCTGTAAACTTTAATCCTGTTTATTATGTGTGGTAAGCAAGTCTCGTAAGAAATTATTTCTGGGCAATTACAGGTTTCAACTTATATTGGTTACATCTAGAATTTGGGTATATGAGAGTGGCAATTTTGATACAAGAGACGAAATTAATTATCGAATCTGGGGTAGTTGGCAGGAAAACTGATGGCTATACTCAACCATCCTGAGTTAGGCCTCATTGCGCTCATGTTATTTGGTCGCTAGAACTGCAGGGAGTGAAAATGCTGTCGATTTAATACCTTGAATCCAGGATCCCAACATGGCACTGATGTCTCATTTAGCTCATCTATTGCACACACGCGGCATATAATTGTCGTTCTTTCTTCAGGTTATAGAAATGCGGTTTGAATATGGCTATCCATAAGAGTAAAAATACAATACATAGTTTCAGCTAGAAGGTTGAACTCTAGGTCATACAGTCAGTGAGAACCATGTTTGAGGACCGAAGGTTGTATATAAAAATACATGCCGCGATAAAGTTAGAACTGAGAATGCTTCATTATTGAATAGAGAATTCTGAAATCAAACCTCCATACACTTTATTGACAAGAAAAATAGTTACAGAAATGAGTTCTCACAGAGACGGAACGAATTTTGACAAGTTGAATTGTTAAAAAAAATTATGATCAGATTATAGCATGTGATGCACTACAACGGATTCAATATAGTATCAACGTCTGTTTAAGAAACTGGCTTTTTTCCTCTTGCAGGATTCAATCTTCCAATGACTCCACCCTGCATCCAATTTTCTTTTCCAACTCCAGAAATCCATTATAATTGGAAGAAAAATATAGTTGAATAGAGAAAATTCATGACTTCATGCAGCATCCTCTTCAACTTACGAACGAGTGAAAATTTGAGATCTTTCATTTGAGAAATCAATGCCGCCATCTCTGAATAGCATTGACCATTAGATGAGTCCTTCATAGTATAAAACACACAAATTCTGCTTAGATGCATGAATAAGAAAATAAAAGCTTACCAACAAGCGCCCTCAACTGGAGGTAGCTCAGTCTTGTATAGACTCCAGAAAAAGCATGTTCAATTGTTAAACCTAGATGGGCAAAGTCGGCAATTAGAAACACCACATCATCCCCATAAATGTAAGACATCCTTATCTACTAAATTTCTCGAGATTTATTACCTCTATTCCGAGAAACTGTTATAGCTTCAATTTTTATTTAATTTGCTTTATTTTCAAATTTAAGGTCATTTAAGTACAAAAATACTGTGCTTTAAAAACAAAATAATGTTAAGAAACTTGAGGATCAGACCCCCTGAACATTATGAACCTGCTCTATACTAATTTTTCTTATTTGAACCCAGATTTCCATAAAAACTCACCAGGTTTGACATCAGGCCTTGTTGCAAGACCATATACAGCGTATTTTGCATAGGTGAGAAGACGTAAGCTCCGTGGTGCACCCAGCTTGCTCACTATAGACCTCAATAAACCGCTGAAATGAAATTATGTCAAGAGGATTCAAGTTAGCAAATTTTTTACACACATTTAAGTACAGATGAAGGAATATTGGCCCTACTCTGTCCGTAGTATGGAAAGGAAGTCAGGTGGCAAAGATTCCATAAATGAGGAAATATCGTCCATCCTCAAAGACCGCAGTTCCTGTTTTAAATGTTTCTTCTCCTCAATAGACAATTGTGTTCCAAGAGTAGATTTGCTGGCAAGGAACAGATAGGAATTTATAAGAAGTACAGAATCAAATCTTTTTATATGGTGTTGGTAGTACATGCCTTAAATAAAAAAAATATCACTGAAATGCAATGAATTATTTGTGTAACATGCAAAGTAACTAGAAGCAAGGTTTATAAATGACCAACCTACTATAGATTGTTTGTGGACAACAACATATTCATATTAGCAAACTGATATAGAGGCAATATAGAAATTCAGCAATTGTAGAATCAATTCAGTATGTGTTCACAGCTTGAGTTGCAATAAGTAATCCAAATACACCACAAGAAAAATCAACTCTTTAGCAATTATGTACTAACATGAATCTTCTGTTTTATAAATTATCTAACAATACTCAACTTTACCTTGGTAAATAAATTCTTTTGAAATGATAACTTCTTCAAAGGCTTTTCACCTCATGCTATTTGTTTAATCACAGTTTGCACTTGTCAGATCTAGCTTTTATCAATTGGATGGACGGTTCCAATAAGTAATGGTACACATCAACAGATTCAACTCTCATTGTGGTATTTAGTTCATACTTGATATAGATACGACTCCTTGATAGAAGAATAGCGCATCAAAACACCTTAATATGTTGAAAGAGATGCATTTAGATGGCTTTGAACAAGCTATTCAGCTGGACAGTACAACAAGACAACAGTACTAGAGAGATGCAGCTTCTTTCTGAATGGAAAACATGGCATAGAAATATGTGCCGACATTCCAAATTTAAAAGTTGTCTAAATAAAGGCATTGCTTTTGGTGTTGTCATTTGAACATAAATCCATAACTTCAGCATATGTAAAAATGTAAATCAAAATTTACCTGTCTATAGTCCTTCCAGTAAAAATGACAGGAAAGTATTTTGAATATTTGCCAACTCCAAATTGTTCACCTAGATGCTGAATCTTCTGTGAATCCAAAAGGATCAGGGCCTTCCATAGCTGACAGTAGTCCAACCTGAACCTTTCATCCAACTCTCTATACAGGCCATGATCTAAAAGAACTGTATATTTGAAGAATGCATAACAAAATTATATCAACGGAAATGCGCAACAAGATATAGAGACGAAAGAAGCAGTATACAAATGTAGACATGTTTAGCTTAAAACAAATGTTAAAATACATACCGAGAGAAAATCCTCTACTGCCTTCTTTACAAACCAATATATTACCAGGATGGGGATCTCCATGCAGAAAACCATGCACAAAAATCATTTCCGCAAATGCTTCCATTAATGCCTTAGCTACCTGCAATTTCTATAATCCATAAATTATACAGACACTAAAGGATTATAGTAATCGGAAATAATAAAATAATAAAATACCTGTTTGCATACACAAATAGATATTTTCCATCCTTCAAAATCACTAAATGGGAAGGAGGCATGTAAATGACAATTTTTTGGGGGGTCTTACATCTTTCTACCTATTTATCTCCTTGCATAATGCAAGTATCCAAAACAAGTATGCATTGTGCTACTTGTTGCCCTATTTACAAAACCAAATTACTATAGCATCGTGCGTAGTTTTTTTCTTCTTTTCTTTTTGGATAAATTTAGAAAAAGGCCTTCCTGAAATAATCACTAGATTCATAAAACTTGTTGTGTTTAGTAAATGATTAATAAAACACCTAAAAGTTACATTATTAACAGAGGGACCTTTGCATGCTACTTATTTTTGTTATGATGAGAATTTAGGGTATGTTTTAATTTAGATCTAGAGAAAATTCTCATTTTATCTTCCTCTTCAACATATCCTCCACCTCCTCCTTTTCATAATAAAAAGCACTAGAGAGAATGAGAACCCATTTTCAAGAATCTATAATTCAATATCCTATTTGATTTTAAAATTCATCGTGATGGAAAAATCTATATTTTAATATCATGTTTAGGTAGATGATTACAGAATCAATTAGAAAGAAGAAAATTTCTGGTTACCATAATGCTTCTATAACCAAAAGATATATTGGTCATTTTGAGCAATTCTGTTGATAACCTTACCAGAAGGGTATTGGTCATTTTGAACACTAAGAAAATTACAGATAACTATAAAAAGAGTATGTCATCAACAAAAAGAAATGCTTTCCTTCTGAAATTAATCACTAAAATGTAAATTACAGTAAATGCTTATGCATTTTAAAAAAGAAAAAGAAAATCAGAACTTGATGATTAGGCTACTCAGCAATTTGAGAGTGTGTTATTAGGGGCCAACATAGTTTGGAATAAAAAGATAGCCAAGATCCTTTTATTATATATATTAAGCTACTTATCGCAATAGTTTATGCACGATACTGAAACCAACCTTTGTCAGGTACAAAGAGAATCTCAATTGTAACAATAACATTAGCATGTGTTTGAAATTTGCATCGTATACTATAAACTGCACTTAGCAACACAAACTGATTTCTGATTTCGAAAACAAACCTTCATGGGATTTATACCTGACTCCTTGAGAAATTCCAAGTCATCAACCTACAGAATTGTTCAATCCTTGTCAAAAACAAAAGCTGATTGTTAAATTCTCATAGATACAAGCTAAGATTAGCACTGAAAACTGAAACAATCAGAAGTTTACATCTATACTGCAGGTCCACAGCCCCTTCTGTGCATATAGTTCCAGTAGCAAAACAAACAGATTCTATATTTGTGTGAATCACTTAGGGAACATGGTTTACGTCTGATATAAACTTAACTAATCAAATAAGTCTTTTTCTGGTAACTTATGTCTGTTACTGTGTTACAATGGTCAATAGGTTTATGAAGGAAAGAAACTTATTTAAAAAAATTACTTGAGTCATGTATTTAAGGGTGCATAGGATTTATTTCACCATTTTCTTCTTGTTAATTATTATCATCAAAGCTGTAGTCCAAAACAATTATCTGAAACAGCCAGATAAAATCAAAATGAAACATCCCAAAACAACATTCAGATCTTAAATTCATTGTAACTATGATTCAGTTGCCCCTCCCCTTCCTCTCTAGACTCAATAATCTTGATAGATTAAGCATGATTTTTTGGTGAATAGGTGATGCATCAGTAGGTTAGTGGGCCAGGTAAAAAGGAGTATGAGGATGTTCCCATAGTCTTACTACAATGTTTATGTCATGCACCTTAATATTATGTGTTCATGTGGTTTATATAGTTGAGTTTACTGTTTCCGAAGCATGTCATTTGTGATAATGATCCTAAACCATGCTCCCTAAGTGATTTACACAAATATATATCAACAGATAACTTACCAGAAAAAGACTTATTTGATTAGTAAGTTTATATCAGGAGTAAATCTGCATAGACAAAGTACCATGCATATATGCGCAGCTATCCAAGTCCTAGTTTTCTGAAAGCAACACATTCTTTACGACTGAAGGTCGTATGACTGTAGCATAAATTACAAGAAAAAGTTGGTACTTTATCATAGAACATTTCCCCCACAAGAACAAGACATGAAAACAAGCGAAGATTGTTCTCCTTCTTATATGCCATCTCCTCTCATCACGATTCTCATTTTTATAGTTCTTACTTCTTAAATTTTGTTCAAATCAGACGTGCAATTAGGGAAATCTACTTTCTGATATTAGCATCCAAAACTAGCTTAAACTAGTCTGATTGCCTGACAACCAGTTTCAGACAAGCATATGCGACACTTGTCCACAAATCACTCCATCTTCACTCAGTGACCTGGACACCGAAGGTTGGGAAAATGAAGAGGTGTGGCTAAAGGGATATCTGATATAGATTTGCAAAGTATAATCCTGAGAGACAAATGAAGCACCATTATGAATTTTATAGTCTTCTATATTTTGTAATCAAAACAAGATTTAGATAAAAAAACAAGGGCTAGGATAAAAACAAAGGAAGAAAAAAATATATATCAGCTACAGGATAGATTGCAAGTATGAACTTCAGTTCAATAAAAAAAAAAAGACATGGGAAGCTTGTCTGGTAGACTGGTACAACAGAACCTAGCATCAAATGACTACTTCAAAAAATAAAAACCAGATGGCAATACATAAGCCATATAATACCTTGTGTCCACTACAAAATTGCATGGTCAGAACCTGGCTCGTTGTTAGGTCCTGCAGGGCATCAACTGCAAGTCAGATTTTACTATGCTAAAGCATGGGGGAAAAATAACTCGTGTTGTCTGACTATTATTTTGAGCTTCAAAACATAAAGCTAAAAGTTTTAACATTTATACTACTAGTTTTGTGTTATTTTCCAAAATTTCATACCCAAAATACATGGGGAATTCTGATAACATTATTCCTTTTGAAGTTTCTGGCTGCTCTCTCAGAATTCTTCGCCTCCTGAATAAAATCTTTACAACAACCGAATTGAGTTAATATTACTTTGTTTATTGAATCTATAAGAAGATTTGAAATAACTCGCATATCTAAAAAATTAATGACCTATAAGAAATCAGCAGACTTTGGTTAATGGAAAAGGACAATCAATTCAGAAAAACAAATCTGACATATATTAAAAAGAACTTTAGATGCAATTATGTAACTGAGCAAAAGTTGCAGCATTAACTTTGAGTGAGTGAATTTGTGTCTGTGAGCGTGCGTGCGGCGGGTGCGGTCGCGAGCATGCGTGGCGGGCGGGCATGCGTGCGTGTGTGTATGTATGCCATGCTTCATCATGATTCACAAGAAACTGAAGAATTTTAAAAACCTCTTCATGGATCTAGTATATATTTGCTTACATACAGCTGCGGAAATCAACAGTGAGCTAGTTTCAATACATGAGAGGAAGAAGACCTACAAAAGTGTGCTAGGATGTAGAAGCTGGCAATAACCGAATAACTCAGATTAGCCCTTGTCAACAACTGTTTTTCACAAGTTAGAATATAATCCAAGCTCAACACCAAACCTGATGGGGAACGACAAGATGAAGATTCTTGATAGAACTTATTTGGATCAAATAAAATGAAAATACAAATAATAAAATTGCACTCGTCATTTAAGAATAGGAAAAGATACAAATGTGGACCTCACACCCGGACACCTCACATGCCTAATATTTGCTGCAATTCACATGCAGATTTCTCACAACATTTTTCTCTCCTCTCCCTCTCAAATGAAAAAATACAATCACTATATAGAACTAAAACAAAATCTCAATCCTACCTAATAGATAACATCAAATCACTCATCACAACAAAATAAGAGATTCATTCCCAAACTAAATAACAAACTCAATCCTAACTAAAGATCTCTACCAAAAGAAAAATCAAATCCTTAAAAAGAAACCCTAATCCAATCAGATCAAATCTTTTTACCAGCTTCAGATCCGAATCTGTCCTGCATCAAAACCCCTAAGAACTCAACCGTTCCCTTTTAGATACCTATGACAACTTGGATAAAAGCAGACTAAAAAATTAGAAATTTTGGCCAACCCAATGCATTTTCCTGATTCAATTTTTTAGGAGAAAGACTTCGAACTAAACTGGACAAAATATCTGGTAAAGACTTGATTCAGACTTTTTAAACATCTTAAATTTTGGGACTCTTCTAATATCCTTAGTTGAATGTTAAAACTTTAAAATAAATAGTGGAACTAGACTCAAAATAAATACGGGAACTAGAGACGAAGCTAAGTTTGAATTTGCAGGCAAAAAAGGCAAGTGAAGATTACAAATCAAAAGAAACTAAAACGTTAAAATTAAAACGCACAACATTCAAAACACAAGAAACTCAAATTTACATATATAAACATGATGGCTTTCAGTGTACTTTTCGAAGAGATGAGCTTACTTAACTTCCTGCAGGAAGACAAACAACAGAGGCACAGACTTACAAGAAAACCTGAGTTTGTAATTCACTATAAACTATAATACACCAAACAAATGGACTTTTAATAAATCATACTTTATAAAAAGTTTTGAAACTAATAACTATATTTCTAATAACGAGAATCTAAAAAGAGAGAAAAAGAAATCACAAATAAGGAGCTCATATTAGTAACACCTATATACTAAGCATCCGTTGCTCAAGAATAAATCCATTAACATCTTATTGCCTCTAAATGTACTGAAGGAAATAAAAAGTGAGGATTGCAAAAATTCTATAAAAATTAGTACGGCATGCAGTTACCTAGTGGAAAACCATCTTGTATATTCAGAGTGTCTATACTGATAAGCAAGAAGTTCCTTTAGTGTTAATGATGCCTGTAGGTCTAATCCTTGTATGAGTAAGCACTCACCTAGTAGATATCAAATTGCATAGCAAAGCTAACCCTCATAATAGCCCTATAAATCCTTGTATGAGTAAGCACTCACCTAGTAGATCAAATTGCATAGCAAAGCTAACCCTCATAATAGAGTAAGCACTCACCTAGTAGATATCAAATTGCATAGCAAAGCTAACCCTCATAATAGCCCTATAAAGATGATAGTTACTTGCTAATGTGAAGATCTCAAAAGGTGTTCCAGGAGAAGTTTGTTAATCTAGAGAAAAAAAATACTTTCGCTGAGAACTTGAGAAACAATATTATTAAAGTACACCAGCCAATAACAAAAATGCTAAATATTAAGAGAAGTTGCATAGCAATCTTCAATCTAAAATGAGCAAGCAGGGAAAACAGATGCAAACACACTACAGAATACATGCTCCGATCACTTCTTAAAATCTTTCAAACCAGGAAATAAAGTGTTCTGAGTAAAAAGCATTCTTATTACACAACATACCAAGCTCCATAGACATGGCTCTCTCAAATTGTGAAACTACATGCTGAAACCTGTAATCGGGAAAAATCTGTAAAATAAAAAGGCCTTTTAAGGTAAAATTAAAGATAAGAGAAGGTCATGTTCAACAGAGAAAAGATGCTTGTACATTATAGAGAAAAGATGCATGTACATTATAAAGAAAAGATACTTCATTGATTAAAAAATAGGCCTTCTAAGGTAAAATTAAGGATTAAGAGAAATTCAAATTGACTATAAAGAAGAGATACTTCGTAGATTATAACATATGATAAGTTACCAGGTTGCATCCCCAGCAAGTATCATTAATCTAATCCGTACAATATTAACTACTTTAGTACTTTTAGTCGTATCACTACAAAACAGTTCAGGCTGCAAGGACACTAGTCACACGTGAGGCCTCAAGACTCGAGAGCACATACAAACACACATTTTGGAAATGCGCACAGGTCCCAAAGAACAAGCACATGTCCTTGAGCATGATGTAGTTACTCTCACAAGAGCAAATGTACACGACTAAGGCTCTAGTGATAAGTGAGCCAAAGGATAGGGAACGGAAAGGCAATTTTGTTCTTGTATACATAATAATATCTTCTTTTTTCTTATTCTTTGTTTCTATTAATGCAAAACAAAACGTTTAGACCGATTGGAATTCCTATTAGAAATTAATTAGAGGAACAAATAGAACTGAGTACTAACACAGGCAATAAGCTTGACAAAAATTATAGTTGAAGAATCATAATAAAGTAGGTGCTTATTGGTCTTTGCCTTCTGATGGCACAGTGGACCTGATTCCCTACTGTGGGAGCATACACTGTCCTTTTTCTTCTAACTGTTACAGTAGACTTAGATCAAATTTATGGTGACGGAGCAGTAAAATGGGTCAAAAAGGTGAAAAACAGAGCGTGTCTTGTTGTTCCTACCACTTAGTCAAGACTAAGAAGGCTTGCAGTGGCAACGCTAAGAAGTAACCTTGAATAGGACATAACATACATAAAAGAGAGAGAGCAATAACCTTGGTAGATTGTAAGTATTTGTGTATAGAGTTAAAAGATTGACTAAAGAATATAGACAAGCAAAACATCTGCCAACTTGGGTGACATGATCCCAGCAAAAATATCATCATGGCGGTACCATGTAGCCATCGTGTTAGCCATATATATGTCAGAAAAGAGTGTTTAAGATGATAAAAAAACCAAGTTTCTCATACCCATGAAACTGCTTTCGAGAGCACATCCATGGTTGTAACATCTATTCTCATCCGCTGCTCTAAATGAGGGTATTGTACCTAGATAAACATAAACCACTTGTTCAAATATACTGTCAAATCATTAGGTTTCAAATGCTACATGTGTTTTTGTGAAAAGAATTGAGGTAGGCAAATTTAAAACATATGTCAACAAATTATAATACTAATTGTAGATAAATATAAGGAAGAAAGCCAATCCATCTGCTAAGAATGCAGGATGTATTTGAAAAATTGATAAACAAAGGGAAAATAAAATAAAATAAATTTTAACTCTATAGTCAGTTGACAAATAATACTTACCTTGACTGCTACTTCTCGGTTATCCTTTAAAAATGCATGATGTACTTGAGCAATTGATGCAGCAGCAATTGGTTGTTCATCAAAGGACAAAAACCTGAGGCATTATAAAAATTAGAAGCAGAACCATCTAACTATATGAAACTTCCCTATGCCTCCAGATATCATCCGAAGAAGGCAGTGTCTCTGTCCAACAGTGACAAAAGGAATAAATGACAGCTTTCTTTTCCCTTTTAAAAGGTTACTTATAAAGCTGTACAATCAGAAACCTGGTGGTGATGTGCTAAATCACTATCAAATAGCCATAGAAACTGAAGAACAAACTCGTTGTTTAGTAAATTTGCAGATGTATTTTAGTTTAACAAGTTCGAAATTAACTTTAAAGTGATTTCTGAGATGGAAATTCTTAAAATCGGAGTATAAGACCAAACTTACCCTTCACAACACATTGCACATGTCACACAATACAACACAAATGTCACAATTGATTTCAGTTGGAAATTTCCGCATCCACAGAGTAAATCTAAATCAAGAAACAAAACAAAAGGAGAGCATCTTTCCTAAAACGACAGGAAAGTTTCCTAGTGACAGTTAATGCAAATTGGTATTTCATGATAGCTTGACATCTACAAGAAACCAAACAAGAAAATATATAGGATGAGTAAAAGTAGTACTGCACAGTTTCCTCCCAAAAAAAAAAAAAGGCAGTACGCTACAGGAATACATACACAAGGCAGTAGTAAATTACAAAGAAGTGTATTGATTTCAAGGAATTGTTTAACAAGTGAATGATGGAATCTTTTTTTTTTTAAAAGGCCAAAAGTTCAATTTTCCTTTGTTGTATAAGGTAAAATTGGCAACAAAAACTGACAGCTACTGTATCTCGAAATTATGCAAAGTACAGAAATATGGGGGGAAAAGGGATTAGATAGAATGATCAGGTATAAAAAGCTTACACTTCAGTGAGGTCTTTGTCCAAATTGTTGCTGATAACTTCTTTAATATCTTTAAAACTACAAGGAATTGCCTAAGAAAAGACATCACAAACATTAGGACTTAATACTACATGAAATAGACTCTCTTTTTAAACATGAAAAGGTAATGCAGAAATCACAAACCTGATCTTGCAAACATGAAAGAGTTGAAGTGTACTCCTTAGGAACTTGTCTCAAAGATGAGATAAATTGACCAGCTTTAACATAAAATCCTTTATTTGCTTCACACAACTTGAGTAGCTTTTTGGCTGAGCGGAGATGAACCTATAAAATACAAATATAAATTATAGTTTTAGAAATACACTCGTCATGTCTATAATCAAATTTATATTGATGTCAGAAAAAAGCAGAGGATGGTCCATTTCAAAAAATATATTAAAAGAAAGCTTCTTTTAACATGTGGGTGACTAAGTATTTCCTTAGGCTTGCCCAACTTGCTATCATATTTGGATTGATGCAATGACTGTATTTTCAACTCAAAGAGTCGGACTAAATAAAATATTAGCAAGGGTGCATCACGTCTCGTAGAGCTATGTCTTGATCACCTGCCATTGCATAAAAGCATAAAAGCAAAAGGCCCTGTGCAAATTTCTAATTTGTTCTCGCCCCTCCGTCCTCACTACTCTCATCTCTGTAAATATTAGTTACGTTTACTCTCAATAAATCTCAAGCTCTGGCCTTTTCTCCCCCCCCCCAAAAAAAAAAAAAACCCTTAGTGGAGAGACTATTACTTTTAATTTCAATCATTAATTATATAGTGGGTGCTTGTGATACATTCTAAATCTAAGACTCACTATACTCCAGTGTATTGCACTCATTCTTAATTTGTACTTAAAGAAAAAAATCATAATCACCTACTGCATAATCAATGGTTGTGATTAAGTAGTGGTCCCTCCACCACTTTTTTGATAGCGGAGAGGATCTGAATCCCGTCTATATTGGCAAACGTGCGAAAGAATTGATACCTTATTTAACACATTACCTTGGAAATAGTTAAGAAGTGAAATCATGCTGCTTGTTCCTCATTTAAACCCAAATATATATTCTTTTTATGGTACTTAAATTTCAAGCTACAGTGAAATTGAACAATGTCACATCAAAAAATTTCAAATTTCAAATAGTTAAATACGGTGAAGTTCTTGAATACCTCGGATAACTTGCTCCTGTAGCTGTTGGATTGAGGCGGCAAGCTCCGAAGCGAGTACTTGTAATCCACCACAATAAAACTTATCTAAAACAAACAATAATCATCATCAGCACCAAGACCTAAGCAAATTCAAAGCAATAGAGAAAGTACGCGAGCGATCTCACTGTATAGATCGCGCGAGAGGATCGGGCGACGCCGTCGACGGCGGAGGAGAAAGATCGGTCGCCGGAGACGAGGTTAGGGTTCAGTTGCCAGGCGAGGCCGCCGGCGACGGCGATCCCCGCAGCGAGGCGGAGCGTGGCGCGAAATTTCATGGTGCGAGAGAGAGAGAGAAAGTGCAAGGAGAATGAGAGAGAGAGAGGGGGGGCTTCCTGTTTTTCCAAGACAAAGGTGCGAGATCTACGTGATGGATGCTCTTGGCGTGGGCTAATGGATTTTTCACAGCCCAAAAGGTCCTTTTTAAGCAAAGGAAATGGACCTTGGGCCCACGGGATTTGATGCGGAGCACTGAGCAGACTGGACTCCATCTTTTATGGCAGATATCAGCAACCGCCACTAGCTACGTCGGATCAATAGTTTTATCATATTCGCACACGTCGCTAAAAAAATAATCGATTTTACTAACTAAAAAACTTTTTGGTCGATTTTACTAATTAAAATCTTAAAATGGTCTATTTTAAAAATTTCTGTCCTCTCTAAAAAATTTTTTGGGCAAATGGACGGGGAAGAGAATGTACTCCGCTAGACGCAAAATGAACAGCAAAATTTTAGATTAGAAAAATAGAAATGGAAGAATGAAATATAAGTTCAATAAAACTGTGGAAGAGTTGATGTGTTGTTAGAATATAAATTTAACTCTCATCTCAATTTTAGAGTTTGATGCAAATAGTAAAGTCCTTTGGCATGGCACCAGAGAAATTCAGGCCCATGAATTTCTAACAGTAATATGAGAGCAAGAAAGAATTCTTCCTTAGAGAATCAGGACATTATATGATTTTAGAAATTTTCTAAATTTAAAGAATATTGACTCTTTTTGGAAAAGAAGAGGGTTTTTTCATATATACCCTTCAAATCTTTCATATTTGTAAAATTACCCTCCAATTCTCTCATGTAGATATTTTCCACCCTTTTCATTTAACAATTTTAGTTTTTAAACAGAAACTATTGCAAACCTATTGAAAATTTTGATATTGCCTCGTTTAAAACCAACATTCTTAAGTTGGAGAGGTAGAAAGACCCAATATGCTAGTTTTGAAGGATAATTTTGCAAATACCAACATTTGAGGGATAGTTTCACAATAACTGAAGATTTGAGGGGTATATATGCAAAAAATCCAAAAGAATATTGACTTAATACTTAATATTAATAGCTTTTGGCAGCTAGGATGGACTCTACTTTATTGTTTTAATTCATGTTAGCTTTTAACAAGTAAAACAACCGAACTCAACCTTACTCGTAGATTTTCTGTTGATTTCTAATTGTTCTATGTCAAAAGGAAAAATCATATGGAATAATATTTATCGAATTTACCTTGTCAAGGAAAAAAAAACCTTCTCAAAATAATATTTTGCTAAATATCCAATCTATATTGTAGTCCACCCTGTTCATCGTTTTCTTTCATGGACAGCACTAACATTTCTTTTATTTGAACTTCACACATATAAATTAGGGTCCATTGCGGATAGATCTTGAGCTATCGCCCAGTTGTGGATAGATCCCGTGTATTATTGCCCAATTGTGGATAGACCACCTGCAGTTCTGTTGTTGTAGATAGTCCCCGTGGATGAATTTTCTCAACTCTTTTACCCTCAGATGAGCAAAACTATTTTGACAAATAGACCTACTAAGGATAAAAGAGGCAAAAAATAAATTTTACTCCGAGGATCAATCTGCAACAGTTGAAGTACAAGAGTTCTATCCGCAATTGCCCACCAGTCCATTTTCCTTGTTTAATGTTGTGATCAATAGGAGGGCCGACCCATAATTTGTAGCTGCCATCTCCATAGATGATGGTGATGACTCAACAACTTTCTCTCCTATACTTTATGTGTGTAATGAATGCATTGTGGTCAACATGTTATGAGTTTGTTCATCTCCACTTTATGTGACGAGTATTTTAGCTCGTGCTAAGCACATTCATACCTCCTTGATTCAATATCTGCAACGCACTTTAAGAATTTTAAAAATACATATTCATCAAAATACATTAAGAATGCTATGAAAAATATTTTATGATATATCAAATTTCTAATAAAAGTACACTTTATCATACTTTCTCTTGGGTTGAAATGAATAAAAATGGACAAAAATTGTGGGTTATAGCATATGAAAATGTAAATTTTGCCTCCAAAAAATTATTTTCAAATAGGTCGAAATGACTAAAAATGGCCTAACATCATGGGTTATAGCTCATAAAATCATGAATTTTGAAATCTGCGAAATTATTTACCAATGGGTCCAAACAAATAAAAATTATAAAAAAATCATGGGTGCTCATGAAATCTTGAATTTTAGCCTTTGTGAAATTATTTGCAAATGACTTGAAATGACTAAAAATGGCCAAAAACCATGGGTTATAGCTCAGAAAATTATGAATCTTGGACTCTGTGAAATTACTTGCTAATGGGTCGAAATGAATAAAAGCGGCAAAAAATTATGGTTTATAGCTCAAGAACTGGTGAATTTTTGCCTCTGTAAAATTTATTCCCTTGGTTTGAAATGAATGAAAATGGAAAAAATCGCGGGTTATATCTTATGAAATCATGAATTTTGGTTTTAGCGAAAATATTTGCCAATGGCTCGAAACAACAAAAAATGGCTAAAAATCGTGGGTTATAGCCCAAGTAATCATGAATTTTGGCCTCCACAAAATTATTTGCCAACAGGTCGAAACAACTAAAAATGACCAAAAATCATGGGTTATACTCATGAAATTGTGAATTTTTTGCTTCCGTGAAATTATTTGCAAGTGGGTTGAAACAATAAAAATGGCAAAAAATATGGGTTCTAGCCCACAAACTTGTGAAGTTTTTTTGTCTTCGTGGAATTACGTGCCAATCGGTCGAATCAAATAAAAATGGTAAACAATCATTGGTTAGAGCTCATGAAATCGTGAATTTTAGCCTCCACAAAATTATTTGTTAGGATTGAAATGACTAAAATGGCCAAAACTCGTGAGTTGTAGCTCACAAAATTGTGAATTTTGGCCTCCATAAATTTATTTACTAATTGGTCGGAACAACAAAAAATGGCCAAAAATAATGGATAATAGCTCTTGAAATCGTGAATTTTGGTCTTTGAGAATCCAATGGGTCGAAACTACTAAAAATGGTAAAAAATTATGGGTTAGTGCTAATGTAATTGTGAGTTCTGAACTCTTTGAAATTATTTTGTCATTGGGTCGAAATGAATAAAAATAGCCAAACTTAGGAGTTATAGCCTTCGCGAAATTATTTACAAATGGGTTGAAACGATGAAAAATAGCCAAAAATTGTGGGTTAGCTCATGAAATCTTGAATTTTAGCCTCCGCCAAAATATTTGTCAATGGGTCGAACAAATAAAGGAATGGCAAAAAATCGTGGGTTAGCTCATGAAATCATGAATTTTGGCCTCTATGAAATTATTTGCAATGGTTTGAAATGAGAAAATTCACCAAAATAGGTGGGTTATAGATCATGAAATCATGAATTTTGGTCTCCGAGAAATTATTTAACAATAGGTTGAAATAACTAAAAATGATAAAAAATCGTGGGCTATACCTCATGAAATCATGAATTTCGGTTTCCACGAAATTATTTGTCAATGGGTCGAAATAAATAAAAATGGCCAAAAATTATAGGTTATAGGTCATGAACCATAAAGTTTGGACTCCGCAAAATTATTTGCCAATGATCCGAAAAGACTAAAAGTGGCCAATAACAGTGGGTTATAGCTCATGAAAATGTGACTTTGGACCTCCACAAATGTTTTTGCCAAGGTGTCGAAACAACTAAAATGGTCAATAATCATGGGTTATAGCTCATGAAATCGTAAATTTTGGCCACTGCAAATTATTTCAACCCATTGGCAAATCACGAAGTTGTGAATTTTGACCACCCTAAAATATTTTGCTAATGGATCGGAATGACTAAAAATGGCAGAAAATAATGGGTAATAGCTCATGAAATCGTGAGTTTTGGCCACCATGAAATTATTTGCTTTGGGTTGAAATGAACGAAAATAGAAAAAAAATTATGGGTTATAGTTCATGCAAACGTGAATTTTGGACTGCACAAAATTATTTGCCTGTGGGTCGAAACGACTAAAAATGATCAAAAATCAATGATAATTCACGAAATTATAAATTTTCATCTCCATGGTATTATTTGCCAATGGGTCAAAATGACTAAAAATAATATAAAATTATGGGTTGTAGCTCATGAAAGCGTGAATTTTTCTGAAATTATTTGCCAATGGGTCTAATCGACTAAAAATGGCAAAAAATGTGGGTTATAGCTCATCAAATTGTGTATTTTGGCCACTGCAAAATTATTTGACAATAGGTCAAAATGAATAAAAATAGCCAAACATTGTGGGTTATGGCTAAAGAAATGGTGAATTATTGCCTCAGAGAAATTTTCTCCCTTAGTTCAAAATGAATGAAAATGGATAAAAATTGTGGGTTATAGTTCATGAAAATATAAATTTTGGCCTCCATGAAATTATTTTTAAATGGATCGAAATGCTAAAATATGGCCTAACATAGTGGGTTATAGCTCATGAAATCATGAATCTAGGAACCTGCAAATTTATTTGCAAATGGGCCAAAACAAAATTAAAATGATAAAAATTATGGGTTATAGCTCATGAAATCATGAATTTTGGCCTCTATAAAATTATTTACAAATCGCTTGAAGCGACTAAAAATGACCAAAAATTATGGGTTATAGATCACAAAATCAAGAATTTCAGACTTCGTGAAATTATTTGCCAATGGGTCGAAATGAATAAAATGGCCAAAAATTATGGGTTATAGCTCAAGAACTGGTGAATTTTTGCCTCCTTGAAGTTTATTCCCTTAGTTTAAAATGAATAAAAAATGGACAAAACTCATGAGTTACAGCTCATGAAATCGTAAATTTTGGCCTTTGCAGAATTGTATTCCAAAGGTTGAAAAGACTAAAAATGGCTAAAAGTCATATGTTATAGCTCATTTTTAGCCATTTTTAGTCTTTTCAACTAAAAATAGATAAAAATAGATATTACTTTAGCCTCCTTGAAGTCATATTATTTTATCCATTTTTAGTCTTTTCAACTAAAAATAGATAAAAATAGATATTATTTTCGACCTGTTGACAAACAATTTCACATAGGCTAAATTTTGGCCTCTGCTAAATTTTTTTCCAATGGGTCAAAATGACTAAAAATGATTAAAAATGATGGGTTATAGGTGAATTTCGATCTATGTGGAATTATGTGCCCATTGATTGAATCGAATAAAAATAGCCAAAAATTATGGGTTATAGCTCAAGAAATCGTGAATTTTAGCCTCTACGAAGTTATTTATAAGTGGTTTGAAATGACTAAAAATGTCTAATAATCTTGGGATATAGCTCATGAAATTGTGAATTTTGGCCTTCACAAATTTATTAGCCAATGGATCTAAAGGACTCAAAATGGCCAAAAATCATGAGTTAAAGCTCACAAAATAGTGAATTTTGAACCCCGAGAAATAATTTGCTAAAGGATCATAATGATTAAAAATGACAAAAAATTCATGGGTTGTAGCTCATGAAATCGTGAATTTCGGCCTTCATGAAATTATTTACTAAAGGATCGAAATAACTAAAAATGGTAAAAAATCATGGGTTATAACTCAAGAAATCATGAATTTTGGCCTTCGCAAAATTATCTACCAATAGGTTAAACCGACCAAAAATGACCAAACGTCATGGGTTATAGCTCATGAAATAATAAAATTTACCACCGTGAAATTATTTGCGAATGGGTTGAAATAATAAAAAATATAAAAATCACGGGTTCTAGCCCACAAAATCATAAAATTTTGTCTTCGCAGAATGATGTGTGAATGGGTCGAATGGAATAAAAATGGCAAAAAATCATGGGTTATAGCTCATGAAATCATGAATTTTGGCCTACGCGAAATTATTTGCCAATGGTTTGAAACAACTAAAAATGTTCAATAATCATGGGGTATAGCTCATAAAATAGTGAATTTTGGTCTTCATGATTTTATTAGCCAATGGATCGAAAGGCCTAAAAATGGTTACTGCAAAATTATTTGACTGCAAGTCCAAATGAATAAAACTGGCCAAAAATTGTGGGTTATGGCTAAATAAATGGTGAATTATTACCTTTGCGAAATTTTTTTCCCTTGGTTCAAAATGATTAAAAATGGACAAAAATTATGGGTTATAGTTTATGAGTTATAGCTTACGAAAACATGAAATTTGGCCTCCGTGAAATTATTTTCAAATGGGTCAAAATGACAAAAATGGCCTAACATCGTGGGTAATGGCTCTCGAAAATAGATAAAATGGTAAAAAAAGGGCAAAATTATTTACCAATGGTTCAAAATTGATAAAAATGGTAAAACAAATCATGGGTTATAGTTATGAAATTGTGATTTTTAACCTCCATGAAATTTATCCCCTTGGCTCGAAACGAATGAAAATGGGAAAAAAATTATGGGTTATAGCTCAAGAAATCATGAATTTTGGCCTCCGCAAAATTATTTGCCAAAGTGCCAAAATAACCAAAAATGGCCAAAAGTAGTGGGTCATAGCTCAAGAAATCGTGAATTTTAGCCTTCATGAAATTATTTGTCAATAGGTTGGAATGACTAAAAATGGCCAAAAATTTTGGATTATAACCCATGAAAATATAAAATTTGGCCACCGCATAATTATTCGCCAATAAGTCGAAATGACTATAAATGGCCAAAAATTATAGGTTATAGCTCATGAAATCATGAATTTTGGGCTCAACCAAATTATTTGCCAATAGATGGAAATGACTAAAAATGGCCAAAAATCATGGTTATAGCTCTCGAAATAGTGAAATTTGGCCACCGTGAAATTATTTGACAATGGGTCGAAATGACTAACAATAGCCAAAAATCATGGGCTATATAGCTCATGAAATCGTGAATTTCGGCCACCGCAAAATTATTTGACAACGGGTCGAAATGACTAAAAAGGGCTAAAAATTGTGGGTTACAGCTCAAGAAAATGTGAATTTTGGACTAGATGAATTTACTTGCCAATTGACCAAAACAACTAAAAATTATCAAAATAGTAGGATTTAGCTCATGAAATCATGAAGTTTGGACTCAACAAAATTATTTACCAATAGTTTGAAATGACTAAAATTGGCCAACAATCACGGGTTATATATAACTCACGAAACTGAAAATTTTGCCCTTTGCGAAATTGTTTGCCAAGTGGTCGAAAAAACTAAAAATGGTAAAAAATCATGGATAATAGCTCACAAGATCATAAATTTTGGTCTTCATGGAATTATGTGCTAATGAGTCAAACCAAATAAAAATAGCTAAAAATCATGGATTATAGCTTATGAAATCGTGTTTTTTGGCCATCGCGAATTTAATTGCCCATGGGTCGTAACGATTAAAAATGGCCAAAGTTATAGTTCATGAAATTGTGAACTTTGGCCTACATAGAATTATTTACCATTGGGTCAAAACCACTAAAAATGGTAAAAAATCATGGGTTATAGCTCATGAAATCATGAATTGTTGCCTCTATGAAACTAAATGGTCGAAATGACTAAAAATGACCAAAAATCATGGGTTATTGCTCATGAAATCGTGAATTTTTGTCTATGTGAAACCAAATGGTCAAAATGACTAAAAATGATCAAAAATCATGGGTTATTGCTCATGAAATCGTGAATTATTGCCACCATGAAATTATTTGCCAACGGGTTGAAATGACAAAAAATGGCCAAAAATTATGGGTTATAGCTCGCGAAATTGAGAATTCTGGCCTTCGCGAAATTATTTATCAATGGGTCAAAATGATAAAAAATGGCCAAAAATTATGGGTTGTCCATCATGAAATGGTGGATTTTGACCGATGTGAAATTATTTCACAATGCTCGAAATGACTAAAAATGGCAAAAAATTATAGGTTTTATAGCTCATGAAATCATGAATTTTGCCACCATGAAATTATTTAACAACAGGCCAAAATGACTAAAAAATGGCGAAAAATTATGGGTTATAGCTCATGAAATCTTTAGTTTTGGTCTCCGCGAAATTATTTCACAACGGGTTGAAAAGACTAAAAATAGCTAAAAACCATGAGTTATAGCTCATAAAATTATGAATTTTGACCACCACGGAATTATTTGACAACAGGCTGAAATGATTAAAAATGGGAAAAAATCATGGGTTAGCTCATAAAATCGTATATTTTGACCTCTGCGGAATTATTTGATAACGGGTCAAAATAACTAAATATGACCAAAAATCATGAGTTATAGCTCATGAAATCTTTAATTTTGGCTTGCGCAAAATTATTTGACAAAGGGTCAAAATGACTAAAAATGACCAAAAATTATTAGTTATAGCTCATAAAATCTTTAATTTTGGCCTCCGTGATATTATTTGCCAATAGGTTAAAGCGACTACAAATGGCCAAAAATCATGGGTTCTCGTGAAATCGTGAATTTTAGCCTTTGTGGAATTATTTGCCAACGAGTGGTAACGTCTAAAAATGACCAAAAATCATGGGCTATATAGCTCATGAAATCTCAAATTTTGCATCCACAAAATTATTTGCCAACGGGTTGAAATGACTTAAAATGGCTAAAAATCTTGAGTTTTAGCTCATGAAATCTTGAATTTTAGCCTTCATGAAATTATTTATCAATGGGTTGAAACGACTTAAAATGGCTAAAAATCGTGGCTATAGCTCATGAAATTGTGAATTTTAAACTCCGGGAAACTATTTCCCAACGGGTCGAAATGACTAAAAATGGATAAAAATTATGGGTTATAGCTCATGAAATCTCAAATTTTTGCATCCACAAAATTATTTGCCAATATGCTGAAATGACTAATAATGGCCAAAAATTTTGGGGTTATAGCTCACGGAACCATGAATTTTGGCCACAGTGAAGTTATTTGCCAAAGGGTTGAAACGTGCTCTTGAAATCGTGAAGTTTAGATTCCACAAAATTACTTGCCAATGGATCCAAATGATTAAAAATGGCAAAAAATCATGGGTTATAGCTCATGAAATCATGAATTTTGCCACCATGAAATTATTTGTTAATGGGTCGAAACAACTAAAAATGAAAAAAAAATCTTGGGTTATAGCTCATAAAATCATGAAGTTTAGCCGCCGCAAAATTATTTGCCAATGGGTCGAAATGAATGAAAATGAACAAAAATCTTGGGTTATAGCTCTTAGAAACTTGAATCTTGTCCTCCACGAAATTATCTACCAATGGATCATAACAACCTAAATTGGTAAAAAATCATGGGTTATAGGTCATGAAATTGTGAATTTTGGCCTCCGTGGCATTATTTGCGAATGGGTGAAATGACTAAAAATGTCTAATAGTTGTGGGTTATAGTTCATAAAATCGTGAATTTTGTCTTCCGAAAATTTATTTGGCAACACATCAAAATGAGTAAAAGTGGCCAACAATTAGGTGTTATAGTTCATGAAATCGTGAATTTTAGCATTTGTGAAATTATTTGCCAATAGGTCGAAACGACTAAATATGGCAAAAAATCATGGGTTATAGGTCATGAAATAGTGAATTTTGCTATCCATAAAATTTTTGCCAATCCGTCGAAACAACTTAAAATGACAAAAAATCATGGGTTATAGCTCATGAAATCGTGAATTTTAACATCTGGAAAGTTATAGCTCACAAAAGTGTGAATTTTGATCTCTGCGGAATTATTCAACAACGGGTCGAAATTGCTAAAAAGGCTAAAAATCGAAGGTTATAGCTCATAAAATTGTAAACTTTTGCCATCGCAAAATTATTTTACTACGGGTCTAAATGACTAAAAATGGCCAAATATCATGGGTTATAGCTTATGAAATCGAGAAGTTTGGACTTTACAAATTATTTACCATTAGTTCGAAATGACTAAAAAGGGCCAATAATCGTAGGTTATAACTTATGAAATTATAAATTTTGCTCTCCACAATATTGCCTGCCAAGGGGTCGAAACAAAAAAAAGGGCAAAACATAATGGGTTATGGCTCAAAATAAATAAAAATGATAAAAAATTATGGGTTATAGCTCACGAAATCATGAAGTTTTGCCATGGTGAAATTATTTAAGAATAGGTCAAAACGACTAAAAAAGGGTAAAAAATTGCTGGTTAGAGCTCATGAAATCTTTAATTTTGGCTTCCACAAAATTATTTAACAATAGGTCGAAATTAGTAAAAATAGCTAAAAATCATGGGTTATAGCTCAAGAAATCATAAATTTTGGCCACCATGAAATTATGTGACGACAGGTCGAAACGACTAAAATGGCCAAAAAGCATGGGTTATAGCTCATGAAATCATGAATTTTGGTATCCACCAAATTATTTGACAATGGGTCAAAATGACCAAAAATGGCTAAAAATCATTGGTTATAGCTCATAAAATCTTTAATTTGGCCTGCGCAAAATTATTTGACAATGGGTCAAAATGATTAAAACTGCCAAAAATCATAGATTATAGCTCATAAAATCTTTAATTTGACCTCTGTGAAATTCTTTGACAACGGGTCGAAACGACTAAAAATGGCAAAAAATCGTGGGTTATAGCTCATGAAATCTTTAATTTTTTCTTACATGAAAATATTTGTCAACGGGTTGAAATTACTAAAAAAAGGGTAAAAGAGCATGTGTTATAGCTCATAAAAGCATGAATTTTGAACTCTGCGGAATTATTTCCCAATAGGTCAAAATGACTAGCAATGGCGAAAAATCATGGGATACAGCTCACAAAATCGTGAATTTTAACCTCCGCAGAATTTTTCCAATGGGTCAAAATGACTAAAATGATAAAAAATCATAAGTTATAGCTCATGAAATCTTAAAATTTAGTCTCTATGAAATTATTTATCAACAGATCGAAACGACTAAAATCGTGGGTTATATAGCTCATGAAATCATGAATTCTAGCCTCCACGAAATTATATGCTAATTATTCCAAATGACTTAAAATGGAAAAATAATTATGGGTTATAGCTCATTATCTAATTATTCACAAAACCAACAGGTCGAAACGATTAAAAATGGCAAAGAATCATTGGTTATTACTCATAAAATCGCGGACTTTGGACTCTGCAAAATCATTTTTAAATGGATTAAAATGACTAAAATGGCTAAATATCTTGGGTTGTAGCTAACGAATTCGTGAACTTAGTCCTCTTTGAAATTATTTGTCAATGGGTCTGTTTGGTGTAAAAATCGCTTCTCGGATCTGTATTGGTCGAATTGTTTGTTACAAATCAAGAATCGTTTTTTACAACAGAAGCGAAGGGAAGGCCCTTCTTGTTTAACGTGAGTTCGTCGGTAGCTATAGGATGCCTCCCTCGATGCTCGAGTCGAGTTTGCTTCCCTTGGACGGTCCGATCAAAATTGCGGTCGAGCTTCAGTACGCAGTAGAAGCTCCGGCGTGGTCGAGTTCGATTCTACCCGAGCTTGCTTGGATAGGGCTACAATGCAAGAGTTTGCAAAGAGCTCAAGAGCCTCCAAATCTGAGGATTCAGATGGAGTCTACTTTTACAATCCAAGCTTTCGCTCAAGACTGAGCTAATGGAACAAGAGAGCAAGACACGATTTTGTCCTCTGCGGCAGCTAGCCCCTTCTTACGGTCCCTTTGATTAATTTTTTTAGCCCACCCCTTTTCAACTTTTTAGCCAGCCCCCCTGTCTCGTTGGCCAGGGAGACTTATAAATAGGCAAAGGGATGGCATAGGCCACCCCTTTTACTTGTGGGATGTGACCACTAATGGATGAGGAGCCCCATGCCCTCCTCTAGCTGTGGGATGTGACCACTAAGGGGTGGGGAGCATCATGCCCTCCTCTAGCTGTGGGATGTGACCACTATAGAGGTAATGAGAGCCATGCCTCATCATTACCCAGGATGTGGAGAGTGGGTAGGCTCACTTCCACAAGCAAGTAGCCACTTGCACTGTTCAGACAGGCGAGCAGGCGAGCTTGGGAGCTGTTTGAATGCTTAGGCGAGCTTGTCAAACAAGCGGGGTTAACTGGCGGGCCCCTCCAGTGTGGTGGTGTTAGTTGTCTGGTGAACTCCTTGCGGGCGAGCTCAATAAGCGGGGCGACCTCGGCGGCGAGTTCATCAATAGTTGAGCTCGTGCGGGCGAGCTCAATAAGCGGGGCGACCTCGGCGGCGAGTTCATCAATAGTTGAGCTCGTGCGGGCGAGCTCAATAAGCGGGGCGACCTCGGCGGCGAGTTCATCAATAGTTGAGCTCGTGCGGGCGAGCTCAATAAGCGGGGCGACCTCGGCGGCGAGTTCATCAATAGTTGAGCTCGTGCGGGCGAGCTCAATAAGCGGGGCGACCTCGGCGGCGAGTTCATCAATAGTTGAGCTCGTGCGGGCGAGCTCAATAAGCGGGGCGACCTCGGCGGCGAGTTCATCAATAGTTGAGCTCGTGCGGGCGAGCTCAATAAGCGGGGCGACCTCGGCGGCGAGTTCATCAATAGTTGAGCTCGTGCGGGCGAGCTCAATAAGCGGGGCGACCTCGGCGGCGAGTTCATCAATAGTTGAGCTCGTGCGGGCGAGCTCAATAAGCGGGGCGACCTCGGCGGCGAGTTCATCAATAGTTGAGCTCGTGCGGGCGAGCTCAATAAGCGGGGCGACCTCGGCGGCGAGTTCATCAATAGTTGAGCTCGTGCGGGCGAGCTCAATAAGCGGGGCGACCTCGGCGGCGAGTTCATCAATAGTTGAGCTCGTGCGGGCGAGCTCAATAAGCGGGGCGACCTCGGCGGCGAGTTCATCAATAGTTGAGCTCGTGCGGGCGAGCTCAATAAGCGGGGCGACCTCGGCGGCGAGTTCATCAATAGTTGAGCTCGTGCGGGCGAGCTCAATAAGCGGGGCGACCTCGGCGGCGAGTTCATCAATAGTTGAGCTCGTGCGGGCGAGCTCAATAAGCGGGGCGACCTCGGCGGCGAGTTCATCAATAGTTGAGCTCGTGCGGGCGAGCTCAATAAGCGGGGCGACCTCGGCGGCGAGTTCATCAATAGTTGAGCTCGTGCGGGCGAGCTCAATAAGCGGGGCGACCTCGGCGGCGAGTTCATCAATAGTTGAGCTCGTGCGGGCGAGCTCAATAAGCGGGGCGACCTCGGCGGCGAGTTCATCAATAGTTGAGCTCGTGCGGGCGAGCTCAATAAGCGGGGCGACCTCGGCGGCGAGTTCATCAATAGTTGAGCTCGTGCGGGCGAGCTCAATAAGCGGGGCGACCTCGGCGGCGAGTTCATCAATAGTTGAGCTCGTGCGGGCGAGCTCAATAAGCGGGGCGACCTCGGCGGCGAGTTCATCAATAGTTGAGCTCGTGCGGGCGACTAAAATGGCCAAAAGCATGGGTTATAGCTCATGAAATCGTGAATTTTGGCCTCCATGAAGTTATTTACAAATGGTTTGAAATGACTAAAATGGCAAAAATCGTGGGTTATAGCTCATGAAATCTTTAATTTTGGCTTCCACAAAATTATTTGCCAATGGGTCAAAATGACTAGCAATGGCGAAAAATCATGGGTTATAGTTTATGAGTTATAGCTCATGAAATCGTGAATTTTAGCCTTCATGAAATTATTTGCCAATGGGTCAAAATGACTAGCAATGGCGAAAAATCATGGGTTATAGTTTATGAGTTATAGCTCATGAAATCGTGAATTTTAGCCTTCATGAAATTATTTGCCAATGGGTCAAAATGACTAGCAATGGCGAAAAATCATGGGTTATAGTTTATGAGTTATAGCTCATGAAATCGTGAATTTTAGCCTTCATGAAATTATTTGCCAATGGGTCAAAATGACTAGCAATGGCGAAAAATCATGGGTTATAGTTTATGAGTTATAGCTCATGAAATCGTGAATTTTAGCCTTCATGAAATTATTTGCCAATGGGTCAAAATGACTAGCAATGGCGAAAAATCATGGGTTATAGTTTATGAGTTATAGCTCATGAAATCGTGAATTTTAGCCTTCATGAAATTATTTGCCAATGGGTCAAAATGACTAGCAATGGCGAAAAATCATGGGTTATAGTTTATGAGTTATAGCTCATGAAATCGTGAATTTTAGCCTTCATGAAATTATTTGCCAATGGGTCAAAATGACTAGCAATGGCGAAAAATCATGGGTTATAGTTTATGAGTTATAGCTCATGAAATCGTGAATTTTAGCCTTCATGAAATTATTTGCCAATGGGTCAAAATGACTAGCAATGGCGAAAAATCATGGGTTATAGTTTATGAGTTATAGCTCATGAAATCGTGAATTTTAGCCTTCATGAAATTATTTGCCAATGGGTCAAAATGACTAGCAATGGCGAAAAATCATGGGTTATAGTTTATGAGTTATAGCTCATGAAATCGTGAATTTTAGCCTTCATGAAATTATTTGCCAATGGGTCAAAATGACTAGCAATGGCGAAAAATCATGGGTTATAGTTTATGAGTTATAGCTCATGAAATCGTGAATTTTAGCCTTCATGAAATTATTTGCCAATGGGTCAAAATGACTAGCAATGGCGAAAAATCATGGGTTATAGTTTATGAGTTATAGCTCATGAAATCGTGAATTTTAGCCTTCATGAAATTATTTGCCAATGGGTCAAAATGACTAGCAATGGCGAAAAATCATGGGTTATAGTTTATGAGTTATAGCTCATGAAATCGTGAATTTTAGCCTTCATGAAATTATTTGCCAATGGGTCAAAATGACTAGCAATGGCGAAAAATCATGGGTTATAGTTTATGAGTTATAGCTCATGAAATCGTGAATTTTAGCCTTCATGAAATTATTTGCCAATGGGTCAAAATGACTAGCAATGGCGAAAAATCATGGGTTATAGTTTATGAGTTATAGCTCATGAAATCGTGAATTTTAGCCTTCATGAAATTATTTGCCAATGGGTCAAAATGACTAGCAATGGCGAAAAATCATGGGTTATAGTTTATGAGTTATAGCTCATGAAATCGTGAATTTTAGCCTTCATGAAATTATTTGCCAATGGGTCAAAATGACTAGCAATGGCGAAAAATCATGGGTTATAGTTTATGAGTTATAGCTCATGAAATCGTGAATTTTAGCCTTCATGAAATTATTTGCCAATGGGTCAAAATGACTAGCAATGGCGAAAAATCATGGGTTATAGTTTATGAGTTATAGCTCATGAAATCGTGAATTTTAGCCTTCATGAAATTATTTGCCAATGGGTCAAAATGACTAGCAATGGCGAAAAATCATGGGTTATAGTTTATGAGTTATAGCTCATGAAATCGTGAATTTTAGCCTTCATGAAATTATTTGCCAATGGGTCAAAATGACTAGCAATGGCGAAAAATCATGGGTTATAGTTTATGAGTTATAGCTCATGAAATCGTGAATTTTAGCCTTCATGAAATTATTTGCCAATGGGTCAAAATGACTAGCAATGGCGAAAAATCATGGGTTATAGTTTATGAGTTATAGCTCATGAAATCGTGAATTTTAGCCTTCATGAAATTATTTGCCAATGGGTCAAAATGACTAGCAATGGCGAAAAATCATGGGTTATAGTTTATGAGTTATAGCTCATGAAATCGTGAATTTTAGCCTTCATGAAATTATTTGCCAATGGGTCAAAATGACTAGCAATGGCGAAAAATCATGGGTTATAGTTTATGAGTTATAGCTCATGAAATCGTGAATTTTAGCCTTCATGAAATTATTTGCCAATGGGTCAAAATGACTAGCAATGGCGAAAAATCATGGGTTATAGTTTATGAGTTATAGCTCATGAAATCGTGAATTTTAGCCTTCATGAAATTATTTGCCAATGGGTCAAAATGACTAGCAATGGCGAAAAATCATGGGTTATAGTTTATGAGTTATAGCTCATGAAATCGTGAATTTTAGCCTTCATGAAATTATTTGCCAATGGGTCAAAATGACTAGCAATGGCGAAAAATCATGGGTTATAGTTTATGAGTTATAGCTCATGAAATCGTGAATTTTAGCCTTCATGAAATTATTTGCCAATGGGTCAAAATGACTAGCAATGGCGAAAAATCATGGGTTATAGTTTATGAGTTATAGCTCATGAAATCGTGAATTTTAGCCTTCATGAAATTATTTGCCAATGGGTCAAAATGACTAGCAATGGCGAAAAATCATGGGTTATAGTTTATGAGTTATAGCTCATGAAATCATGAATTCTAGCCTCCACGAAATTATTTGTCAATAGGTTGGAATGACTAAAATGGCTAAAAATCATTGGTTATAGCTCATGAAATCATGAAGTTTTGCCATGGTGAAATTATTTTCAAATGGGTCAAAATGACTAGCAATGGCGAAAAATCATGGGTAATAGCTCATGAAATCGTGAATTTTAGCCTTCATGAAATTATTTGCCAATGGGTCAAAATGACTAAAATGGCCAAAAGCATGGGTTATAGCTCAAGAAATCGTGAATTTTAGCCTTCATGAAATTATTTGCCAATGGGTCAAAATGACTAAAATGATAAAAAAATCCTAGGTTATAGCTCACAAAATTGTGAATTTTGATCTCTATGAAATTATGTGCCAATGAGTCGAATTAAATAAAAAGAGCCAAAAATCATGGGTTATAGCTCAAGAAATCGTGAATTTTGGCCTCCATGAAGTTATTTACAAATGGTTTGAAATGACTAAAAAATGTCCAATAATCATGGGATATAGCTCACGAAATCGTGAATTTTGGCCTCCATGAAGTTATTTACAAATGGTTTGAAATGACTAAAAAAAGTCCAATAATCATGGGATTTAGCTCAGAAAATCGTGAATTTAGTGGGTTGAAACAACAAAAATCGTGAATTTCATGTACCATAACTCATGATTTTTGGCCATGAAATTGTAAATTTTGGCGACTATGAAACTTTTTTGCTAATGGGTTAAAATAAATAAAAATGGCCAAAAATCATGGGTAATAGCTCATGAAATAATGAATTTTGGACTCCTCGAAATTATTTACCAAGGGATCGAAATGAATAAAAATGATAAAAAAATTATGGGTTATAGCTCATGAAATCATGAATTTTGGCCATCGTGAAATTATTACCAATGGGTCAAAATGACTAAAAATAGAAAAAAATCATGGGTTACTGCTCATGAAATCATGAAGTATGGACTCCACAAAATTATTTATCAATGGGGTCAAAACAATAAAAATTAGCCAATAATCTTGGGTTGTTCGTCATGAAATAGTGGATTTCGACCATCGCAAAATGGTTTGACTACAGTTGAACCGACTAAAAATTGCAAAAATCGTTAGTTTATAGCTCATGAAATTGTGAATTTTGATCTCTATGAAATTATTTATCAATGGGTTGAAAGGAATAAAAATAGCAATAATCATGGGATATAGCTCACGAAATCGTGAATTTTGGCCTCCATGAAGTTATTTACAAATGGTTTGAAATGACTAAAAAGTCCAATAATCATGGGATTTAGCTCGAGAAAATCGTGAATTTAGTGGGTTGAAACAACAAAATCGTGAATTTCATGTACCATAACTCATGATTTTTGGCCATGAAATTGTAAATTTTGGCGACTATGAAACTTTTGCTAATGGGTTAAAATAAATAAAATGGCCAAAAATCATGGGTAATAGCTCATGAAATAATGAATTTTGGACTCCTCGAAATTATTTACCAAGGGATCGAAATGAATAAAAATGATAAAAAAATTATGGGTTATAGCTCATGAAATCATGAATTTTGGCCATCGTGAAATTATTACCAATGGGTCAAAATGACTAAAAATAGAAAAAAATCATGGGTTACTGCTCATGAAATCATGAAGTATGGACTCCACAAAATTATTTATCAATGGGGTCAAAACAATAAAAATTAGCCAATAATCTTGGGTTGTTCGTCATGAAATAGTGGATTTCGACCACTGCAAAATGGTTTGACTACAGGTTGAACTGACTAAAAATTGCAAAAAATCGTTAGTTTATAGCTCATGAAATCTTGAATTTTAGACTCTGCTAGAATATTTTTCAATGGGTTGAAAGGAATAAAAAATAGCAAAAAATCATGTGTTATAGCTCACAAAATCATGTATTTTGGCCGCTGTGAAATTATTTGTCAATGTGTCAAAATGACTGAAAATAGGAAAAAATTATGGGTTATGGCTCATGAAATCGTGAAGTTTGGACACCACAAAATTATTTGTCAATGGGCCAACATGATTAAAAAATGGCCAAAAATCACGGGTTATCCGTCATAAAATAGTGGATTTTGGCCGATGCGAAATTGTTTGACAATGAGTCGAAATGACTAAAAATGGTAAAAAAATTGTGGGTCATAGCTCAAGAAATCTTGAATTTTTGCCTCCACTAGAATATTTGTCCATGGTCAAAATGAAAAAAAATGGCCAAAAATTATGGATTATAGCTTATAAAATCATGTATTTTTATCATCGCTAAATTATTTGCCAATGTATTGAAATGACTAGATATAGCAAAAATTCGTGGATTATAGCTTACGAAATCATGAATTTTGGCCTCTCCGAAGTTATTCCAATTGGTCAAAAGGACTAAATTTAGCCAGAAATAATGGGAAATAGCTCATTAAATAGTGAATTTTGGACTCTGTGAAATTATTTGCCAATGGATCAAAATGATTAAAAATGATAAAAATTATGGGTTATAGCTCATGAAATCTTGAAATTTTGTCACCGAGAAATTATTTGCTAATGGGTCGAAGTGTCTAAAAATGCAAAAACATTATCGGTTATGGCTCATGAAATCGTGAGGTTTGGACTCCACGAAATTATTTGTCAATGGGAGAAACAACATGAATAGCCAAAAATCATGGGTTATCCGTCATGAAATAGTGGATTTTGGCCACCACGAAATTGTTTGACAACAGGTTGAAATGGTGAAATGGCAAAAATTTAGGGATATAGCTCATTAAATCTTAAATTTTGGACTCCACCAAAATATTTCTCATTGGTCGAAATGAATAAAAAATGACTAAAAATCATGGGTTATAGCTCACAAAATCATGTATTTTTATCATCGCTAAATTATTTGCCAATGTATTGAAATGACTAGATATAGCAAAAATTCGTGGATTATAGCTTACGAAATCATGAATTTTGGCCTCTCCGAAGTTATTCCAATTGGTCAAAAGGACTAAATTTAGCCAGAAATAATGGGAAATAGCTCATTAAATAGTGAATTTTGGACTCTGTGAAATTATTTGCCAATGGATCAAAATGATTAAAAATGATAAAAATTATGGGTTATAGCTCATGAAATCTTGAAATTTTGTCACCGAGAAATTATTTGCTAATGGGTCGAAGTGTCTAAAAATGCAAAAACATTATCGGTTATGGCTCATGAAATCGTGAGGTTTGGACTCCACGAAATTATTTGTCAATGGGAGAAACAACATGAATAGCCAAAAATCATGGGTTATCCGTCATGAAATAGTGGATTTTGGCCACCACGAAATTGTTTGACAACAGGTTGAAATGACTGAAATGGCAAAAAATTTAGGGATATAGCTCATTAAATCTTAAATTTTGGACTCCACCAAAATATTTCTCATTGGTCGAAATGAATAAAAAATGACTAAAAATCATGGGTTATAGCCCAAAAAATTGTGTATTTTTGCCATAGTTAAATTATTTGCCAATGTGGTGAAATAACTAGAAATAGCAAAGAATTGTGGGTTATAGAATAAGAAATCATGAATTTTGGCATTTGTGAAATTATTTGTCGACAAGTCTAAAGATTAAAAATAGCCAAAAATCATGGGTTATAGCTCATAAAATCTTTAATTTTGGCCTCCGTGATATTATTTGCCAATAGGTTAAAGCGACTACAAATGGCCAAAAATCATGGGTTCTCGTGAAATCGTGAATTTTAGCCTTTGTGGAATTATTTGCCAACGAGTGGTAACGTCTAAAAATGACCAAAAATCATTAGTTATATATCTCATGAAATCGTGAATTTTGGTATCCACGGAATGATTTGCCAGTGGGTTGAAATGACTTAAAATGGCTAAAAATCTTGAGTTTTAGCTCATGAAATCTTAAATTTTGGCCTATGCGAAATTATTTATCAATGGGTTGAAACGACTTAAAATGGCTAAAAATCGTGGCTATAGCTCATGAAATTGTGAATTTTAAACTCCGGGAAACTATTTCCCAACGGGTCGAAATGACTAAAAATGGATAAAAATTATGGGTTATAGCTCATGAAATCTCAAATTTTTGCATCCACAAAATTATTTGCCAATATGCTGAAATGACTAATAATGGCCAAAAATTTTGGGGTTATAGCTCACGGAACCATGAATTTTGGCCACAGTGAAGTTATTTGCCAAAGGGTTGAAACGTGCTCTTGAAATCGTGAAGTTTAGATTCCACAAAATTACTTGCCAATGGATCCAAATGATTAAAAATGGCAAAAAATCATGGGTTATAACTTCTAAAATTATGAATTTTGGCCACAGTGAAATTATTTGTTAATGGGTCGAAACAACTAAAAATGAAAAAAAAATCTTGGGTTATAGCTCATAAAATCATGAAGTTTAGCCGCCGCAAAATTATTTGCCAATGGGTCGAAATGAATGAAAATGAACAAAAATCTTGGGTTATAGCTCTTAGAAACTTGAATCTTGTCCTCCACGAAATTATTTGCCAATGGATCCAAATGATTAAAAATGGCCAAAAGTCATGGGTTATAACTCAAGAAATCATAAAATTTGGTAACCATAGAATTATTTGCCAATGGATCAAAATGATTAAAAATGATAAAAATTATGGGTTATGGCTCATGAAAGCGTGAAGTTTAGACTCCACGAAATTATTTATCGATGGGTCGAAACAATAAAAAATGGGCAAAAATGACAGGTTATCCATCATGAAATAGTGGATTTTGGCCACTGTGAAATTATTTAACAACGGGCTGAAATAATTAAAATGGTAAAAAATCGTGGCTATAGCTCATGAAATTGTGAATTTTAAACTCCGGAAACTATTTCCCAACGGTCGAAATGACTAAAATGGATAAAAATTATGGGTTATAGCTCATGAAATCTCTAATTTTAGCCAACACGAAATTCTTTGACAATAGGTTGAAACTAGTAAAATGGCTAAAAATCCTAGGTTATGGCACACGAAATAGTGAATTTTGGACTACATAAAATTATTTGCCAAATTGTTGAAATGACTAAAAATGGCCAACAAATCATGAGTTATAGCCATGAAATTGTAAATATTGGCCACTGTGGAACTGTTTGTCAACGGGTTGAAACACTAAAAATGATAAAAAAATCATGGCTTATAGGATTATGAAATCATGAATTTGGAAATTATTTGTCAATAGGTCGAATCTACAAAAAATTGGCAAAAAATTTTGGGTTATTCATCATGAAATTGTGTATTTTGGCTACCATTAAATTATATGACAACGGGTTGATCTAAAAATGGCAAAAAATCATGGGTTATAGCTCATAAAATCTTAAATTTTGGTCTCCACTAAGATATTTGTCAATGGGTTGAAAATGCTTAAAAAATGGCCAAAACTCATGGGTTATAGTTCATAAAATCGAGTATTTTGACCACAATGAAATTATTTACCAATGTGTGGAAACGACTGGAAATAGCTGAAAACCATAGGCTATAGCTCTTGAAATCATGAAGTTTGGACGACAGGTTGAAACAACTGAAATGGTAAAATATTATGGGTTATAGATCATAAAATCTTGAATTTTGGCCTCCGCTAGAATATTTGTCAATGAGTCGAAATAATTAAAAAAAGGGCTAAAAATCGTGGGTTATAACTCACAAAATCATGTATCTTAGCTGCCATGATATTATTTGCCAATAGGTCAAAATGACTAAAATGGCCAAAAATTATGGGTAATAGCTCATAAAATTGTGGGTTATAGCTCACAAAATCATGTATCTTAGCCATCGCGATATTATTTGTAAATTTTTGGTCACTACAAAACTATTTGCTAACGGGTTCAAAAGAATAAAAATGGCCAAAAATCATGGGTAATAGCTCATGAAATTGTGAATTTTTAATTCTACAAAATTATTTGCCAATGGATCAAAACCATGAAAATGGAAAAAAAATCATGGGTTATAACTCATGAAAGTTTAAATTTTGGCCACTGCGAAATTATATGCTAATGGATCGAAATGACTAAAAGTGGAAAAATTTCGTTGGTTATGGCTCATGAAATCATTTGTCAATGGGTCGAAGCGATAAAAAATAGCCAAAAATCATGGGTTATTTGTCATGAAATGGAGGATTTTAATCATCACAACATAGTTTGATAACGGGTCGAAACGACTTAAAATTGCAAAAAATCGTTGGTTATACCTCATGAAATCTTGAATTTTGGCCTTTGCTAGAATATTTGTTAATGAGTAGAAATGAATAAAAGATGACCAAAATCATGGTTTATAGCTCATAAAATTGTGTATTTTAGCCATTGTGAAATTATTTGCTAGTGTGTCAAAATGACTAGAAATAGCAAAAAATTGTGGGTTATAGTCTACGATATCATAAATTATGGCCTTTCTAAAATTATTTGCCAATGCGTCGAAACAACTAAAAACAACAAAAAAATGGGTAATACCTCATGAAATAGTGAATTTTGGACTTCGCGAAATTATTTGCCAATAGATCGAAATGATTAAAAATGGCAAAAATTATTTGTTATAGCTCATCAAATCGTTAATTTTGGCCACCATGAAATTATTTGCCAATGGGTCGAAATGACTAAAAATGAAAAAATCATGGGTTATGACTCATGAAATCGTAAACTTTGGATTCTGCGAAATTATTCGTCAATGGGTGAAATGACTAAAATGAAAAAATCATGGGTTATGACTCATGAAATCGTGAATTTTGGTATCCACCAAATTATTTGACAATGGGTCAAAATGATAAAAATAGCCAAAAATCATGGGTTATCCGTCATGAAATAGTGGATTTTCACCATCGCAAAATAGTTTTGACAACAAAGTTGAAATGACTAAAAATTGCAAAAATCATGGGTTATAGCTCATGAAATCTTTAATTTTGGCTTCCACAAAATTATTTGCCAATGGGTCGAAATGAATAAAAGATGACCAAAATCATGGTTTATAGCTCATAAAATTGTGTATTTTGGTCACCACAAAATTATTTATCAATGTGTCGAAATGACTAGAAATAGCAAAAATTGTGGGTTATAGCTTATAAAATTGTGAAGTTTAGACTCCACGAAATTATTTATCAATGGGTTGAAATGACTAAAATGGCCAAAAATCATGGGTTATCCATCATGAAATGGTGGATTTTGGCCACCACGAAATTGTTTGACAACAAGTTGAAACAACTAAAAATAGCAAAAATTGTGTGTTATATCTCATGAAATCTTAAATTTTGACCTCCACTAGAATATTTGTCAATGGGTGAAATGACTAAAATGGCCAAAAATCATAGGTTATAGCTCATAAAATTGTGTATTTTGGTCACCACAAAATTATTTATCAATGTGTCGAAATGACGAAACAAAAAAATCGTGGGTTATAGCTCACAAAATTGTGAATTTTGATCTCTATGAAATTATTTATCAATGGGTTGAAAAGACAAAAATGGCCAAAAATCATGGGTTATCCATCATGAAATGGTGGATTTTGGCGAAGTGAGATTGTTTGACAACAAGTTGAAACAACTAAAAATAGCAAAAATTGTGTGTTATATCTCATGAAATCTTAAATTTTGACCTCCACTAGAATATTGGATAATGGTGAAATGAATAAAAAGGCCAAAAATCATAGGTTATAGCTCATAAAATCGTGTATTTTAGCCACCATGAAATTATTTGCCAATGGATCGAAATGATTAAAAATGACAAAAATTATGGGTTATGGCTCATGAAATCATGAAGTATGGACTCCACAAAATTATTTGCCAATGGGTCCAAATGACTAAAATAGCCAAAAATAATGGGTAATAGCTCATAAAATAGTGAATTTTGGACTCCTCAAATTATTTACCAATGGATCGAAATGATTAAAATGACAAAAATTATGGGTTATAGTTCATCAAATCTTGAATTTTGGCCACCATGAAATTATTTGCCAATGGGTCAAAATGAATAAAAATGATAAAAAATTATGGGTTATGGCTCATGAAATCGTGAAGTTAGACTCCACGAAATTGTTTGTTAATGGGTCAAAACGAGAAGAATGGCCAAAAATTGTGGGCTATCTGTCATGAAATAGTGGGTTTTGGCTAACGCAAAATTTCTTAACAACGGGTCGAAATGACTTAAAATTGCAAAAAATTGTGGGATATAGCTATAAAATCTTGAATTTTGGCCTCCACCAAACTATTTGTTAATTGGTCGAAATGAATAAAAATTTGCTAAAAATCATGGGTTATAGCCCAAAAAAACGTGTATTTTTGCCACCCTGAAATTATTTGTCAATGTGTCAAAATGACTAGAAATGGGAAAAAATTGTGGGTTATAGATTAAGAAATCATGAATTTCGGCCTCTGTGAAATTATTTGTTGATGGGTCTAAATGACCAAAAATAGCCAAAAATCTTGGGTAATAGCTAATGAAATATGAATTTTGATCTCCACGAAATTATTTGCCAATGGATCGAAATGATTAAAAATGACCAAAAATCATGGGTTATAGCTCACGAAATCATAAATTTTGGTCTTCACGGAATGATTTGCCAATGGGTCAGAATGACTAAAAATGGCCAAAACTCATGGGTTATAGTTCATAAAATCGAGTATTTTGACCACAATGAAATTATTTACCAATGTGTTGAAATGACTACAAATGGCCAAAAATCATAGGTTATAGCTCATGAAATCATGAATTTTGGCCACCACGAAATTGTTTGACAACAAAGTTGAAATGACTAAAATGGTAAAATATTATGGGTTATAGATCATAAAATCTTGAATTTTGGCCTCCGCTAGAATATTTGTCAATGGGGTCAAAATGATTAAAATGGCAAAAATCGTGGGTTATAACTCACAAAATCATGTATCTTAGCCATGATATTATTTGCCAAATTGTCAAACCGCTAAAACCGCCAAAAATTATGGGTAATAGCTCATAAAATTGTGGGTTATAGCTCACGAAATCATGAATTTTGGCATTTGTGAATTTATTTGTCGACGAGTTGAAATGACTACAAATGGCCAAAAAACATGGTTTATCGCTCATGAAATCATGAATTCTGGCCTCCATGGAGTTATTTGCCAACGGGTTGAAATGACCAAAAATAAAAAATTATGGGTTATAGCTCATGAAATCATGAAGTATGGACTCCACAAAATTATTTGTCAATGAGTTGAAATGACTAAAATGGCAAAAATCGTGGGTTATAGCTCATAAAATTGTGTATTTTAGCCATTGTGAAATTATTTGCCAATGGGTCAAAATGACTAAAATGGCTAAAAATCGTGGGTTATTACTTATGAAATCTTAAATTTTGACCTCCACTAGAATATTTGTCAATGGGGTCAAAATGATTAAAAATGACAAAAATTATGGATTATAGCTCATAAAATCTTGTATTTTGGCCACCATAAAATTATTTGTCAATGGGTCGAAATGACTAAAATGGCCAAAAATCATAGGTTATAGCTCATAAAATCGTGTATTTTAGCCACCATGAAATTATTTGCCAATGTGTCGAAATGACTAGAAATAGCAAAAATCATGGGTTATGACTCATGAAATCGTGAGGTTTGGACTCCACGAAATTATTTGCCAATGGGTCCAAATGACTAAAATAGCCAAAAATAATGGGTAATAGCTCATGAAATCGTGAGGTTTGGACTCCACGAAATTATTTGCCAATGGATCGAAATGATTAAAAATGACAAAAATTATGGGTTATAGTTCATCAAATCTTGAATTTTGGCCACCACGAAATTATTTGCCAATGGATCAAAATGATTAAAAATGATAAAAATTATGGGTTATGGCTCATGAAATCGTGAGGTTTGGACTCCACGAAATTATTTGTCAATGGGTTGAAAAGACAAAAATGGCCAAAAATTGTGGGCTATCCGTCATGAAATAGTGGATTTTCACCATCGCAAAATAGTTTTGACAACAGTTGAAATGACTAGAAATAGCAAAAATCGTGGGTTATATAGCTCATGAAATCTTGAATTTTGCCTCCACTAGAATATTTGTCAATGGGGTCAAAATGAATAAAATATGGCTAAAAATTATGGTTTACTGACTCATAAAATTGTGTATTTTGGTCACCACAAAATTATTTATCAATGTGTCGAAATGACTAGAAATAGCAAAAATCGTGGGTTATAGCTCATGAAATCGTGAGGTTTGGACTCCACGAAATTATTTATCAATGTGTCGAAATGACTAAAATGGCTAAAAATCGTGGGTTATTACTTATGAAATCTTAAATTTTGGCCTCAACTAGAATATTTGTCAATGTGTTGAAATGACTAAAATGATAAAAATTATGGGTTATGGCTCATGAAATCGTGAGGTTTGGACTCCACGAAATTATTTGCCAATGGGTCAAAATGACTAAAATAGCCAAAAATAATGGGTAATAGCTCATGAAATAGTGAATTTTGGACTCTGTGAAATTATTTACCAATAGATCGAAATGATTAAAATGGCCAAAAATTATGGGTTATAGCTCATGAAATCATGAATTTGGAAATTATTTGTCAATGAGTTGAAATGACAAAAATTATGGGTTATAGCTCATGAAATCATGAATTTTGGCATTTGTGAAATTATTTGTCAATGAGTTGAAATGACTAAAATGGCAAAAATCATGGATAATAGCTCATGAAATCCCAAATCGGCCTCCATGGAGTTATTTGCCAACGGGTTGAAATGATTAAAAATGATAAAAATTTATGGGTTATAGCTCATGAAATCGTGAAGTTTGGACTCAACAAAATTATTTGTCAATGAGTTGAAATGACAAAAAATGGGAAAAAATCGTGGGTTATCCCTCATGAAATAGTGGATTTTGGCCTCTGTGAGATTGTTTGACAAGGGGTAGAAATGACTAAAGATGGCTAAAAATCGTGGGTTATTACTTATGAAATCTTAAATTTTGGCCTCAACTAGAATATTTGTCAATGGGTCGAAATGAATAAAAAAATGGGCAAAAATTATGGATTATAGCTCATAAAATCTTGTATTTTGGCCACCATAAAATTATTTGCCAATAGATCGAAATGATTAAAATGGCCAAAAATCATGGGTTATAGCTCATGAAATCGTGAATTTTGGCCTCGGTAAAATTAGTTGCTAACGGGTAATAACGCTAAAAATGGCCAAAAATCATGGGTTATAGCTCATGAAATCGTGAGGTTTGGACTCCACGAAATTATTTGTCAATGAGTTGAAATGACAAAAATGGGAAAAATCGTGGGTTATTACTTATGAAATCTTGAATTTTGGCCTCCACTAAATATTTGTCAATTGGTCAAAATGAATAAAAAATGGCCAAAAATCGTGCGTTGTAGCTCATAAAATCGTGTATTTTGGCCACCGCGAAATTATTTATCAATATGTCGAAATGACTAAAATGATAAAAATTGTGGCTTATGGCTCATGAAATCGTGAAGTTTGGACTCAACAAAATTATTTGTCAATGAGTTGAAATGACTAAAAATGGTAAAAATCGTGGGTTATCCCTCATGAAATAGTGGATTTTGGCCTCTGTGAGATTGTTTGACAAGGGTAGAAATGACTAAAGATGGCCAAAAATCGTGCGTTGTAGCTCATAAAATCGTGTATTTTGGCCACCGCGAAATTATTTATCAATATGTCGAAATGACTAGAAATATTATAAAATTGTGGGTTATAACTTACAAAATGGTGAATTTTGGCCTCGGTAAAATTAGTTGCTAACGGGTAATAACGCTAAAAAATGGCCAAAAAGTATAGCTCATGAAATCGTGAATTTTAGCCTCCGCAAAATTTTTTGACAACGAGTAGAAATGACTAAAAGTGACAAAAAATTTGGGTTATGGCACAGGAAATAGTGAATTTCACCAACAGGTTGAAACGATAATAAATTGCCAAACATTATGGGTTATAGGTCATTAAATCATGAATTTTAGTCTTAAAAAATTATTTACTATCGGGTTGAAATGACTAAAAATACTAAAAAAATTGTGGGTTGTAGCTCACAAAATCCTGAATTTTGGTCTTCGCGAAATGTTTTGCCAATGGGTCAAAATGATGAAAAATGGTAAAAATCGTGGGTTATAACTCAAGAAATCATAAAATTTGGTAACCATAGAATTATTTGCCAATGAGTCAAAATGACTAAAATGGCCAAAAATCATGGGTTATAGCTCATGAAATAGTGAATTTTGGACTACATAAAATTATTTGTCAATGAGTTGAAATGACTAAAATGGCAAAAATCATGGGTTATCCATCATGAAATAGTGAATTTCACCAACAGGTTGAAACGATAATAAATTGCCAAACATTATGGGTTATAGCTCATGAAATTGTGAATTTTAATTCTACAAAATTATTTGTCAATGGGTCGAAATGAATAAAAATGACTAAAATGGCCAAAAATTATGGATTATAGCTACGAAATCATGAATTTTGGCATTTGTGAAATTATTTGCCAATGGGTCAAAATGACTAAAAATGGTAAAAATCGTGGGTTATAACTCAAGAAATCATAAAATTTGGTAACCATAGAATTATTTGCCAATGAGTCAAAATGACTAAAATGGCCAAAAATCATGGGTTATAGCTCAAGAAATCTTGAATTTTGGCCTCCATGAAATTATTTATCAATATGTCGAAATGACTAGAAATAAAAAATTGTGGGTTATAGCTCATGAAATTGTGTATTTTGGCTACCATTAAATTATATGACAACGGGTTGATCTAAAAATGGCAAAAATCATGGGTTATAGCTCACAAAATCTTAAATTTTGGCCACCATGAAATTATTTGTCAATGGGTCGAAATGAATAAAAATGGCCAAAAATCATGGGTTATAGTTCATAAAATCGAGTATTTTGACCACAATGAAATTATTTATCAATATGTCGAAATGACTAAAATGGCCAAAAATCATGGGTTATAGTTCATAAAATCGAGTATTTTGACCACAATGAAATTATTTATCAATATGTCGAAATGACTAAAAATGGCAAAAATTGTGGGTTATAACACATGAAATCTTGAATTTTGGCCTCCGCTAGAATATTTGTCAATGGGTCGAAATGAATAAAAATGGCCAAAAATCGTGGGTTATAGCTCATAAAATCGTGTATTTTAGCCACCGCGAAATTATTTGCCAATGTGTCGAAATGACTAGAAATAGCAAAAATTGTGGGTTATAGCTCATAAAATTGTGTATTTTGGTCACCACAAAATTATTTGCCAATGGGTCGAAATGAATAAAAGATGACCAAAATCATGGGTTATAGCTTATAAAATTGTGAAGTTTAGACTCCACGAAATTATTTGCCAATGGATCAAAATGATTAAAATGGCCAAAAATCGTGGGTTATAACTCATGAAATCGTGAATTTTGGCCACCATGAAATTATTTGTCAATGTGTCAAAATGACTAAAAATGGCCAACAAATCATGAGTTATAGCCATGAAATTGTAAATTTTGGTCACTACAAAACTATTTGCTAACGGGTTCAAAAGAATAAAATGGCCAAAAATCATGGGTTATTTGTCATGAAATGGAGGATTTTAATCATCACAACATAGTTTGATAACGGTCGAAACGACTTAAAATTGCAAAAATCATGGGTTATAGCTCAAGAAATCTTGAATTTTGGCCTTTGCTAGAATATTTGTCAATGAGTCGAAATAATTAAAAAGGGCTAAAAATCGTGGGTTATAACTCACAAAATCATGTATCTTAGCTGCCATGATATTATTTGCCAAATTGTCGAAACTGCTAAAACTGGCCAAAAAATTATGGGTAATAGCTCATAAAATTGTGGGTTATAGCTCACAAAATCATGTATCTTAGCCATCGCGATATTATTTGTAAATTTTTGGTCACTACAAAACTATTTGCTAACGGGTTCAAAAGAATAAAAATGGCCAAAAATCATGGGTAATAGCTCATGAAATTGTGAATTTTTAATTCTACAAAATTATTTGCCAATGGATCAAAACCATGAAAATGGAAAAAAAATCATGGGTTATAACTCATGAAAGTTTAAATTTTGGCCACTGCAAATTATATGCTAATGGATCGAAATGACTAAAAGTGGAAAAATTTCGTTGGTTATGGCTCATGAAATCATTTGTCAATGGGTCGGCGATAAAAATAGCCAAAAATCATGGGTTATTTGTCATGAAATGGAGGATTTTAATCATCACAACATAGTTTGATAACGGTCGAAACGACTTAAAATTGCAAAAATCGTTGGTTATACCTCATGAAATCTTGAATTTTGGCCTTTGCTAGAATATTTGTTAATGAGTAGAAATGAATAAAAGATGACCAAAATCATGGTTTATAGCTCATAAAATTGTGTATTTTAGCCATTGTGAAATTATTTGCTAGTGTGTCAAAATGACTAGAAATAGCAAAAATTGTGGGTTATAGTCTACTGATATCATAAATTATGGCCTTTCTAAAATTATTTGCCAATGCTCGAAACAACTAAAAATAGCAAAAATCATGGGTAATAGCTCATGAAATTGTGAAGTTTAGACTCCACGAAATTATTTGCCAATAGATCGAAATGATTAAAATGGCAAAAATTATTTGTTATAGCTCATCAAATCGTTAATTTTGGCCACCATGAAATTATTTGCCAATGGGTCAAAATGACTAAAAATGGCCAAAAATTATGGGTTATGGCTCATGAAATCTTAAATTTTGGACTCCACCAAAATATTTCTCATTGGTCGAAATGAATAAAAATGACTAAAAATCATGGGTTATAGCTCATAAAATTGTGTATTTTTGCCATAGTTAAATTATTTGCCAATGTGGTGAAATAACTAGAAATAGCAAAGAATTGTGGGTTATAGAATAAGAAATCATGAATTTTGGCATTTGTGAAATTATTTGCTGACAAGTCTAAAGATTAAAAATAGCCAAAAATCATGGGTAATAGCTTACAAAATACGAATTTTGGCCTCCACGAAATTATTTACCAATAGATCGAAATGATTAAAATGGCCAAAAGTCATGGGTTATAACTCAAGAAATCATAAAATTTGGTAACCATAGAATTATTTGCCAATGAGTCAAAATGACTAAAAATGTAAAAAAAATTATGGGTTATGGCTCATGAAAGCGTGAAGTTTAGACTCCACGAAATTATTTATCGATGGGTCGAAATGAATAAAAATGGCCAAAAATGACAGGTTATCCATCATGAAATAGTGGATTTTGGCCACTGTGAAATTATTTAACAACGGGCTGAAATAATTAAAAATGGTAAAAAATCGTGGGCTATAGCTCATGAAATCTCTAATTTTAGCCAACACGAAATTCTTTGACAATAGGTTGAAACTAGTAAAAATGGCTAAAAATCCTAGGTTATGGCACACGAAATAGTGAATTTTGGACTACATAAAATTATTTGCCAAATTGTTGAAATGACTAAAAATGGCCAACAAATCATGAGTTATAGCCATGAAATTGTAAATATTGGCCACTGTGGAACTGTTTGTCAACGGGTTGAAACACTAAAAATGATAAAAAAATCATGGCTTATAGGATTATGAAATCATGAATTTGGAAATTATTTGTCAATGGGTCGAAATGAATAAAAATGGCCAAAAATCATGGGTTATGACTCATGAAATTGTGAGGTTTGGACTCCACGAAATTATTTGTCAATGGGTCGAAATGAATAAAAATGGCCAAAAATCATGGGTTATGACTCATGAAATTGTGAGGTTTGGACTCCACGAAATTATTTGTCAATGGGTCAAAATGAATAAAAATGGCCAAAAATCATGGGTTATAGTTCTTAAAATCGTGAATTTTGGACTACACCAAATTATTTGTCAATAGGTCGAAACGATAAAAATGGCCAAAAATCATGGGTTATAGTTCTTAAAATCGTGAATTTTGGCCTCCACCAAACTATTTGTTAATTGGTCGAAATGAATAAAAATGGCCAAAAATTATGGGTTATGGCTCATGAAATCGTGAATTTTGGCCTCCAAAATATTTGTCAATGTGTTGAAATGACTAAAATTGCAAAAATCATGGGTTATAGCTCATAAAATCTTAAATTTTGGCCTTTGCTAGAATATTTGTTAATGAGTAGAAATGAATAAAAGATGACCAAAATCATGGTTTATAGCTCATAAAATTGTGTATTTTAGCCATTGTGAAATTATTTGCTAGTGTGTCAAAATGACTAGAAATAGCAAAAATTGTGGGTTATAGTCATGATATCATAAATTATGGCCTTTCTAAAATTATTTGCCAATGCGTCGAAACAACTAAAACAACAAAAAATGGGTAATACCTCATGAAATAGTGAATTTTGGACTTCACAAATTATTTGCCAATGGGTCGAAATGACTAGAAATAGCAAAAATTGTGTGTTATATCTCATGAAATCTTGAATTTTGGCCTCCGCTAGAATATTTGTCAATGGGTCGAAATGATAAAAATAGCCAAAAATCTTGGGTAATAGCTAATGAAATATGAATTTTGATCTCCACGAAATTATTTGCCAATGGGTCAAAATGAATAAAAATGGCCAAAAATCATAGGTTATAGCTCATAAAATAGTGAATTTTGGACTTCACAAATTATTTGCCAATGGATCGAAATGATTAAAAATGACCAAAATCATGGGTAATAGCTAATGAAATATGAATTTTGATCTCCACGAAATTATTTGCCAATGGATCAAAATGATTAAAATGGCCAAAAATTGTGGGTTATAACTCATGAAATCGTAAACTTTGGATTCTCGCAAATTATTCACAATGGGTCGAAATGATAAAAATAGCCAAAAATCATGGGTTATTTGTCATGAAATGGAGGATTTTAATCATCACAACATAGTTTGATAACGGTCGAAACGACTTAAAATTGCAAAAATCATGGGTTATAGCTCATGAAATATTGAATTTTGGCCTCTGTCAAAATATTTATTAATGGGTCAAAATGAATAAAATATGGCTAAAAATTATGGTTTACAGCTCATAAAATTGTGTATTTTGGTCACCACAAAATTATTTATCAATGTGTCGAAATGACGAGAAACAAAAAAAATCGTGGGTTATAGCTTATAAAATTGTGAAGTTTAGACTCTACGAAATTATTTATCAATGGGTTGAAAAGACAAAAAATGGCCAAAAATCATGGGTTATCCATCATGAAATGGTGGATTTTGGCCGAAGTGAGATTGTTTGACAACAGGTTGAAACAACTAAAAATAGCAAAAAATTGTGTGTTATATCTCATGAAATCTTAAATTTTGACCTCCACTAGAATATTGGATAATGGTCGAAATGAATAAAAAAAGGCCAAAAATCATAGGTTATAGCTCATAAAATCGTGTATTTTAGCCACCATGAAATTATTTGCCAATGTGTCGAAATGACTAGAAATAGCAAAAAATCATGGATTATGACTTACGAAATTGTGAATGGCCTCTCCGGAATTATTTGCCAATGGGTCCAAATGACTAAAATAGCCAAAAATAATGGGTAATAGCTCATAAAATAGTGAATTTTGGACTCTGCAGAATTATTTACCCATGGATCGAAATGATTAAAAATGACAAAAATTATGGGTTATAGTTCATCAAATCTTGAATTTTGGCCACCACGAAATTATTTGCCAATGGGTCAAAACGACTAAAAATAGAAAAAAAATCATCGGCTATGGCTCCAGAAATCGTGAAGTTAGACTCCACGAAATTGTTTGTTAATGGGTCAAAACGAGAAGAATGGCCAAAAATTGTGGGCTATCTGTCATGAAATAGTGGGTTTTGGCTAACGCAAAATTTCTTAACAACGGGTCGAAATGACTTAAAATTGCAAAAAATTGTGGGTTATAGCTCATAAAATCTTAAATTTTGACCTCCACTAGAATATTTGTTAATGAGTAGAAATGAATAAAAATTTGCTAAAAATCATGGGTTATAGCTCATAAAATTGTGTATTTTAGCCATTGTGAAATTATTTGTCAATGTGTCAAAATGACTAAAAATGGCCAAAAATTATGGATTATAGCTATTGAAATCTTGAATTTTGGCCACCATGAAATTATTTGTCAATGTGTCAAAATGACTAAAAATGGCCAAAAATTATGGGTTATGGCTCATGAAATCGTGAATTTTGGACTACATAAAATTATTTGTCAATGGGTCAAAATGACTAAAATAGCCAAAAATCATGGGTTATTTGTCATGAAATGGAGGATTTTAATCATCACAACATAGTTTGACAACGGTCGAAATGACTTAAAATTGCAAAAATCATGGGTTATAGCTCATGAAATCTTGAATTTTGGCCTTTGCTAGAATATTTGTCAATGGGTCGAAATGAATAAAAATGGCCAAAAATCATGGGTTATAGCTCATAAAATAATGAATTTGGAGTCCATGAAATTATTTGCCAATGGGTCAAAACGACTAAAAATAGAAAAAAATCATGGGTTATGACTCATGAAATCGTAAACTTTGGATTCTGCGAAATTATTCGTCAATGGGTCGAAATGATAAAAAATAGCCAAAAATCATGGGTTATCCGTCATGAAATAGTGGATTTTCACCACTGCAAAATAGTTTTGACAACAGGTTGAAATGACTAAAAATTGCAAAAAATCATGGGTTATAGCTCATGAAATATTGAATTTTGGCCTCTGTCAAAATATTTATTAATGGGTCAAAATGAATAAAATATGGCTAAAAATTATGGTTTACAGCTCATAAAATTGTGTATTTTGGTCACCACAAAATTATTTATCAATGTGTCGAAATGACGAGAAACAAAAAAAATCGTGGGTTATAGCTTATAAAATTGTGAAGTTTAGACTCTACGAAATTATTTATCAATGGGTTGAAAAGACAAAAAATGGCCAAAAATCATGGGTTATCCATCATGAAATGGTGGATTTTGGTCAAGTGAGATTGTTTGACAACAAAGTTGAAACAACTAAAAATAGCAAAAATTGTGTGTTATATCTCATGAAATCTTAAATTTTGACCTCCACTAGAATATTGGATAATGGTCGAAATGAATAAAAAAGGCCAAAAATCATAGGTTATAGCTCATAAAATCGCGGTATTTTAGCCACCATGAAATTATTTGCCAATGTGTCGAAATGACTAGAAATAGCAAAAATCATGGATTATGACTTACTTAAATTGTGAATGGCCTCCTAATTATTTGCCAATGGGTCCAAATGACTAAAATAGCCAAAAATAATGGGTAATAGCTCATAAAATAGTGAATTTTGGACTCGAATTATTTACCCATGGATCGAAATGATTAAAAATGACAAAAATTATGGGTTATAGTTCATCAAATCTTGAATTTTGGCCACCACGAAATTATTTGTCAATGGGTCGAAATGAATAAAAATGGCCAAAAATTATGGGTTATGGCTCATGAAATCGTGAATTTTGGACTACACCAAATTATTTGTCAATGGGTCAAAACGACTAAAAATGGCAAAAATTGTGGGTTATAACACATGAAATCTTGAATTTTGGCCACCACGAAATTATTTGCCAATGGATCGAAATGATTAAAATGGCAAAAATCATGGATTATAGCTATTGAAATCTTGAATTTTGGCCTCCAAAATATTTGTCAGTGGTCAAAACTGCAAAAAAATTCACAAAAAATTTTGGGTTATAGCTCATAATATTTAGTATTTTGGCCACCGCAAAATTATTAGCCAAAAAACAACTCGAAATGGCCAAAACTTGTGAATTTTGGTCTCTGCGGAATGATTTGCCAATGGGTCATAATGACTAAAGGTGGCCAAAACTCGTGAGTTATAACTCACAAAATCTTGAATTTTGGCCACCATGAAATTATTTGTCAATGAGTTGAAATGACTAAAATGGCCAAAAATCATGGGTTATAGATCTTGCCTCCATGAAATTATTTATAAACCAAAATGACTAAAAATGGCAGGCACGAAATTGTTTGAAATAGGTCGAAACAACTAAAAATGGCAAAAAATTGTGGGTTATAACACATGAAATCTTGAATTTTGGCCTCCGCTAATATTTCTTAATGGGTTGAAATGAATAAAAAATGGCCAAAAAATCGTGGGTTATAGCTTATAAAATTGTGAAGTTAGACTCTACTGAAATTATTTATCAATGGGTTGAAACGAATAAAAATGATCAAAGATCATGGGTAATAGCTCATAAAATTATGAATTTTGATCTCCACGAAATTATTTGCCAATGGATCAAAATGATTAAAATGGCAAAAATCGTGGTTTATAACTCATGAAATCGTGAATTTTGGCCACCACGAAATTATTTGCCAATGGGTCAAAACGACTAAAAATAGAAAAAATCATGGGTTATGACTCATGAAATCGTGAAGTTAGACTCCACGAAATTGTTTGTTAATGGGTCAAAACGAGAAGAATGGCCAAAAATTGTGGGCTATCTGTCATGAAATAGTGGGTTTTGGCTAACGCAAAATTTCTTAACAACGGGTCGAAATGACTTAAAATTGCAAAAAATTGTGGGATATAGCTATAAAATCTTGAATTTTGGCCTCCACCAAACTATTTGTTAATTGGTCGAAATGAATAAAAATTTGCTAAAAATCATGGGTTATAGCCCAAAAAAACGTGTATTTTTGCCACCCTGAAATTATTTGTCAATGTGTCAAAATGACTAGAAATGGGAAAAAATTGTGGGTTATAGCTCATGAAATCGTGAAGTTTGGACTCCATGAAATTATTTGTTAATTTGTTAAAATGACTAATAGTGGAAAAAATTATGGGTTATGGCTCATGAAATCGTGAATTTTGGACTACACCAAATTATTTGTCAATGGGTCAAAATGACTAAAATAGCCAAAAATCATGGGTTATAGCTCATGAAATAGTGGATTTTGACCATAGCAAAATAGTTTGACAACGGTCGAAATGACTTAAAATTGCAAAAATCATGGGTTATAGCTCATGAAATCTTGAATTTTGGCCTCGTGAGATTGTTTGACAAGGGGTAGAAATGACTAAAGATGGCTAAAATCATGGGTTATGGCTCATAAAATCTTGTATTTTGGCCTCCTGGAAATTATTTGCCAATGTGTCGAAATGACTAAAAATGGCCAAAATTATGGGTTATGGCTCATGAAATCGTGAAGTTTGGACTCCATGAAATTATTTGTCAATGTGTTGAAATGACTAAAAATGGCAAAAATTGTGGGTTATGGCTCATGAAATCGTGAATTTTGGCCTCCACTAAATATTTGTCAATAGGTCGAAACAACTAAAAATGGCAAAAATTGTGGGTTGTAGCTCACAAAATCCTGAATTTTGGTCTTCGCGAAATGTTTTGCCAATGGGTCAAAATGATGAAAAATGATAAAAAATCGTGGGTTATGACACATGAAATAAAAATATTCAGCCCCCTTGAATTATTTACCAACTAGTCGTAATAACTAAAAATGGCCAAAAATCATGGGTTATAGTTCTTAAAATCGTGAATTTTGGCCTCCAATCGGGTTGATGCGACTAAAATTGGCAAAAAATAATGGGATATATCTCACAAAATCTTAAATTTTGGCCTCTGCGAAATTTTTTACCAACGGGTGAAATGTTTAAAAATGGTCAAAAATCATGGGTTATGGTGCATGAAATAGTGAATTTACACCTACGTGAAATTATTTACCAACTAGTCGAAACGACTAAAAATGGCACAAAGATCATGGGTTATAAACCAAGAAATTGTAAATTTTGGCCACCGCGAAACTATTTACCAACGGGTTGAAATGATTAAAAATGACCAAAAATCATGGGTTATAGCTGACGAAATAATGAATTTGGAGTCCATGAAATTATTTGTCAATAGGTCGAAACGATAAAAAATGGCCAAAAATTATGGGTTATCCAGCATGAAATAACAGATTTTGGGTACCGCGAAATTATTTGACAATGGGTCGAACATTTAAAAATGGCAAAAATCATGGATTATAGCTATTGAAATCTTGAATTTTGGCCTCCAAAATATTTGTCAATTGGTCAAAATGAATAAAAATTTGCTAAAAATCATGGGTAATAGCCCAAAATCATGGATAATAGCCCAAAATCATGGGTAATAGCCCAAAATCATGGGTTATAGCTCATGAAATCGTGAATTTTGGCCACCATAAAATTATTTGTCAATGTGTTGAAATGACTAGAAATAGTAAAAATTGTGGGTTATAGCTTAAGAAATCATGAATTTTGACCTTGGTGAAATTATTTGTTGATGGGTCTAAATGACCAAAAATAGCCAAAAATCTTGGGTAATAGCTAATGAAATATGAATTTTGATCTCCACGAAATTATTTGCCAATGGGTCAAAATGAATAAAAATTTGCTAAAAATCATGGGTTATAGCTCTTGAAATTGTAAATTTTGGCCACCATAAAATTATTTGTCAATGGGTCGAAATGACTAAAAATGACAAAAATTATGGGTTATGGCTCATGAAATCGTGAAGTTTGGACTCAACAAAATTATTTGTCAATGGATCAAAATGATTAAAATGACCAAAAATCATGGGTTATAGCTCATGAAATAGTGGATTTTGGCTTTGTGAAATTATTTGCCAATGGGTCAAAACGACTAAAAATGGCAAAAATTGTGGGATATAGCTATAAAATCTTGAATTTTGGCCTCGTGAGATTGTTTGACAACGGTCGAAATGACCAAAAATAAAAAAATTTATGGGTTATAGGTCATTAAATCATGAATTTTAGTCTTAAAAATTATTTACTATCGGGTTGAAATGACTAAAAATGGCAAAAATCATGGGTAATAGCTCATGAAATCGTGAAGTTTGGACTCCATGAAATTATTTGTCAATGTGTCAAAATGACTAGAAATAGCAAAAATCATGGGTTATAGCTCTTGAAATTGTAAATTTTAGGCACTATGAAATTATTTGCCAATGGGTAGAAATGACCAAAAATGTAAAAAAAATATGGGTTATGGCTCATGAAATCGTGAAGTTCGGACTCCACAAAATTATTTGTCTATGGGTCAAAATGATGAAAAATGATAAAAATCGTGGGTTATCCCTCATGAAATAGTGGATTTTGGCTTTGTGAAATTATTTGTCAATGGGTCAAAACGACTAAAAATGGCAAAAATTGTGGGATATAGCTATAAAATCTTGAATTTTGGCCTCGTGAGATTGTTTGACAACGGTCGAAATGACTAAAAATGGCCAAAATTATGGGTTATAGGTCATTAAATCATGAATTTTAGTCTTAAAAATTATTTACTATCGGGTTGAAATGACTAAAAATGACAAAAATTATGGGTTATAGCTCACGAAATCTTGAATTTTGGCCACCATAAAATTATTTGTCAATAGGTCGAAACAACTAAAAATGGCCAAAAATTTGGGTTATGGCACAGAAATAGTGAATTTACACCTACGTGAAATTATTTGTCAATGTGTCAAAATGACTAGAAATACCAAAAATCATGGGTTATAGCTCATGAAATAGTGGATTTTGGCTTTGTGAAATTATTTGTCAATAGGTCGAAACAACTAAAAATGGCAAAAATCATGGGTTATAGCATATAAAATCTTGAATTTTGGCCTCACAAATTTTTACCAACGGGTTGAAATGACTAAAAATGGCCAAAATTATGGGTTATAGGTCATTAAATCATGAATTTTAGTCTTAAAAATTATTTACTATCGGGTTGAAATGACTAAAAATTACAAAAATCATGGGTTTTAGCTCATAAAATCTTGTATTTTGGCCACCATAAAATTATTTGTCAATAGGTCGAAACAACTAAAAATGGCAAAAATTGTGGGTTATGGCATATGAAATAGTGAATTTTGACCTATGTGAAATTATTTGTCAATTGGTCAAAATGAATAAAAATGGCTAAAAATCATGGGTTATAGCTCATGAAATCGTGAATTTTGGCCTCCAAAATATTTGTCAAGGGGTTGAAATGAATAAAAATGGTAAAAAATCATTGGTAATAGCTCATGAGATAGTGAATTTGGGCCTACGTGAAATTATTTGCCAAATTGTCCAAATAACTAAAATGGCAAAAAATAATGGTTATAGCTCATGAAATCGTGAAGTTTGGACTCAACAAAATTATTTGTCAATGGGTCGAAATGAATAAAAATGGCCAAAATTATGGGTTATAACTCATGAAATCGTGAATTTTGGCCAATAAGAAATTATTTGTTAATTTGTTAAAATGACTAATAGTGGAAAAAAATTATGGGTTATGGCTCATGAAATCGTAAATTTTGGACTACACCAAATTATTTGTCAATGGGTCAAAACAATCGAAAGTAGCCAAAAGTCGGGGGTTATTAGTCATGAAATAGTGGATTTTGACCATAGCAAAATAGTTTGACAACGGGTAGAAACGATTAAAAATTACAAAAAATCATGGGTTATAGCTCAAGAAATCTTGAAAGTTGGCTTTTGCCAGAATATTTGTCAATGGGTCGAAATGAATAAAAAAATGGCTAAAAATCATGGGTTTTAGCTCATAAAATAGTGTATTTTGGTCACCGCGAAATTATTTACCAATGGATCAAAACGATTAAAATGGCAAAAATCATGGGTTATAGCTCATGAAATCGTGAAGTTTGGACTCCATGAAATTATTTGTCAATAGGTCGAAACGATAAAAATGGCCAAAAATCATGGGTTATAGCTCATAAAATCTTGTATTTTGGCCACCATAAAATTATTTGTCAATGGGTCGAAATGACTAGAAATAGCAAAAATCATGGATTATAGCTCATAAAATCTTGAATTTTGGCCTCTTTCAAAATATTTGTCAATGGGTTGAAATGAATAAAAATGGCCAAAAATCGTGGGTTATAGCTCATAAAATCTTGTATTTTGGCCACCACAAAATTATTTGCCAACATGTCAAAAAGACTAGAAATAGAAAAAAAGTTGTGTGTAATGGCTCATAAAATCATGAAGTTTGGACTCCATGAAATTATTTATTAATGGGTCAAAACGGCAAAAATGGCTAAAAGTCATCGGGTATCCATCATAAAATGGTGAATTTTGGCCGACGCGAAATTGTTTGACAATGGGTCAAAATGACTAAAAATAATAAAAAATTATGGGTTATAGCTCATGAAATCTTAAATTTTGGCCTTTGGTAGAATATTTGTTAATGGGTCAAAATGAATAAAAAGATGGCCAAATATCATAAGTTATAGCTCATAAAATCGTGTATTTTAGTCACCGCAAAATTATTTGCCCATGTGTCAAAACGATTAGAAATAGCAAAAACTCAGAGGCTATAGCTTACAAAATTGTGAATTTTGGTCTCTCCCAAATTATTCACCAATGGGTTGAAACGAATAAAAATGATCAAAGATCATGGGTAATAGCTCATAAAATCATGAAGTTTGGACTCCATGAAATTATTTGCCAATGTGTCGAAATGACTAGAAATAGTAAAAAATTGTGGGTTATAGCTTAAGAAATCATGAATTTTGACCTTGGTGAAATTATCTATCGACGGGTGTGAACGATTGAAAATAGCTAAACATCGTGGGTAGTAGCTTATGAAATATGAATTTTGATCTCCGTGGAATTATTTGCCAATGGATCAAAATGATTAAAAATGGCTAAAAATCATGGGTTATAGCTCTTGAAATCGTGAATTTTGGCCAATAAGAAATTATTTGTTAATTTGTTAAAATGACTAATAGTGGAAAAAATTATGGGTTATGGCTCATGAAATCGTGAAGTTCGGACTCCACAAAATTATTTGTCAATGGGTCAAAATAATAAAAATGGCTAAAAATCATGGGTTTTAGCTCATAAAATAGTGTATTTTGGTCACCGCGAAATTATTTACCAATGTGTCGAAACAACTGGAAATAGAAAAAAATCATGGGTTATGACTCATGAAATTGTGAGGTTTGGACTCCACGAAGTTATTTGTCAATGTGTCGAAACGATAAAAAATGGTAAAAAATCGTGGGTTATTTGTTATGAAATGGTAGATTTTGGCTTACGTGCACTTGTTTGACAACAGGTCAAAACACCTAAAAAAGGTAAAAAATTATGGGTTGTAGCTCATGAAATCTTGAATTTTTACCTCAGCCAAAATATTTGTCAATGGGTCGAAATGAATAAAAATGGCCAAAATTATGGGTTATAGCTCATAAAATCGTGTATTTTAGCCACCGCAAATTATTTGCCAATGTGTCGAAATGACTAGAAATAGCAAAAATTGTGGGTTATAGCTTAAGAAATCATGAATTTTGACCTTGGTGAAATTATTTGTCAATGGGTTGAAATGACTAAAAATGGCCAAAAATCATGGGTAATAGCTTATGAAATATGAATTTTGGCTTTTGTGAAATTATTTGTCAATGGGTCAAAATGACTAAAAATGGCCAAAATTATGGGTTATAGCTCTTGAAATTGTAAATTTTGGCCACCGCGAAATTATTTGCCAATGGGTCAAAACGACTAAAAATGGTAAAAAATTATGGGTTATAGCTCATGAAATCGTGAAGTTTGGACTCCATGAAATTATTTATCAAGAGTTCAAAACAATAAAAAATGGCTAAAAATCATGGGTTATCCATCATGAAATAGTGGATTTTGTCCACCACAAAATTATTTGATAATGGGTCAAAATGACTAAAAATAGCCAAAAATCATGGGTTATGGCTCATAAAATCATGAAGTTTGGACTCCATGAAATTATTTGTCAATGGGTCAAAATGACTAAAAATTGTGAGTTATAGTTCATAAAATTATGAATTTCGACCTCTAAAATTATTTACCATCGGGTTGAAACGACTAAAAATGGTAAAAAATTATGGGTTCTAGCTCACGAAATCTTGAATTTTGGCCTCTTTCAAAATATTTGTCAATGGGTCAAAATGAATAAAAAATGGCCAAAAATTGTGGGTTATGGCATATGAAATAGTGAATTTTGACCTATGTGAAATTATTTGCCAAATTGTCGAAACGACTAAAATGGCCAAAATTATGGGTTATAGCTCATAAAATAATGAATTTTAGACTTCACGAAATTATTTGCCAATGGGTTGAAATGAATAAAATGGCCAAAAATCATGGGTAATAGCTCATGAAATCATGAAGTTTGGACTCCATGAAATTATTGACAATGGGTCAAAATGACTAAAATGGCCAAAAATAATGGTTATAGCTCATGAAATCGTGAAGTTTGGACTCCATGAAATTATTTGTCAATGGGTCGAAATGACTAAAATGGCAAAAATCGTGGTTTATAACTCATGAAATCGTGAAGTTTGGACTCCATGAAATTATTTATCAATGGGTGGAAACGATACAAAATAGCCAAAAATCATGGGTTATCCGTCATGAAATAGTGGATTTTGACCATAGCAAAATAGTTTGACAATGGGTCAAAATGAATAAAAATGGCCAAAAATCATGGGTTATAGCTCATGAAATCTTGAATTTTGGCCTCTACTAGAATATTTGTCAATGGATCGAAATGAATAAAAAATGGCCAAAAATCATGGGTTATAGCTCATGAAATCATGAATTTTGACCTATGTGAAATTATTTGCCAATGTGTCGAAATGACTAGAAATAGTAAAAATTGTGGGTTATGGCTCATGAAATCGTGAAGTTTGGACTCCATGAAATTATTTATCAAGAGTTCAAAACAATAAAAAATAGCCAAAAATCATGGGTAATAGCTCATAAAATCATGAAGTTTGGACTCCATGAAATTATTTGTCAATGGGTCAAAATGAATAAAAATGGCCAAAATTATGGGTTATAGCTCATGAAATCGTGAAGTTTGGACTCCATGAAATTATTTGTCAATGGGTCGAAATGACTAAAAATATAAAATAAATTATGGGTTATAGCTCATGAAATCGTGAAGTTTGGACTCCATGAAATTATTTATCAAGAGTTCAAAACAATAAAAAATGGCCAAAAATCATGGGTTATCCGTCATGAAATAGTGGATTTTGTCCACCACAAAATTATTTATCAATGGGTGGAAACGATACAAAATAGCCAAAAATCATGGGTTATGGCTCATAAAATCGTGAAGTTTGGACTCCATGAAATTATTTGTCAATGGGTCAAAATGACTAAAAATTGTGAGTTATAGTTCATAAAATTATGAATTTCGACCTCTAAAATTATTTACCATCGGGTTGAAACGACTAAAATGGCCAAAAATTGTGGGTTATAGCTTAAGAAATCATGAATTTTGGCTTTTGTGAAATTATTTGTCAATGGGTCAAAATGAATAAAAAATGGCCAAAAATTGTGGGTTATGGCATATGAAATAGTGAATTTTGACCTATGTGAAATTATTTGCCAATGTGTCGAAATGACTAAAATGGCCAAAAATCATGGGTTATAGTTCATAAAATTATGAATTTTGGCCATCGTGAAATTATTTGTCAATGGGTTGAAATGAATAAAATGGCCAAAAATCATGGGTAATAGCTCATAAAATCATGAAGTTTGGACTCCATGAAATTATTTGTCAATGGGTCAAAATGAATAAAAAATGGCCAAAAATAATGGTTATAGCTCATGAAATCGTGAATTTTGGCCACGGTGAAATTATTTGTCAATGGGTCGAAATGACTAAAATGGAAAACAATCATGAGTTATGCTCATGATATCGTGAAGTTTGGACTCCATGAAATTATTTGTCAATGGGTTGAAATGAATAAAAATGGCCAAAAATTGTGGGTTATAGCTCATGAAATAGTGGATTTTGACCATAGCAAAATAGTTTGACAATGGGTCAAAATGACTAAAAATAGCTAAAAAATCATGGGTTATAGCTCATGAAATCTTGAATTTTGGCCTCTACTAGAATATTTGTCAATGGATCGAAATGAATAAAAAATGGCCAAAAATCATGGGTTATAGCCCATAAAATCATGCATTTTGGCCATCGAGAAATTATTTACCAATGGGTCAAAACGACTAAAAATGGTAAAAAATTATGGGTTATGGCTCATAAAATCGTGAAGTTTGGACTCCATGAAATTATTTGTCAATGTGTCAAAACAATAAAAAATGGCCAAAAATTGTGGGTTATGGCATATGAAATAGTGAATTTTGACCTATGTGAAATTATTTGCCAAATTGTCCAAATAACTAAAATGGCCAAAAATCATGGGTTATAGCTCATGAAATCTTGAATTTTGGCCTCTTTCAAAATATTTGTCAATGGATCAAAATGATTAAAAATGGCAAAAATCATGGGTTATAGCCCATAAAATCATGCATTTTGGCCATCGTGAAATTATTTGTCAATTGGTCGAAATGAAAAAAATGGCCAAAAATAATGGTTATAGCTCATGAAATAGTGAATTTTGAACTCTTCAAAATTATTTACTTAATGGATCGAAATGAATAAAATGGCAAAAATTAATATAGCTCAAAAAATTATGAATTTTGGCCATCGAGAAATTATTTACCAATGGGTCAAACGATTAAAAATGGAAAACAATCATGAGTTATGCTCATGATATCGCGGAAGTTTGGATTCCATGAAATTATTTATCAATGGGTGGAAACGATACAAAATAGCCAAAAAATCATGGGTTATACATCACAAAATAGTTGATTTTGACCATCGCAAAATAGTTTGACAATAGGTCGAAATGACTAAAAATTACAAAAAATCATTGTTTATAGCTCATAAAATCTTGAATTTTGGCCTCTTTCAAAATATTTGTCAATGGGTTGAAATGAATAAAAAAAATGGCCAAAAAAGCAGGTTATAGCTCTTAAAAACTGTATATTTTGGCCACCACAAAATTATTTGCCAATGGGTCGAAATGACTAAAAATAATAAAAATTATGGGTTATAGCTCATGAAATCATGAATTTTGGCCTTTGGTAGAATATTTGTTAATGGGTCAAAACGACTAAAAATAGCCAAAAATCATGGGTAATAGCTTATGAAATATGAATTTTGGCCACGGTGAAATTATTTGTCAATGGATCAAAATGATTAAAAATGATTAAAAATGGCAAAAATCATGGGTTATAGCTCATGAAATCGTGAAGTTTGGACTCCATGAAATTATTTGCCAATGGGTCGAAATGACTAAAAATGGTAAAAATTATGGGTTATGGCTCATGAAATCGTGAAGTTTGGACTCCATGAAATTATTTATCAATGGGTCAAAATAACAAAAATGGCCAAAAATCATGGGTTATAGCTCATGAAATCATGAATTTTGGCTTTGGTGAAATTGTTTGACAATGGGTCAAAATGACTAAAAATGGCAAAAATCATGGGTTATAGCTCATAAAATCGTGAAGTTTGGACTCCACAAAATTATTTGCCAATGGGTCAAAACGACTAAAAATAGCCAAAAATAATGGGTAATAGCTCATGAAAGAGTGGACTCCGTGAAATTATTCGTCGATGGATCAAAATGATTAAAAATGGAAAACATTATGGTTATAGCTCATGAAATCTTGACTTTTGGCCACCGCGAAATTATTTTCCAATAGTTCGTAATGACTAAAAATGGAAAAGAAATTATCGGTTATGGCTCATAAAATCGTGAAGTTTGGACTCCACAAAATTATTTATCAATGATTCAAAATGATAAGAATGGCTAAAATCATGGGTTTTCCGTAATGAAATAGTGGTTTTTGGCCAGGGCAAAATTGTTTAACAATGGGTCGAAATGACTAAAAAATGACAAAAAATCGTTGGATATATAGGTTATGAAATCTTGAATTTTGGCCTCCACCAAAAGATTTGTCAATTGGTCGAAATGAAAAAAAATGGCCAAAAATTTGGGTTATAGCCCATAAAATCATGTATCTTTTCCACCATAAAGTTATTTGATAATGTGTCGAAATGACTAGAAATAGCAAAAAATTGTATGTCATAGCTTAAGAAATCGTGAATTTTGGCCACGGTGAAATTATTTGTCTACGAGTTTAAAGGACTAAAATAACCAAAAATCATGGGCTTGTGAAATATGAATTTTGGCTTTGGTGAAATTATTTGTCAATGGATCAAAATGATTATAAATGGCAAAAAATAATGGGTTATAGCCCATTAAATCATAAAATTTGGCCACTGCGAAGTTATTTGCCAATGGGTCGAAATGACTAAAAATATAAAATAAATTATGGGTTATAGCTCATGAAAACGTGAAGTTTGGACTCCATGAAATTATTTATCAAGAGTTCAAAACAATAAAAAATGGCCAAAAATGATGGGTTATCTATCATGAAATAGTGGATTTTGTCCACCACAAAATTATTTGATAATGGGTCAAAACGACTAAAAATAGCCAAAAATCATGGGTTATCTCATAAATCTTGAATTTTGGCCTCCGTGAAAGTTTTTGCCAAAGGGTCCAAATGACTAAAAATTGTGAGTTATAGTTCATAAAATCATAAATTATGACATCTGAAACATATTTGCCATCTGATTGAAATGACTAAAAATGGCAAAAAATATCGTGTGTTGTAGCTCACGAAATCTTGAATTTTTTGCCTTTGCGAAATATTTTGCCAATAGATCAAAATGACTAAAAAGAACAAAAAATTATTAGTTATGGCACATGAAAAAGTGAATTTTTCCCTAAATGAAATTATTTGCCAAATTGTCGAAACGACTAAAAATGGCCAAAAAATCTTGGGTTATAGCGCATAAAATTATAAATTTTAGGCACTGCGAAACTATTTTCCAATGGGCTGAAATGAATAAAATGGCCAAAAATCATGGGTAATAGCTCGTAAAATAATGAATTTTTGACTCCATGAAATTAGTTGCTAATGGATCAAAACGATTAAAAATGGCAAAATATCAAAGGTTATAACTAATGAAAACGTTTGGCCACTAAGAAATTATTTGCCAATAGGTGGAAATAACTAAAAATGGAAAAAAAATCATGGGTTATGACTCACGATATCGTGAAGTTTAGACTCCATGAAATTATTTGTCAATGGGTTGAAACTATAAACAATAGCCAATAGTTGTGGGTTATCAGTCATAAAGTAGTGGATTTTAACCACTACAAAATAGTTTGACAAATGGTCAAAACGAATGAAAATTGCAAAAAAATCATAGGTTATTGCTCATGAAATCTTGAATTTTGGCCTCTACTAGAATATTTGTCAATGGATCGAAATCAATAAAACAAAGGCCAAAATCCATAGGTTATAGCCCATAAAATCATGTATTTTGGCCATTGCGAAATTATTTTCCAATGAGTCGAAACGACTAGAAATAGAAAAACATTGTGGGTTATGGCTCATGAAATCGTGAAGTTTGGACTCCACGAAGTTTTTTGTCAATGTGTCAAAACAATAAAAAATAGCCAAAAATATTGGGTTATCTGTTATTAAATGGTGGATTTTGGCTAATGGGAAATTGTTTGACCACAGGTCGAAACACCTTAAAAAGGCAAACAATTGTGGGCTATAGCTCATGAAATCTTGAATTTTTACCTTTGCGAAAATATTTGTCAATAGGCTAAAATGAATAAAAAATGGCGAAAAATCGTGGGTAATAGCCTATAAAATCATGCATTTTGGCCACTGTGAAATTATTTGCCAATCTGTTGAAATGACTAGAAATAGCAAAAAAGTATGGGTTATAGGTTAAGAAATCATGAATTTTGGCTTTTGAGAAATTATTTGTTGACGGCTCTAAACGACTAAGAATAGCCAAACATCATGGGTAATAGCTTATGAAATATGAATGTCGGCCTCTGCGAAATCATTTGCCAATAAATCGAATGATTAAAAATGATTAAAAATCATGGGTTATAGCTCATGAAATCGTAAATTTTGGCTACCATGAAATTATTTGCCAATAGGTAGAAATGACTAAAATGTTAAAAAAATCGTGGGTTATGGTTCATGAAATCGTGAAGTTCAAACTCCATGAAATTATTTATCAATGGGTCAAAATAACAAAAAATGGCCAAAACACATGGGTTATCCATCATGAAATTATTGATTATGGCTACTGTGAAATAGTTTGACAACGGGTCAAAATAACTGAAAATGGCAAAAAATCATGGGCTATAGCTCATAAAATCTTGAATTTTGGCCTCTCCAAAATTATTTGCCAAGGGGGTCAAAACAACTAAATTTAGCCAAAAATATTGGATAATAGCTCATGAAATACTGAATTTCAGAGTCCGTAAACATTATTTGCCAGTGGATCGAAATGATTAAAAATGGCAAAAATTATGGGTTATAACTCATGAAATTTTAGATTTTGGCCACCGTGAACTTATTTACCAATGGGTTGAAATGACGAAAAATGAAAAAAAATCATCGGTTATGGCTCATGAAATGGTGAATTTTGGGCTCCATGAATTATTTGTCAATGGGTCGAAATGACAAGAATGGCCTAAAATCATGGGTTATCCATCATGAAATAGTAGATTTTGGCCACCGCGAAATTGTTTGACAATGGGTCATAATGACAAAAAATGGCAAAAAATCGTAGGATATAGCTCATTAAATCTTGAATTTCGGTCTCCGCTAAAATATTTATCAAGTGGTCAGAATGAATAAAAAATAGCTAAAAATCATGGGTAATAGCTCATAAAATCATAAAACTTTGGCCATTGCAAATTATTTGCTAATCAGTCGAAACGACTAAAAATTATTTATCAATGGGTCAAACAATAAAAAAATATAAACAAAATCGTGGATTATGGCTCATGAAATGGTGAAGTTTGGACTCTACGAAATTATTTGTCAATGGGTCAAACAATAAAAAAGGGCCAAATCATGAAATAGTGGATTCTGGCCACTATGAAATTATTTGCGAACGGGTGGAAACGACTGAAAATGATAAAAAAGCATGAGTTATAGCTCTTGAAATCTTGAATTTTGACCTCCACAAAATTTTTTTCCAACGGGTCAAAATGACTAAAAATGGCCAAAAATCATGGGTTATAGTTCATGAAATTATGAATTTTGACCACAAAAAATTATTTGCCATGGGGTTGAAATGATTAAAAATGGCAAAACAATCGTGGGTTATAGGTCACGAAATGTTGAATTTTGGCCACTGTGAAATTATTTGCCAATGGGTTGAAATGATTAAAATGGCAAAAATCATGGGTAATAGCTCGTGAAATAATGAATTTTGGACTCCGTGAAATTATTTGCCAAATTGTCGAAACAACTAAAAATGGCTAGAAAATCATGGGTTATAGCCTATGAAAATGTAAATTCTGGGCATTGCGAAACTATTTGCCAATGGGTTGAAATGAATAAAAATAGCTAAAAATCTTGGGTAATAGCTCGTGAAATAATGAATTTTGGACTCCATGAAATTATTTGCTAATGGATCGAAACGATTGAAAATGATAAAAAATCATGGGTTATAGCTCATGAAATCGTGAATTTTGGCCACTAAGAAATTATTTGCTAATTGGTCGAAATGACTAAAAATAGTAAAAAATTATGGATTAGTGCTCATGAAATCATGAAGTTTGGACTCCATGAAAAGTCATGGGTTATCAACCACTACAAAATAGTTTGACAATGGGTCGAAATAACTAAAAATTATAAAAAATCATGCGTTATAGCTCATAAAATCTTAAATATTTGTCTCTGCCAGTATATTTATCAGTGAGTCAAAATGAATAAAAAAATGGCCAAAATTGCGGGTTATAGCTAATAAAATTGTGTACTTTGGCCACTACGAAATCATTTGCCAATGTGTCGAAATGACTAGAAAATAAAAAAAATCATGGGTTATGGCTCATGAAAACATGAAGTTTGGACTGAACGAAATTATTTGTCATTGGGTCGAAATGACAAAAAAGGGCCAAAAATCGTGGGTTATCTGTTATGAAATGGTGGATTTTGGCCGGTGCGAAATTGTTTGACAACGAGTCGGAATACCTAAAAATGGTAAAAAATTATGGGTTATAACTCATGAAATCTTCAATTATTGCCTCGGCCAAAATATTAGTCAATTCGTCGAAATGAATAAAAAAAGGGCAAATAATCGGGGGTAATACCCCATAAAATCATGCATTTTGGCCACCATAAAACTATTTGCCAATGCGCCATAATGACTAGAAATAGCAAACAATTGTGGGTTATAGCTTAAGAAATGGTGAATTTTGGCCTTGGTAAAATTATTTGTTGACGGATTTAAACGACCAAAAATAGCTAAAAATCATGGGCAATAGCTTATGAATTATGAATATTGGCCTCTTCAATATTATTTGCCAATGGATCGGAATGATTAAAAATGACCAAAAATCATGAGTTATAGCTCATGAAATCATAAATTTTGGCCACTGTGAAATTATTTGCAAATGGGTAAAAACGATTAAAAATGTAAAAAAAAGCATGAGTTATGGTTCATGAAATCATGAAGTTTGGACTCCACGAAATTTATTTCTCAATGGGTTGAAATAACAAAAAATGGCTAAAAACCATTGGTTATTCGCCATGAAATAGTAGGTTTTGGCCACTGCAAAATTGTTTGACAATAAGTCGAAACGATTAAAAGTGGAAAAAATCGTGGTTGATAGCTCATAAAATCTTAAAATTTGGCCTCTGTGATATTTTTTGCCCATGGGTCGAAATGACTAAAAATAGCCAAAAATTATGAGTTATTGCTCATAAATTCATGAATTTTGGCCTCAAAAATTATTTGCCATCGAATTACTTAAAATGGAAAAAAATAAAATCATAGGTTATAACTCACGAAATCTTAAATTTTGGCCTCCGTGAAATTTTTTGTCCATGTATCGAAAGGACTAAAAATAGCTAAAAATTATTGGTTATGGCACATGAAATAGTGAATTTTGGCCTACCTAAAATTATTTGTCAAATTGTCGAAACGACTAAAAACGGCCAAAAAATCATGGATTATAGCCTATGAAATTGTAAGTTTTGGCCATTGTGAAACTATTTTTCCATGGTTTGAAATAAATAAAAATGGCCAAAAATTATGGGTAATGGCTCATGAAATAGTAAATTTTGGACTCCTCGAAGTTATTTACTAATGGATCAAAATGAATAAAAATGGGAAAATTCATGGGTTATTGCTCAATAAAATCGTGAATTTTAGCCACTGCGAAATTATTTGGCAATGGGTCAAACCGACTAAACATGGAAAAAAATTGAGTTGTGGCTCATGAAATCGTGATGTTTGCACTCCACAAAATTATTTTTCAATGTGTCAAAATGATAAAAAATAGCCAAAAATCATGGGTTATCTGTCATGAAATAGAGGATTTTGACCACTGTAAAATAGTTTGACAACAGGTCAAAATGATTAAAAATTACAAAAAATCATTAGTTATAGTTAATGAAGTCTTGAATTTTTACCTCAACTAGAATATTTGTCAAAAGGTTGAAATGAATAAAAAAATACCCAAACATTGTGGGTTATACCTCATAAAAATCGTGTATTTTGTCCACCGTGAAGTTATTTGCCAATATGTCGAAATGACTAGAAATAGAAAAATATTGTGGATTATGGCTCATGAAATCATAAAGCTTGGACTCCAAGAAATTATTTGTCAATGGATCAAAATGATAAAAATTGGCCAAAAATTGAGGGTTATCCGTCATGAAATGGTGGATTTTGGCACACATGAAATTGTTTGACAACATTTCTAAACGACTTAAAATGGTAAAAAATTATGGGTTATAGATCATAAAATCTTGAAATTTTGCCTCCGCTATAATATTTGTTAATGGTCGAAATGAATAAAAAATGGCCAAAATTCGTGGGTTATAGCTTATAAAATAGTGTATTTTAGCCACCTTAAAATTATTTACCAATGTGTCGAAATGACTAGAAATAGAAAAAAATTTGTGGGTTATAGCTTACGAAATTGTGAATTTTGACCTCTCTAAAATTATTTGCCAATGGGTCAAAATGACTAAATTAGCCAAAAGTTATGGGTAATAGCTCATGAAATAGTAAATTTTGGACTCCATGAAATTATTTGCCAATGGATCGAAATGATTAAAATTGGCAAAAATTATGGGTTATAGCTTATAAAATAGTGTATTTTAGCCACCTTAAAATTATTTACCAATGGGTCAAAACAACTAAAAATAGAAAAAAAATCATCGGTTATGGCTCATGAAATTGTGAAGTTTGGAGTCCACAAAATTATTTGTCAATTGGTCGAAACGATAAGAATGGCCAAAACTTGTGGGTAATCTGTTATGAAATAGTAGATTTTGGCCACCGTGAAATTGTTTGACAACATTTCTAAACGACTTAAAATGGTAAAAATTATGGGTTATAGATCATAAAATCTTGAATTTTGGCATCGACCAAAATATTTGTCAATTGGTCAAAATGAATAAAAATAGCCAAAAATCGAAGGTTATAGACTATTAAATCATGTATTTTTGCACCTTAAAATTATTTACCAATGTGTCGAAATGACTAGAAATAGAAAAAATTTGTGGGTTATAGCTTACGAAATTGTGAATTTTGACCTCTCTAAAATTATTTGCCAATGGGTCAAAATGACTAAATTAGCCAAAAGTTATGGGTAATAGCTCATGAAATAGTAAATTTTGGACTCCATGAAATTATTTGCCAATGGATCGAAATGATTAAAATTGGCAAAAATTATGGGTTATATCTCATAAAATCTTGAATTTTGGCCACCGCGAAAATATTTACCAATGGGTCAAAACAACTAAAAATAGAAAAAAAAATCATCGGTTATGGCTCATGAAATTGTGAAGTTTGGAGTCCACAAAATTATTTGTCAATTGGTCGAAACGATAAGAATGGCCAAAACTTGTGGGTAATCTGTTATGAAATAGTAGATTTTGGCCACCGTGAAATTGTTTGACAACGAGTCAAAATGATAAAAAATTATGGGGTATAGCTCATGAAATCTTGAATTTTGGCATCGACCAAAATATTTGTCAATTGGTCAAAATGAATAAAAAATAGCCAAAAATCGAAGGTTATAGACTATTAAATCATGTATTTTTGCACCATGAAATTATTTGCCAATGTGTCAAAATGACTAGAAATAGTAAACAATTATGGGTTATAGCTACAAAAATCGTGAATTTTAGCCTCGGTGAAATTATTTGTCGACGGGTCTAAACAACTAAAAATAGCCAAAATCATGGGTAATAGCTTACGAAATATGTATTTTAGCCTCCACAAAATTATTTACCCATGGATCGAAATGATTAAAATAGCTAAAACCCATGAGTTATGGATCATGAAATCATAAAATTTGGCCACCGCAAAATTATTTGCTAATGGATTGAAATGACTAAAAGTATAAAAAAATCGTGGGTTATGGTTCATGAGATCTTGAAGTTTGGACTCCACGAAATTATTTGCCAATGGGTTGAAATAACAGAAAATGACCAAAAATGAAGGGTTACTTGTCATGAAATATTGAATTTTGGCTGCAGCGAAATTATTTGACAACGGGTCGAAACGGCTGAAAATGATAAAAAATCATGGGTTATAGCTCATGAAATCTTGAACTTTGGCAACCACGAAATTTTTTTATCAGTGGGTCGAAACAACTAAACATCACTAAAAATCATGGGTTATAGTTCATAAAGTCATAGATTTTGGCCACCGAAAATTATTTGCCATCGGGTTGAAACAACTAAAAATGGCAAAAAAAAATCGTGTGTGATAGCTTAGAAAATCTTGAATTTTGGCTAATCATCACATTTTATTACACTTTTATACTCTCATTATCTATTTTATTTAAATAAATAAATATATTAACAATTTGTTTTTATATTAATTTACAGGTAATGAAGGATTAATGAATAAGAGCCTAAAAGAACCAATTTTCCTCATTTTTCAACCTTTTATTGAAGCCCAAAATGAAGCCAGGAAGCGCGAAAGCCCATGAAGATGAAGTTAACAAAGTCAACAAAATTAGTTATAATTCTATTATGAATTAATCGATGGACTAATCGATTAACTAATCGATTTGGTTAATTGATTAACTAATTGATGGGTTAACCGATTAGTTTGTAACAGAATTCAATCATTGGTTGATTTTGATTTTCTGAGAGCTCAAGAATGATTCAAGGGTTCTTGTTGATTGCTGAGGGCTATTAATAGGGGTAGAGATTGAGGGGTTGAAAAGTGAAAATTTTTAATAGGGGTAGAGATTGAGGGGTTGAAAAGTGAAAAATTTTGTTTAACAAAATCCATTTGGAGAGGAGGGTCACTCTTAATTGAGAAGGCCTTCCAAAAATTATAAACTTTAGTTTGCAATAAATAAAAATTTCTTTTTAATTTTTTTTCTCTTTGATGATGAAGATGAAGATTTGCTTTACAAGGGCTAAATCCTTGAATGTAACTTTTATTTTCTTCTTTCATTTTCTTTTTTAGGATTTATTTCTTATTTTTAATTTGTTGTTTGGTGGAGTAGATTTATTGCTTTGTAATGTAGATTTATTTCATGCTTTTGTAGTGCATATTTATTTGCTTACTCTTTTATGCTTTAATTTCTATTTCTTTCTTTTATTGCTTATAGTTTAGATTTACCTCTTATTCTTTTATGCTTACTAGTATAGATTTTATTTCCTTATTTTTATTTTGCAAAATGAGTAATTAATTATTGTAGAAAATTTAGAGTTAGATTAAACTAGTTTAATTTCCTTTTGTGTTTTTGATTTGCTCTCTTGATGCTTGAAATGATAATGTTAGGATAATCAACTAGAGAACTAATTGATAGAAAAAGAGTTTGATATTCTATGCTTTCTGGAGTGCTTTGGTAGGTTATGCTTATTTATTTTTAGAATTATTATCTAGTTGTTTATTCCTTTTAATGAGTAATAATATTACTTGGATGTGATTTTGATAGGTTATGCTTGTTTTGAGTAACTTTATGGTCTAAACTTAGGAATTCTAAAGTAACATGTGAATAAAAGAAAGTAATCATTAACTGCAAATTAAAATTAACAAGTGGATTCAATCCTAGATTCCTATTCTCCTCTCTTAATTTCCTTATTTTTTCAATTATTTCTAGTTTTGATTTCTTGTTGTGATTTGATTCTTCTATTTTATTATTTTTTATTTTGTTCTTCTCTCATTCTTCCCTCTTGTTGTTTTCTTTTTATTTTCAATTGTTTTATATTCTCTCATTCTTCTCTTTCTCTCATGCTCTCCTCTTGATTTGGCCTTTTATTTTTGTGCAAAACCTCTACCCAAAACATACTAATTTTATTTACCCTTCTTATTAGCTTCCTACACAATGTAAGAACCCCTTTAGATCTCTCTTTCTAATACTCTCCTTCCCCGCAGATCGATATCTTAAATACTATACTTAATAGTTGTGGACTTTCAACTTTGCATGTTTTATGCTTATCATTGGCCTCAAAACTATTTGCCATAGGGTTGAAATGATAAAAATGGTAAAAAATCATGGGTTATGGCAATGAAATAGTTTGGCCTACATGAAATTATTTGCCAAATTGTCAAAATGGCTGAAAATGAGGTAAAAATCATGGGTTATAGCCATGAAATTATAAATTTTGGCCACAACAAAATGATTTGTCAATGGGTTGAAACGACTAAAAATGATCAAAAATCATGGGTTATAGCTCACAAAATTATGAATTTTAATTCCAGGAAATTACTTGTCAATAGGTCGAATCTACAAAAAATGGTGAAAATTTGTGGGTTATCCGTCATGAAATAGTGTATTTTGGCTACCATTAAATTATTTGACAATAGATCGAAATGTCTAAAAATGGCAAAAAAATCATGGGTTACAGTTCATAAAATCTTAAATTTTGGCCTCCACCAAAATATTTGTCAACTGGTCAAAATGGCTAAAAATGGCCAAAAATTATTGGTTATAGCTCATAAAATCAAGTATTTTGATCACTGCGAAATTATTTACCAACGGGTCAAAACAATTGGAAATAGCCAAAAGATGTATGTTATAGCTCATGAATTCATGAAGTTTGGACTCCATGAAATTATTTGTCATTGGATCGAAATGACAAATAATGGCCAAAAACCATGGGTTATCCATTATGAAATTGTGGAATTCGGCCGATGTGTAAATGTCTGGCAACATGTTGAAATAACTAAAAATGGCAAAAACATTATGGGTAATAGCTCATGAAATCTTGAATTTAGACATCCGCTAGAATATTTGTCAATAGGTCGAATTGAATAAAAAAAGCAAAAAAATTTTGGGTTATAGCTAATAAAATCATTTATTTTAGCCACTATGAAATTATTTGCCAAATTGTCAAAATGACTAAAAATGGGCAAAAAATCATGGGTTATATAGCCTATGAAATTGTAAAATTTTGCCACTAGGAAACTATTTACCGATGGGTTGAAATGAATGAAAATGATAAAAAATCATGGGTAATAGCTCATGAAATAGTGACTTTTGTACTCCACGAAATTATTTTTCAATGGATCAAAATAATTAAAAATGGCAAAAAATGGGTTATAGCTCATGATATTGTGAATTTTGGCCACTACAAAATTATTTGTCAATGGGTCGAAATGACTAAAAATGAAAAAAAAAATTGTGAAGTTTGGACTCTGCAAAATCATTTGTCAATGGGTCTAAATGCTAAAAAATAGCCAAAAATCATGGATTATCCATTTAAAATAGTGGATTTTGACCACTACAAAATAGTTTGACAACAGGTCGAAACAAATTAAAATTGCAAAATATCGTGGGTTATAGCTCATGAAATCTTGAAATTTGGCTTTTGCTAGAATATTTGTCAATGGGTAAAAACAAAGAAAAAATGGCCAAAAATTGTGTAATTTGCCCAGAATATTTGTCAATGGGTTATGCTCATAAAATCATGTATTTTGGCCACCACGAAATTTTTTGCCATTGTATCGAAACAACTAGAAATAGGGAAAAAATCGTGGGTTATAGCACATGCAATCGTGATGTTTTGACTCTACGAAATAATTTGTCAATGGGTCAAAATAATAAAAAAATGGCTAAAAATCACAGGTTATCGATCATGAAATGGTGGACTTTGGTTGACGGAAATTGTTTGACAATGGGTCAAAATGACTAAAAATGGCAAAAATCATGGGTTACAGTTCATAAAATCTTAAATTTTGGCCTCCACCAAAATATTTGTCAATGGGTCAAAATAATAAAAAATGGCTAAAATGGCCAAAAATTATTGGTTATAGCTCATAAAATCATGTATTTTGGCCACCATGAAATTATTTACCAACGGGTCAAAACAATTGGAAATAGCCAAAAGATGTATGTTATAGCTCATGAATTCATGAAGTTTGGACTCCATGAAATTATTTGTCATTGGATCGAAATGACAAATAATGGCCAAAACCATGGGTTATCCATTATGAAATTGTGGAATTCGCCGATGTGTAAATGTCCGCAACATGTTGAAATAACTAAAATGGCAAAAACATTATGGGTAATAGCTCATGAAATCTTGAATTTAGACATCCGCTAGAATATTTGTCAATAGGTCGAATTGAATAAAAAGCAAAAAATTTTGGGTTATAGCTAATAAAATCATTTATTTTAGCCACTATGAAATTATTTGCCAAATTGTCAAAATGACTAAAATGGCAAAAATCATGGGTTATATAGCCTATGAAATTGTAAAATTTTGCCACTAGGAAACTATTTACCGATGGGTTGAAATGAATGAAAATGATAAAAATCATGGGTAATAGCTCATGAAATAGTGACTTTTGTACTCCACGAAATTATTTTTCAATGGATCAAAATAATTAAAAATGGCAAAAATGGGTTATAGCTCATGATATTGTGAATTTTGGCCACTACAAAATTATTTGTCAATGGGTCGAAATGACTAAAATGAAAAAAAATTGTGAAGTTTGGACTCTGCAAAATCATTTGTCAATGGGTCTAAATGCTAAAAATAGCCAAAAATCATGGATTATCCATTTAAAATAGTGGATTTTGACCACTACAAAATAGTTTGACAACAGGTCGAAACAAATTAAAATTGCAAAATATCGTGGGTTATAGCTCATGAAATCTTGAAATTTGGCTTTTGCTAGAATATTTGTCAATGGGTAAAAACAAAGAAAAAATGGCCAAAAATTGTGTAATTTGCCCAGAATATTTGTCAATGGGTTATGCTCATAAAATCATGTATTTTGGCCACCACGAAATTTTTTGCCATTGTATCGAAACAACTAGAAATAGGGAAAAAATCGTGGGTTATAGCACATGCAATCGTGATGTTTTGACTCTACGAAATAATTTGTCAATGGGTCAAAATAATAAAAAAATGGCTAAAAATCACAGGTTATCGATCATGAAATGGTGGACTTTGGTTGACGTGAAATTGTTTGACAATGGGTCAAAATGACTGAAAAATGGCAAAAAATTATGGGCTTTATAGCTCATGAAATCTTGAATTTTGGCCTCCGCTAATATTAATAGTCAAAATGCATAAAAAAATGCCAGAAATCATGGGTTATAGCTTATAAAATCGAGTATTTTAACCACTATAAAATTATTTGCCAATGTGTCGAAATAACTAGAAATAGCACAAAACCGTGGGTTATAGCTTATGAAATAGTGAATTTTGGCCTCTCCAAAATTTTTTGCCAATGGGTCAAAATGATTAAATTTAGCCAAAAATAATGGCACAAATTATTTGGACTCCATGAAATTATTTACCAATGGATCAAAAAGATTAAAATGGCAACAATTATGGGTTGTAACTCATGAAATCTTGAATTTTGGTCACCGCGAAATTATTTGCCAATGGGTCGAAATGACTAAAAATGAAAAAAATCATTGATTTTGGCTCATGAAGTCATGAATCTTTGACTCCACGAAATTATTTGTCAATGGGTCAAAACGACATGAATGGCCAAAAATCATGGGTTATCCGTCATGAAATAGTGGATTTTGGCCACCATGAAATTATTTGACAACGGGTCAAAATAACTAAACTTGAGAAAAATCGTGGGTATAGCTCATTAAATCATGAATTTTAGCCTCTACGAAAATATTTGTCAATTGGTCCAATGAATAAAAAATGGCCAAGAATCATGGGTTCTAGCCCATAAACTCTAGTACTTTTGCCACCATGAAATTATTTGCCAACATGTCGAAATGACTAGAAATAGTAAAAAATTATAGGTTATAGATTGAGAAATCATGAATTTTGGCATCGGTGAAATTATTTGCCGACGGGTCTAAATGACTAAAAATAGCGAAAAATCATGGGTAATAGCTTATGAAATATGAATTTTGGTCTCTGCGAAATTATTTGCTAATGGATTGAAATGATTAAAAATGGCCAAAAATCATGGGTATAGCTCATTAAATCATGAATTTTGGCATCGGTGAAATTATTTGCCAATGGGTCGAATGAGTAAAAATATATAAAAAATTATGGTTTATGGCTCATTAAATCACGAAGTTTGGACTCCATGAACTTATTTATCAATGGGTCGAAATGATAAAAATGGCAAAAAATGATGGGTAATCCATCATGAAAAAGTGGATTTTGGCCACTGTAAAATTATTTGACAACAGGTCGAAATGACTAAAATGGCAAAAATCATTGGATGTAACTCATGAAATATTGAATTTTGGCCTCAGAAATTATTTGTCAATGGATCGAAATTATTAAAATGGCCAAAAATCAGGGATTATAGCTATAAAAATCGTAATGACTAAAAATAGAAAAACCCATGGGTTATAGCTCATAAAATCTTAAATTTTGGCCTCGCTAGAATATTTATCAATTGGTTGAAATGAATAAAAATGGCCAAAAATCATGGGTTATAGCTCATAAAATCATGTATTTTGGCCACCATGAAATTATTTGCCAATGGGTCAAAATGACTAAAAATGAAAAAATCATTGATTTTGGCTCATGAAGTCATGAATCTTTGACTCCACGAAATTATTTGTCAATGGGTCAAAACGACATGAATGGCCAAAAATCATGGGTTATCCGTCATGAAATAGTGGATTTTGGCCACCATGAAATTATTTGCCAATGGGTGAAATGACTAAAATGGCCAAAAATCATGGGTTATAGCTTATAAAATCATAAAATTAGGCCATCGCAAATTATTTGCCAATGGGTCGAATGAGTAAAAATATATAAAAAATTATGGTTTATGGCTCATTAAATCACGAAGTTTGGACTCCATGAACTTATTTATCAATGGGTCGAAATGATAAAAATGGCAAAAAATGATGGGTAATCCATCATGAAAAAGTGGATTTTGGCCACTGTAAAATTATTTGACAACAGGTCGAAACGGCTAATATGGCAAAAAATCATTGGATGTAACTCATGAAATATTGAATTTTGGCCTCCGAGAAATTATTTGTCAATGGATCGAAATTATTAAAAATGGCCAAAAATCAGGGATTATAGCTATAAAAATCGTAATGACTAAAAATAGAAAAAACCCATGGGTTATAGCTCATAAAATCTTAAATTTTGGCCTCTGCTAGAATATTTATCAATTGGTTGAAATGAATAAAAAAATGGCCAAAAATCATCTGCTATACCTCATAAAATCATGTATTTTAGTCACCACGAAATTATTTACCACATTGTCAAAATGACTAAAAATGGCCAAAAAATTATGGGTTATAGCCCATGAAATCGTAAATTTTAGCCACTGCGAAATTATATGCCAATGGGTTGAAACGAAAAATGGCTAAAAATCATGGATAATAGCTCATGAAATCGTGAAGTTTGGACTCCATGAAATTATTTGCTAATGGATTGAAATGATTAAAATGGCCAACAATTATGGGTTGTAACTCATGAAATCTTGAATTTTGGCCACTACAAAATTATTTGCCAATGGGTGAAATGACTAAAAATGAAAAAATCATTGATTTTGGCTCATGAAGTCATGAATCTTTGACTCCACGAAATTATTTGTCAATGGGTCAAAACGACATGAATGGCCAAAAATCATGGGTTATTGCTCATGAAATCATGAATTTTGGCATCGGTGAAATTATTTGTCAATGGATCGAAATTATTAAAATGGCCAAAAATCGTGGGTATAGCTCATTAAATCATGAATTTTGGCATCGGTGAAATTATTTGCCAATGGGTCCAAACGACTAAAAATGTAAAAATGTAGGTTATGGCTCATAAAATTGTGAAGTTTGGACTCCATGAAATTATTTGACAATGGGTCGAAATGACTAAAATGGCAAAAATTATGGGTTATAGCTCATGAAATCGTGAAGTTTGGACTCCACAAAATTATTTATCAATGGGTCAAAATGACTAAAATGGCCAAAAATTGTGGGTTATGGCTCATTAAATCATGAATTTTGGCATCGGTGAAATTATTTGCCAAATTGTCAAAATGACTAAAATAGCGAAAAATCATGGGTTATAGCTCATGATATTGTGAATTTTGGCCACTACAAAATTATTTGTCAATGGGTTGAAATGAATAAAAATGGTAAAAAATCATGGGTAATAGCTCATGAAATCATGAATTTTGGCATCGGTGAAATTATTTGCCAAATTGTCAAAATGACTAAAATGGCAAAAATAATTGTGGGTTATGGCTCATAAAATTGTGAAGTTTGGACTCCACAAAATTATTTGTCAATGGATCGAAATGATTAAAATGGCAAAAATCTTAGGCTATAGCTCATAAAATCATGTATTTTGGCCACCATGAAATTATTACCAATGGATCAAAGCGATTAAAAATGGCAAAAATCATGGGTTATAGCTCATGAAATCGTGAAGTTTGGACTCCATGAAATTATTTATCAATGGATCAAAATGATAAAAAATAGCCAAAAATCATGGGTTATCCGTCATGAAATAGTGGATTTTGACCACCATAAAATAGTTTGACAATGGGTCGAAATGACTAAAAATGACAAAAATCATGGGTTATAGCTCATAAAATCTTGAATTTTGGCCACTACAAAATTATTTGTCAATGGGTTGAAATGAATAAAAATGGCCAAAAATCGTGGGTTATAGCTCATAAAATCATGTATTTTGGCCACCATGAAATTATTACCAACGTGTCAAAATGACTAGAAATAGAAAATAATTGTGGGTTATGGCTCATGAAATCATGAAGTTTGGACTCCATGAAATTATTTGTCAATGGGTTGAAACGAAAAATGGCTAAAAATCATGGGTTATCCGTCATGAAATAGTGAATTTTGGCCACCATGAAATTATTTGACAATGGGTCAAAATGACTAGAAATAGTAAAAATTATGGGTTATAGCTCATGAAATCTTGAAATTTGGCTTTGCTAGAATATTTGTCAATGGGTCAAAATGAATAAAAATGGCCAAAAATCATGGGTTATAGCTAATAAAATCATTTATTTTAGCCACTATGAAATTATTTGCCAATGTGTCAAAATGACTAGAAATAGAAAATAATTGTGGGTTATGGCTCATGAAATCATAAATTTTGGCCACTACAAAATTATTTGTCAATGGGTCAAAATGACTAAAAATGACAAAAATCATGGGTAATAGCTCATGAAATCGTGAAGTTTGGACTCCATGAAATTATTTGTCAATGGATCAAAATGATTAAAATGGCAAAAATTATGGGTTATAGCTCATGAAATCATGAATTTTGGCATCGGTGAAATTATTTGCCAAATTGTCAAAATGACTAAAATGGCAAAAATAATTGTGGGTTATGGCTCATAAAATCGTGAAGTTTGGACTCCACAAAATTATTTATCAATGATTCAAAATGATAAGAATGGCTAAAAATCATGGGTTATCCGTCATGAAATAGTGGATTTTGGCCACTACAAAATTATTTATCAATGGGTGAAATGACTAAAATGGCCAAAAATCATGGGTTATAGCTTATAAAATCATAAAATTAGGCCATCGCGAAATTATTTGCCAATGGGTCGCAATGAGTAAAAATATATAAAAAATTATGGTTTATGGCTCATTAAATCACGAAGTTTGGACTCCATGAACTTATTTATCAATGGGTCGAAATGATAAAAATGGCAAAAAATGATGGGTAATCCATCATGAAAAAGTGGATTTTGGCCACTGTAAAATTATTTGACAACAGGTCGAAACGGCTAATATGGCAAAAAATCATTGGATGTAACTCATGAAATATTGAATTTTGGCCTCCGAGAAATTATTTGTCAATGGATCGAAATTATTAAAAATGGCCAAAAATCAGGGATTATAGCTATAAAAATCGTAATGACTAAAAATAGAAAAACCCATGGGTTATAGCTCATGAAATCTTGAAATTTGGCTTTGCTAGAATATTTATCAATTGGTTGAAATGAATAAAAATGGCCAAAAATCATCTGCTATACCTCATAAAATCATGTATTTTAGTCACCACGAAATTATTTACCACATTGTCAAAATGACTAAAAATGGCCAAAAAATTATGGGTTATAGCTAATAAAATCATTTATTTTAGCCACTATGAAATTATTTGTCAATGGGTTGAAACGAAAAATGGCTAAAAATCATGGGTTATAGCTCATAAAATTGTGAAGTTTGGACTCCATGAAATCATTTACCAATGGATCGAAATGATTAAAAATGGCAAAAATTTAGGGGTTATAGATCACGAAATCGTGAATTTTGGCCACTACAAAATTATTTGCCAACGGTCTAAATGATAAAAAAAATAGCCAAAAATCGTGGGTTATCTGTCAGAAAATTGTGGATTTTGACCACCATAAAATAGTTTGACAACGGGCCAAAATGACTTAAAATTTGTAGAAAATCATGGGTAATTGCTCATGAAATATTGAATATTGGCTTCTGCTAGAATATTTATCAATGGGTCGAAATGAATAGAAAATGGCCAAAAATCCTGACTTGTAGCTTATAAAATCATGTATTTTGGCCACCATGAAATTATTACCAACGTGTCAAAATGACTAGAAATAGAAAATAATTGTGGGTTATGGCTCATGAAATCATGAAGTTTGGACTCCATGAAATTATTTATCAATGGATCAAAATGATAAAAAATGGCCAAAAATCGTGGGTTATCCGCTATGAAATGGTGGATTTTGGCCAATGCGAAATTGTTTGACAATGGATCGAAATGACTAAAAATGGCAAAAATAATTGTGGGTTATAGTTCATGAAATTTTAAAATATTTGTCAATTGGTCGAAATAGATAAAAAATGGGCAAAAACGATGGATTATATAGCCCATAATCTTGCATTTTTGCCACCATGAAATTTTTTGCCAATGTGTCAAAATGACTAGAAATAGCAAAAAATTGTGTGTTATAGATTAAGAAATCATGAAATTTATCCTCGATCGAAATGCCTAAAAATAGCCAAAAATCATGGGTAATAACATGTGAAATAGGAATATTGGCCACCGCAAAATCATTCGCCAATGAATGGAAATGATTAAAAATGACAAAAAATCATGGGTTATTGCTCATGAAATCATAAATTTTGGCCACTGCAAAATTATTTGCCAATGGGTCCAAACGACTAAAAATGTAAAAAAATCATAGTTTATGACTCATGAAATCGTGAAGTTTGGATGCCATGAAATTATTTATTAATGAGTCGAAACAACAAAAAATGACCAAAAATAATGGGTTATCTATCATGAAAAAGTATATTTTGGCCACCGCAAAATTATTTGACATTGTGTTGAAATGACTGAAAATGGCAAAAAATCTTAGGCTATAGCTCATAAAATCTTAAATTTTGGCTTTCGCAAAACTATTTGCCAATTAATCAAAATCATTAAAAATAGCCAAAAATCATGGGTCATACTCATAAAATTGTAAATTTTAGCTACCGCAAAATTATTTGCCTTTAGATTGAAACGACTAAAAATGTAAAAAATGTAGGTTATGGCTCATAAAATTGTGAAGTTTGGACTCCACAAAATTATTTGTCAATAGGTCGAAATAATAAAAAAATGGCTAAAAATTATGGGTTACCATCATGAAATAGCGGATTTTGGCCACCGTGAAATTATTTGACAATGGGTCGAAATAATTGAAAAAGGCCAAACATTGTGGGTTATAATTCAAAATTTCATGAGCTCTAACCCATTATTGTTTTCCTCTTTTAGTCGTTTCGAACCATTGACAACTAATTTTGGGATAGCCATAATTTAAGATTTCATGAGCTATATCCCATGATTTTTGACAATTGTTTGTCATTTTGATTAATTACCAATGACTTTGTAGTGGCAAAAATTCACAATTTCGTAAGCCATAACTCATGGCTTTTGGAAATTTTTTGTCATTTCGACCCAATGGCAAATAATTTTGTGAAGGCCAAAACTCATGATTTCATGAGCTACAACCCATGATTTTTAGCTATTTTGAGTTGTTTTGACCCATTGGCGAATAATTTTTCGGAGGCTGAAATTCATGATTTCATGAGCCATAGTGCATGATTTTTTTGCAGTTTATAGTCATTTAGACATAAGAGCAAATATTTTCATAGAGACTAAAATTTATGATTTAATGAGTTATAACCTATAATTTTTTTTATTTTTTTTATTTTTTGTCATTTCGACCAATTGGCAAATATTTTCACAGTGGCTAAAATTCACGATTTTAAGAGCTATAACCCATGATTGTTTTTCCATTTTTAATAATTTTGATCCATTGTTAAAGAATTTTGTGGTTGCTGAAATTCACGATTTCATTAGCTATAACCATGATTATTTGCCATTTTTAGTTGTTTTGAACCATTGGCAAATAATTTTGTGGAGTCCAAACTTCACGAGTTTTTGAGCTATTACAAACAATTTTAGCCATTTTTACTCGCTTTGACCCGTTGTCAAATAATTTCACGGTGACCAAAATTCACGATTTCATGAGCTATCACCCATGATTTTTGGCTATTTTTAGTCATTTTGACCCATTAAAGTGGAGGCCAAAATTCATGATTTCATCAGCTATAACCTATGTTTTAAAGCCATTTTTAGTCTTTTCGACCCATTGGCAAATAATTAGGCGGAGGCCAAAATTGATGATTTCATGAGCTCTAACCCATGATTTTTTCTTTGTTTGTCGTTTAGATATATTGGCAAATAATTTCACAAAGGCTAAAATTCACAATTGCATGAGGTGTAGCCAAAGATTCTTTTCTATTTTTAGTCATTCTACCCACTGGCAAATAATTTCATGTTAACCAAAATTCATCATTTCATGAGCTACAACCCATGATTTTTTTTCATTTTTAGTCGTTTCAAACTATCGTCAAATAATTTTGTGGTGACCAAAATAAACAATTTCATGAGGTCTAATCCACACTTAATGGTCATTTTAGTCGTAACCATTGGCAAATAATTTCGCAAAGTCTAAACTTCACGATTTCATAAGCTATAACCCATGATTTTTAGCCATTTTTAGTCTTTTCGACCTATTAGCAAATAATTTTATATATATTTAAATTAATAATTTCATGAGCTAATCCATGATTGTTCACCATTTTTATTTGATTCATCTCGTAAGAACAAAATTCCGTGGAGACCAAAAATTCATAATTTTATGAGCTATAAGCCTTGATTTTTTTTCATTTTTAGTCATTTTGGCCCACTAGCAAATAAATTTTTGGTGGTCAAAATTCATAATTTCATTAGCTATAACACATGATTATTGGCCATTTTAAATCATTTTGACCCGTTACTAAATAAAATAGCAGAAGCCAAAATTTATGATTTGGTAAGCTGTAACCTATAATTTTTAGCCATTTCTAGTCATCTTGAACAATTGGCAAATAATTTTGCAGAGTCTAAACTTCACGATTTCAAGAGCTATAACCTATGATTTTTGGCCATTTTCAATCATTTCAACCCGTTGTGAAATAATTTTACATATGCCAAAATTAATGCTTTCATGAGCTATAACCTATGATTTTTGTCCAGCTTTAGTCATTTCGACTTGTTATCAAATAATTTTGTGCTTGCGAAAATTCACGATTTCATCAGCATGACCCATGATTTTTGGCCATTTTTAGTTATTTCAACCTATTAGCAAATAAATTTGTGAATGCCAAAATTCATGATTTCATGATATATATAACCTATAATTTTTAGTCATTTTTAGTCGTTTTGGCCCATTGGCAAATAAATTTGCGGAGGCTAAGATTCACGATTTTATGAGCTATCAACAATAATTTATTTCTATTTTTAATCATTTAGACCCATTGGCAAACAATTTCCTAGATTCCAAAATTCACAATTTTATGAGCTATAACCCATGATTTTTTTATTTTCTATCATTTTGATCCATTGACAAATAATTTTGCCGTGGCCAAAATTCATGATTTCATGAGCTGTAACATATGATTTTTTTTCCATTTTTAGTCATTTTGGTCCCTTGTGAAATAATTTTGCGGTGGCATAAGTTCACGATTTCATGAGCGATAACCCACGATTATTAGCCTATTTTCGTTGTTTTGGCCTATTAGTAAATAATTTTGTAGATGCCAAAATTCAAAATTTCATGAGCTAATCCATAATTTTTGTTTTCCACTTTTACTCATTTCGACCCATTGGTAAGTATATTTGCTGTGACCAAAATTCATGATTTCATGAGCTATAACACATTATTTTTTTCATTTTTAGTCATTTTGGTCCCTTGTGAAATAATTTTGCGGTGGCATAAGTTCACGATTTTATGAGCGATAACCCACGATTATTAACCACTTTTGGTCGTTTTGACCTATTCGTAAATAATTTTGCAGATGCCACAATTCAAAATTTCATGAGCTAACCCATGATTTTTGTTTTCCACTTTTACTCATTTCAACCCATTAGTCAGTAACTTCATAATGGCCAAAATTCAAGATTCCAAGAGCTATAGTGCACTAATATTGGCCATTTTTAGTCATTTCGATCTGTTGTCAAATAATTTCGTAGGGGCCAATATTCACGATTTCATGAGCTATAACCCATAATTGTTAACCATTTCTAGTCATTTGAAACAATTAGCAAATACTTTTGTAGAGTTCAAACTTCATGATTTCGTCAGCTATAACCCATGATTTTGGCCATTTTAAATCATTTTGACAAGTAAGCAAATAATTTCGTGAAGGTTAAAATTCATAATTTTATGAGCTATAATGCATGATTTTTTGACATTTTTAGTTGTTTTAATCCGCTAGCAAATAATTTGGTAGAGGCTTAATTCATGATATCATGAGCCATTGCCCACAATTTTGACATTTTTAGTCATTCGGCTCATTCTTAAATAATTTCACAGAGGCTAAAATTCACGATTTATAAGCTATAGCCTACTTTTTTGGCTATTTTTTAGTCGTTTCGACCCATTAGCAAATAAATTTGTGAAGGTCAAAATCACTATTTCTGTAGCAATAACCAATGATCTTTAGCCTTTTTTATTCAATTAGACATAATTTTGCAGAGACTAAAATTCATGATTTCATGATCAACAATCAATGATTATTGGCCATTTTTAATCATTTCGATCCATTGGTAAGTAATTTTCGACATGCCAAAATTCACAATTTTATGAGCTATAACCTATGATCTTTTTTTCAATTTTAGTCATTCTAACCCACTAACAAATAATTTCACGACGGACAAAATTAATGATTTCATGAGCTATATAAAGCAGGATTATTGGCCACTTTAATCATTTCAACCCATTAACAAATTATTTCGTGGAGGCAAAAATTCACGATTTTGTGAGCTCTAACCCATGATTTTTGGCCATTTCTAGTCGTTTAAAATTTTTTACAAAGTCCAAACTTTACATTTTCACGAGTTATAACCCATGATTTTGGGACATTTTTAGTTGTTTCAATCCATTGGCAAATAATTTCGCGGGGGGTAAAATTCAAGATTTCGTGAGTTATAACCCACGATTTTATGCCTTTTTTCATCATTTCGACCTGTTGGCAAATAATTTCGTGAAGGTTAAAATTCATAATTTTATAAGCTATAATCAATGATTTTTTGTCATTTTGAGTCATTTCGACCCATTGACAAATAATTTCACAGAGACCAAAATTCACGATTTCATGAGCTATTACAAATAATTTTTGCCATTTTTAGTCATTTCAACCTGTTGTCAAATAATTTTGTGGTGGCTAAAATTCATAATTTCATGAGCTATAACCTATGATTTTGGCTATTTTTAGTCATTTTGATTATCAAATAATTTCCCGGTGGCAATAATTCACGACTCCGTGAGCTACAACCCAAAACTTATGGCCCTTTTTAGTTCTTTTGACCTGTTGTCAAATAATTTCACGGAGGCCAAAATTAAAGGTTTCATGAGTTATATCCCACATTTTTTGAACATTTATAATCATTTTGACCTATTGTCAAATAATTTTATCACAGCAAAAATTCATGATTTCAAGAGTTATAGAACATGATTTTTGGCCATTTTTAGTCATTTCGATCCATTGTCAAATACTTTTCGCAGTGGCAAAAATTCACAATTTCATAAGCTATAACACATACTTTTTATCCATTTCTAGTCATTTCAATGCTTAGGTAAGTAATTTTATGGAGTCCTAATTTCAGTATTTCATGAGCTGTAACCTATAATTTTTGGCCATTTTTAGTCGTTTTGGCCCGTTGGCAACTAATCTTGTGTAGATAAAAATTCACCATTTCATGAGCTACCCATAGTTTTCTATCATTTTTATTTATTTTGTCTCATTTGGAAATAATTTAGTAGGTTCTAAAATTCATGATTTTGTGAGCTATAACTGACGATATCTGGCATTTTTAGTCATTTCGATCCGTTGTCAAATAATTTCGTAGAGGCCAAAATTAAAGATTTTATGGGTTATAACCCACGATTTTTAGCCATTTTAAGTACTTTTAACTTGTTGTCAAATAATTTTATAATGGCAGAAGTTCTCGATTTTGTGAGCTATAACCCATTATTTTTGTCCATTTTTAGTTGTTTTGACCCGTTGGAAAATAATCTCCTAGAGGCTTAAAATTTACAATTTCATAAGCTATAACCCATGACAATTTTTAGTAATTTAGACTCATTGTCAACTAATTTCATAGAGGCCAAAATTCATGATTTCATGAGCTATAACCCATGATTTTTTTTATTTTTAATTGTTTTGACCCATTGGCAAATAATTTTGCTATGGCAAAATTCATGATTTCATGCGCTCGTTTTGATCCGTTGTTAGATAATTTCGTGGTGTCACAACTTCATGATTTCATGAGCTATAACCCACGATTATTAGTCATTTTGAACTATTGTCAAATAATTTTGCGGACTCAAAATTTCACGATTTCATGAGCTATAACCCATTTTTGGCCACTCTTAGTCATTTCAACCCATTAACAAATAATTTTACGGAGGCCAAAATTCACAATTTCATAAGCAACAATTGATGATTTGTGGCCATTTGTATTCTATTTGATCCATTGGCAATAATTTCACAGAGACCAAAATTCACGATTTCATGAGCTATAGTCGACGATTATTGGCCATATTTAGCCGTTTTGACCTAGTGATAAATAATTTTGAGGAGGCCAATTTCACAATTTTATGAGCTATATCCCGTGATCGTTTTCCATTTTAAGTTGTTACGACTCATTGGCAAATAATTTTGCGATGGCGTAACTAATGATTTCATGAGCTATAACCCATGAATTTTGGCCATTTTAGTCATTTCGTCCCGTTGTCGATAATTTCACATTAGCAAAAATTCACGATTTTGTGACCTATAGTCCATGATTTTTTTCCATTTTTATTCGTTATTACCCATTGTTAAATAATTTTGGAGAGACCAAAATTCACTAATTCATGAGTTACCCACAATTTTGACCATTTTAATCATTTCAACCTATTGTTAAATAATTTTACGGAGGCCAAAATTCATGATTTCATGAGCCATAACCCCGATTTTTACCATGTTTAGTCATTTTAACCCATTGTCTAATAATTTCGTGGTTGTCAAAGTTCATAATTTTTTAAGCTATAACCCATGAATTTTGGCCATTTTTTAGTCATTTGGACCTGCTGTCAAATAATTTCACAGAGGCGAAAATGATTTCATGTGCTATATCCCATGATTTTTACCATTTTTGTCATTTTACTCATTGTCAAATAATTTTGTGGTGGCTAAAATTCATAATTTCATGAGCTATAACCTATGATTTTGGCTATTTTAGTCATTTTGAACTATTGTCAAATAATTTCACTGAGGCCAAAATTCACGATTTCATGAGCTACAACCCAAAACTTATGGCCCTTTTAGTTCTTTTGACTGTTGTCAAATAATTTTACGGAGGCCAAAATTAAAGGTTTCATGAGTTATATCCCACATTTTTGAACATTTATAATCATTTTGACCTATTGTCAAATAATTTCACAGAGACCAAAATTCATGATTTCAAGAGTTATAGAACATGATTTTTGGCCATTTTAGTCATTTCGATCCATTGTCAAATAATTTTGCTATGGCAAAATTCACAATTTCATAAGCTATAACCCATTATTTTTGTCCATTTTAGTTGTTTCAATCCATTGGCAAATAATTTTATGGTGGCCAAAATTCACGATTTCGTGAGTTGTAACCCATAAATTTTGGCCATTTTAGTCATTTTGGCCGTTGGCAACTAATCTTGTGTAGATAAAAATTCACCATTTCATGAGCTACCCATAGTTTTCTATCATTTTTATTTATTTTGTCTCATTTGGAAAATAATTTAGTAGGTTCTAAAATTCATGATTTCATGAGCTATAGTCGACGATTATTGGCCATTTTAGTCATTTCGATCCGTTGTCAAATAATTTCGTAGAGGCCAAAATTAAAGATTTTATGGGTTATAACCCACGATTTTTAGCCATTTTAAGTACTTTTAACTTGTTGTCAAATAATTTTATAATGGCAGAAGTTCTCGATTTTGTGAGCTATAACCCATTATTTTTGTCCATTTTTAGTTGTTTTGACCCGTTGGAAAATAATCTCCTAGAGGCGAAAATTTACAATTTCATAAGCTATAACCCATGACAATTTTTAGTAATTTAGACTCATTGTCAACTAATTTCATAGAGGCCAAAATTCATGATTTCATGAGCTATAACCCATGATTTTTTTTATTTTTAATTGTTTTGACCCATTGGCAAATACTTTCGCAGTGGCCGAACTTCATGATTTCATGCGCTCGTTTTGATCCGTTGTTAGATAATTTCGTGGTGTCACAACTTCATGATTTCATGAGCTATAACCCACGATTATTAGTCATTTTGAACTATTGTCAAATAATTTTGCGGACTCAAAATTTCACGATTTCATGAGCTATAACCCATTTTTGGCCACTCTTAGTCATTTCAACCCATTAACAAATAATTTTACGGAGGCCAAAATTCACAATTTCATAAGCAACAATTGATGATTTGTGGCCATTTGTATTCTATTTGATCCATTGGCAATAATTTCACAGAGACCAAAATTCACGATTTCATGAGCTATAGTCGACGATTATTGGCCATATTTAGCCGTTTTGACCTAGTGATAAATAATTTTGAGGAGGCCGAATTTCACAATTTTATGAGCTATATCCCGTGATCGTTTTCCATTTTAAGTTGTTACGACTCATTGGCAAATAATTTTGCGATGGCCAGAACTAATGATTTCATGAGTTATAACGCATGGATTTTTGCTGCTTTTAGTCATTTCGTCCCGTTGTCAGATAATTTCACATTAGCAAAAATTCACGATTTTGTGACCTATAGTCCATGATTTTTTTCCATTTTTATTCGTTATTACCCATTGTTAAATAATTTTGGAGAGACCAAAATTCACGAATTCATGAGTTACCCACAATTTTGACCATTTTTAATCATTTCAACCTATTGTTAAATAATTTTACGACGGCCAAAATTCATGATTTCGTGAGCCATAACCCCCGATTTTTTTACCATGTTTAGTCATTTTAACCCATTGTCTAATAATTTCGTGGTTGTCAAAGTTCATAATTTTTTAAGCTATAACCCATGAATTTTGGCCATTTTTTAGTCATTTGGACCTGCTGTCAAATAATTTCACAGAGGCGAAAATGATTTCATGTGCTATATCCCATGATTTTTTACCATTTTTTGTCATTTTTACTCATTGTCAAATAATTTTGCTATGGCAAAAATTCATGATTTTGTGAGCTTTAACTCTTGATTTTTGGCCATTTTTTGTTGTATCGACTCGTTAGCAAATAATTTCATGGAGACCATGAGCTATAATTTTGCAAAGGCTAAAATTCACGAGGTCATGAGCTATAATCCATATTTTTTTAGGTTTTGGTCATTTGGACCCATTAGCAAATAATTTTGCAAACACTAAAATTCACAATTTCATGAGCTACGACCTATAATTTTTTTTTATATTTAATCGTTTAGACGCATTGGCAAATAATTTTATGTTAGCCAAAATTTACAATTTCGTGAACTATTACAAATAATTTTTCTCTATGTTTAGTAGTTTAGACCTGTAATAAAATAATTTTGATGTAGCCAAAATTCACGATTTCGTGAGTTGTAACCCATAAATTTTGGCCATTTTGACCTGCTGTCGCAATGGCCAAAATTCACAATTTCATGAGCTAAAACCCATGATTTTCAGCCATTTAGAGTCATTTTGACCCCTTGACAATTAATTTCATGAAGGCCAAACGTCACGATTTCATGAGCTATAAATCATAATTTTTTTCATTTTCAGTCGTTTAGACCCATTGGCAAATAATTTCACAAAGGCCAAAATTGATGATTTCATGAGCTATAACCGATAACTTTTTTAATTATTTCTACCCATTGGAAAATAATTTTGTGGGGTCAAAGTATTTTTAGTCATTTTGGACTGTTGCCAAATATTTCACGATGACCAAAATTTACGATTTCATGAGCCATAATCCATGATTAATGGCTATTTTTACTCATTTCAAACCAATGGCTAATAATTTCATCGGGTCCAAACTTCACGATTTCATGAGTTATAACCCATGAGTTTTGGCCATTTTTAATCGTTTTGACCTATTTTTAAATTATTTCACGGAGGTTAAAATTTATGATTTTATGAGCTATAACCCACGACTTTAGCCATTTTTATTCTATTCAACCCATTGGCAAAAAATCTGTGGAGACTAAAATTCATAATTTTATGAGCTATAACTCACGATTATTAGCCAGTTTTAGTCATTTCGACCCATTGGTAAATAACTTTGCGGGAGCCAAAATTCATAATCTCATGAACTATAACCCATGATTTTTTTTCCATTTTTACTCATTTCGACCCATTGCCAAATAATTTTATGGTGGCCAAAATTCACGATTTCATGACCTAGAACGCGTGATTATTGGCCATTTTTAGTCATTTTGACCCATTATCGAATAATTTGACAAAGGCCAAAATTCACAATTTAGTGAGCTATAATCCATGATTTTTGACTATTTCTTGTCATTTCAAATAATTGGTAAATAACTTTGCAGAGTTCAAACTTTAGGATTTTGTGAGCTATAACCCAAGATTTTTGGCCATTTTAATTCATTTCAACCCGTAAGAAAATAATTTCGTGGAGGCCAAAATTTACAACTTTATGAGCTATAACCCATGATTTTTAGACATTTTTAGTTATTTTAATTCATTGGCAAATAATTTTACGAAGGCTAAATTCACGATTTCATGAGCTATTACCCACATTTTTTTTTCTCATTTCTAATCGTTCGACCCCTTGTCAAATAATTTTGTAGTGGCCAAATTTAAAAATCTATGGCCTATAACCCATAATTTTTGGCATTTTTAGTCATTTTAACCCATTGTCAAACAATTTCACGATGGCTGAAGTTCACGATTTCATGAGCTATAAGTCACAATTTTAACATTTTTAGCCATTACTACACGTTGTCAAACAATTTTGCGGTGGCTAAAATTCACGATTTAGTGAGCTATATCCATGATTTTTGGCCATTTTTAGTTATTTTGACCTGTAGAAAAATAATTCAGCAGAGGCTAAAACAAAAGATTTCAAGAGCTAAAACCCATGATTTTTAGCTATTTTTAGTTGTTTTAACCCGTTGTCAAATAATTTTCCTGTGACAAAAATTCATGATCTGGTGAGCTATAACACATGATTTTTGGCCATTTAAGTTGTTTCGACTCTTTGGCAAATAATTTCATGGCGCGCAAATTTCACGATTTCATTAGCTATAACCCATGTTTTTTTACCATTTTTAGTTATTTTGACCCATTGGCAAATAATTTTGCCTAGGCCGAAATTCACGATTTTATGAACGACAACTTATGATTTTTTATCATTTTTAGTCATTTAGAACCATTGGAAAATAATCTCATAGAAGCCAAAATTCATAATTTCATGAACTATAACTCATGATTTTTTTTTCTATTCTTAGTCATTTCGATTCGTTATCAAATAATTTTGTGGTGGTCAAAATTTACGATTTCATGAGCTATAACCCATGATTATTGGCCATTTTTAATCATTTTGAGCTATGGGCAAATAATTTTGATGGAGTCCAAACTTCACGATTTCGTGAGCTATAACCCACGATTTTAGCCATTTTTAGTCATTTTGATCCATTAGCAAATAATTTCATGGAGGCCAAAATTCACAATTTCATGAGCTATAACTCACAATTTTTGGCCATTTTAAATCCTTTCAACCTATTGACAAATAATTCCAAGGAGTCCAAAATTCATGATTTTATGAGTTATAACACATAATTTTTAGCCATTTTTAGTCATTTCGACCCGTTGGTAAATAATTTCGTAGTGACAAAAATGTACAATTTTATGAGCTATAACCCACGATTTTTTGCCCTTTTTGGTCCTTCCGACCGGTTGACAAATACTTTTGTGGAGGCCAAAATTTAAGATTTCATGTGCTGTTACACATTATTTTTTGCCATTCAAATTTAAGATTTCATGTGCTATAAGACATGATTTTTTGCCATGTTTAGTTGTTTTGACCCGTTGTCAAATACTTTCGTGGTGGCCAAAATATACTATTTCATGGCATATAATCCATGATTTTTGGCCATTTTTTGTCATTTCAACCCATTGACAAAAAATTTCGTAGAGTCCAAATTCACGATTACGTGAGCTATAACTCATGATTTTTGGCCATGTTTAATAGTTTCAACACATTAGCAAATAGTTTGGAGTGGCCAAAATTTAGAATTTCACGAGTTATAAGTCATGATTTTTTTTGCCTTTTCTAGTCATTTTGACCTGCCGGCAAATATTTTTATGGAGGCTAAAATTCACGATTTCATGCATATAACCCATAATTTTTTGCTATTTTTAGTCATTTCGACGCATTGGTAAAGAATTTAGTGGTGGCTAAAATTCACTATTTCATAGCCTATAACTCATGATTTTTTTCCCATTTTTAGTCGTTTCGACCCATTGGTTAAAAATTTTATGGAGACTAAAATTAACGATTTTGTGAGCTATAACCCATGATTTTTGGGCATTTATAGTCATTTTGGCCTATTGGCAAATAATTTTGCGGAGGCCAAAATTCACGATTTCATGAACTATAACCCCTGATTTTTTGCCATTTCTAGTTGTTCTGATCCATTGACAAAAAACTTTGACATGACCAAAATTCACAATTTTGTGAGTTATAACTTATGATTTTTTACCATTTTTAGTTATTAGAACCCATTGGCTAATAATTTCACAGAGGCTAAAATACAGGATTTCATGAGCAATAACCTATGATATTTGGCCATTTTTAGTCATTTCAACTCGTTGGTAAATAACTTTGTAGAGGTCAAACTTCGCAATGTCATGAGCTATAACCCATGATTTTTGGTCATTTTTAGTCATTTTAACCCATTGAAAAATAACTTCACAGAGGCCAAAATTTAAGATTTCTTGAGTTATAACTAATGATTTTTGGCCATTTTTAGTCGTTTCCATCCATTAGCAAATAATTCTAAGGAAACTAAAATTCACAACTTTGTGAGTTATAAACCATAATTTTTGGCCATTTCTAGTCGTTTCAACACATTGATAAATAATTTCACGGTGGCCAAAATACACAATTATGAGCTATAACCAACAATATTTTGCCATTTTTAGTCCTTTTCGACCTATTAACAAATATTTTAGAGGAGTCTAGAACTTAAGATTTCATGAGCTATAACATATGAATTTTTTCCATTTTTGTTCGTTTCGACCAGTTGTCAAATACTTTCATGGTTGCCAAAATCCACTATTTCATGATGTAACCCATAATTTTTGGCCATTTTTTATAATTTTGACCCATTGGCAACTAATTTTTTGAAAGACAAAATTCATAATTTCATGAGCTATAACCCATGATTTTGGCCATTTTTAGTTGTTTTGACTTGTTGGCAAATAATTTTACGGACACCAAAATTCAAAATTTCATGAGCTATAACCCATAAGTTTTTTGCTATTTTTAGTCATATCAACCAATTGGCAAATATTTTGTGGAGCTCAAAATTCATGATTTCATGAGCTATAATCCACGAATATAGACCAAACTTCACAATTTTATGAGATATAACCCATAAAATTTTGCCATTTTTTAATCATTTCAATCCATTGCTAAAAAAACTTTGTGTTGGCTAGAATTCACAATTCTCATAGCTATAACATATGATTTTTGGCCATTTTTAGTAGTTTATTGGCAATGATTTCGTGGAGGCTAAAATATATGATTTTATGAACTATAATCCACGATATTTGACTATTTTTAGTTGTTTCAATCCATTAGTAAATAATTTTGTGGAAGCAAAATTCACCATTTAATGAGCTATAATCCATGATTTTTGGCCATTTTTATTCATTTTGACTGGCTGACAAATAATTTAGAATCCAAAATTTAAGATTTTGTGAGCTATAACTCATGATTTTTTACTATTTTTAGTCATTTTGACTCATTAGCAAAAACAAAATTTGTGGAGACCTATATTCACGATTTCGTGAGCTATAACACATGATTTTTGTCATTTCCAGTCATTTTGATTCATTGGCAAATATGTTCGTGGTGGCCAAAATTCACAATTTCATGAGCTATAACCCATGACTTTTAGGCATTTTTAGTCATTTTGATCCATTGTCAAATAATTTTGTAGAGGCTGAAATTTACAATTTCATGAGTCGTAACCCATGATATTTTTTATTTTTAGTCGTTTAGACCCATTGGCAAATAGTTTTGCAGAGGTCAAAATTCAGAATTTCATAAGCTATGACCCATGATTTTCTATTCATTTTTAGTCATTTCGACCATTGGCAAATAATTTTGCAAGGGCTAAAATTCACAATTTCATGAGCTAAAACCCATTATTTTTTGCTTTTTTAGTTATTTCGACCCATTGGTAAATAATTTCACAAAGGTCAAAATTCACAATTTCATGAGCTATAAACCAGGAGTTTTTTAGTAGTTTAGACCCATTGGCATATAATTTCTCAGAGGCTAAAATTCACGATTTCATGTGCTATAACCTATCATTTTTTATTTTTAGCTATTTCGACCCATTGGGAAATAATTTTGCATGGCCAAAATTCATGAGCTATAATAAATAATTTTTCCATTTTTAGTAATTTTGATCCAATGTCAAATAATTTCGCGGTGGCACAAATTCATAGTTTCATGAGCTACAACTCACGATTATTGGCCATTTTAGTCCATTGATAATAAATGTTGCGGATACCAAAATTCTCAACTTCATGAGCTGTAACCCTTGATTTTTTTCCCATTTTTAGTCGTTTCGACCCATTGGTAAATAATTTCACGATGGTCAAAATTAACAATTTCATAACCTATATAACGCACGATTTTTGGCCGTTTTTACTCATTTCGACTAGTTGGCAAATAATTTCATGGAGGTCAAAATTGAGGATTCCATGAGTTACCCACAATATTTGGCCATTTTTAGTCATTCCAACCCATTGTCAAATAATATTGTGGTGGCCAATGTTTATGATTTCATGAATCATAAACCTACAGTTTTTGGCCTTTTTTAGTTGTTTAGGCCCGTTATCAAATAATTTTGCGGTAATAAAAATCTATGATTTCGTGAGCTATAACCCACAATTTTTGGTTATTTTTATTCATTTTGACCAGTTGTCAAATAATTTTGCTGAGGCAAATATTGAAGATTTCATAAGCTATATCCCATGATTTTTGGTCATTTTAGCTGTTTCAACTTATTGTCAAATAATTTCACAAAGGTAAAAATTCATAATTTCACAAAGGTAAAAATTCAAGATTTCGTTGTCAAATAACTTCACAAAGGTAAAATTTTATTTTTAGCCATTTTTAGTCATTTCGACCCATTGGTAAATAATTTTCAGAGTCTAAAATTCACGATTTCATGAGCCATAACCCATAATAAATTTTTTAATTTTTAGTCATTAAGACCCATTAGCAAATAATTTTGCAGAGGCCAAAATTCGCGATTTCATGAGCTAGAGCTCATAAATTATTTTCATTTTTAGTCGTTTTGACCCATTGGCAAATAATTTCATGGTGGCTGCAATTCATGATTTCATGAGCTATGACCCATGATTTTTTTTTCATTTTTAGTCATTTTGGTCTGTTGTCAAAGAATTTTGCGGTGTCCAAAATTCATGATTTCATTGGCTATAACCTATGACTATCGTCCATTTTTTATCATTTTGAACCATTAGCAATTAATTGTGCAAGGTTGGAACATCATAATTTTATGAGCTATTACATACAAATTTTGGCCATTTTTGGTCATTTCAACCCATTATCAAATTATTTCACGCTGGCCAAGATTTATGATTTCGTGAGCTATAACCCACAATTTTTGGCTATTTTTAATTAATTCAACACATTGTCACAGTGGAAAAAAGTTACGATTTCGTGAGCCATAACCCATAATTTTTAGCCATTTTATGACCCATTAGCAAATGATTTTGCGGAGCTAAAATTCACGATTTCATAAGCTACAACCCATGATTTTAACCATTTTTAGTCATTTTAACCCATTTACACATAAATTTGCCAAGGAAGAATTCACGATTTCATGAGCTATAACCCATGATTGTTTTTAATTGTGCAGACCAATTGTTAAATAATTTAGCAGAGGCTAAAATTCATGATTTAATGAACTATAACTAATGACTTTTTTTTATTTTTAATCGTTCCTACCCATTGACAAATAATTTTGTGGTGACTAAAATTCACAATTTTATGAGCTATAACCTATGATTTTTTTCTATTTTTAGTCATTTTGGACTATTGTCAAATAATTTTACGGTGAATAAAATTCACAATTTCATGAGCTATCCTCCACAATTAATGTCTATTTTTAGTTGTGTAGAACCATTGGTAAATAATTTCGCATGGGCCAAAATTCAAGATTTTGTGAGGTATAACCTATGATTTTTGGCTATTTCTAGTTCTTTCGAACAATTGATGAATAATTTCATGGAGTCCAAACGTCACCATTTCGTGAGCTATAACCCATAATTTTTTGCCATTTATAGTTATTTCAACCCGTCAGTAAATAGTTTCACAGGAGCCGATTTCATGATATTATATAACCCATAATTTTTTGTATTTTTAGTTGTTTGGATCTACTAGCAAATAATTTCATGGAGGATAAATTTTGCGATTTCATGAGGTATTACCCATAAATGTTGGCCATTTTTAGTCATTTTGACCCATTGTTAAATAATTTTGCAATGGCCAAAATTCACGATTTCATGAGTTATAACAAACGAGTTTTTAGCATTTTTGCTCATTTTAATCCGTTCTCAAATAATTTGATGATGGCCAAAATTAACAATTTTTTGAGCTAAAACATATGATTTTTAGCTATCTTTAGCCATTTTGACCTGTTAATAAATAATTTTGCGGAGACCGAAATTCATGATTTCATGAGTTATAACCAATGATTTTTTCTTTCATTTTTAGTCATTTTGACCCCATATGCAACTAATTTCATAGAGGCCAAAATTCATGATTTTACGAGCTGTAACACATTATTTGTTGTCCATTTTTGTCACTTCGACTGTTGTCAAATAATTTGGCACAAATTCAAGATTTCAAGAGCTATTACCCATGCTTATTGGTCATTTTTAGTTATTTTGAACTATTCGCAAATAATTTTGTGTACTCTTAACTTCATGATTTCATGAGCTATGACCCATGATTTTGGCCATTTTAGTCATTTTGACCCATTGTTAAATAATTTTGCAATGGCCAAAATTCACGATTTCATGAGTTATAACAAACGAGTTTTAGCATTTTTGCTCATTTTAATCCGTTCTCAAATAATTTGATGATGGCCAAAATTAACAATTTTTGAGCTAAAACATATGATTTTTAGCTATCTTTAGCCATTTTGACTGTTAATAAATAATTTTATGGAGGCCAAAATTCATGATTTCATGAGTTATAACCAATGATTTTTCTTTCATTTTTAGTCATTTTGACCCCATATGCAACTAATTTCATAGAGGCCAAAATTCATGATTTTCTGAGCTGTAACACATTATTTGTTGTCCATTTTTGTCACTTCGACTGTTGTCAAATAATTTGGCACAAATTCAAGATTTCAAGAGCTATTACCCATGCTTATTGGTCATTTTAGTCATTTTGAACAATTAGCAAATAATTTTGTGTACTCTTAACTTCATGATTTCATGAGCTATAACCCATGATTTTGGCCATTTTAGTCATTTTGACCCATTGTTAAATAATTTTGCAATGGCCAAAATTCACGATTTCATGAGTTATAACAAACGAGTTTTTAGCATTTTTGCTCATTTTAATCCGTTCTCAAATAATTTGATGATGGCCAAAATTAACAATTTTTTGAGCTAAAACATATGATTTTTAGCTATCTTTAGCCATTTTGACCTGTTAATAAATAATTTTGCGGAGACCGAAATTCATGATTTCATGAGTTATAACCAATGATTTTTTCTTTCATTTTTAGTCATTTTGACCCCATATGCAACTAATTTCATAGAGGCCAAAATTCATGATTTTACGAGCTGTAACACATTATTTGTTGTCCATTTTTTGTCACTTCGATCTGTTGTCAAATAATTTGGCACAAATTCAAGATTTCAAGAGCTATTACCCATGCTTATTGGTCATTTTTAGTTATTTTGAACTATTCGCAAATAATTTTGTGTACTCTTAACTTCATGATTTCAAGAGCTGTAGCCCATGAACTTTTGCCATATTTAATCGTTTCGACCCATTGGCAAATAATTTTGCGATGGCCAAAATTCACGATTTCATGAACTATAACCGCAGAGTTTTGACTATTTATAGTTGTTTTAATCCATTAGCAAATAATTTTGCGGAGGTTAAAATTCATGATTTCATGAGCTATTGCTGCCTATTTTTAGTCATTTAGACTCATTGTTAAATAATTTTGTAGTGGCCAAAATCCAGGATTTTGTGTTCTATAACCCACGATTTTTGGTATTTTTAGTTATTTTGACCCATTGTTAAATAATTTTGCAGCGGTAAAAATTCACAATTTTGTGAGTTATATCCCATGATTTTTGGCTATTTTTAGTCATATCGGCCCATTGTCAAAGAATTTTGCAGAGGCCAAAATTAAAGATTTCAGGAGCTATAACCCATGATTTTTAGCCATTTTTCGTCATTTCGACTCACTGTCGAATAATTTCATAATGCCTAAAATGATTTTTCACCACTTTTAGGTTTTTTGGCCGGTTGGCAAATAATTTCGTGGAGGCCATAAATCACAATTTTATGAGCTATAACCTAAAAGTTTTGTCATTTTTAGTAGTTAAAACCCATTAGCAAATAATTCCGCTAAGGTCAAAATTCATGATTTCATGAGCTATAACCCATGATTTTTTTTTCATTTTTAATCATTTAGACTTGTTGGGAAATAATTTCGTAGAGTTAAAAATTCACAATTTCATGAGCTATAATCCATGAATTTTTTTCACTTTTAGTTATTTTGACCCATCGGCAAATAATTTCGCGTTGACTAAAATTCACGATATCACGAGATATAACCCATTATGTTATTCCCATTTTAGTCATTTCAATCCGTTGCCAAATAATTTCATAGTGGCACAAACTCACGATTTCATGAGCTATAATTCACGATTATTGGCTATTTTTAGTCATTTTGAACAATTAGCAAATAATCTTGCGGAGTCCAAACTTCATGATTTCATCAGCTATAACCCATTTTTGGCTATTTTTAGTCATTTTGACCCGTTAGCAAATAATCTTGCGAAGACTAAAATTTATAATTTTATGAGCTATAACTGACAATTATTAGCCATTCTTAGTCATTTCGACCCATTAATAAATAATTCTGCGGATTCCAAAATAAATAATTCCATGAGCTATAACCCATGATTTTTTTTTTATTTTTAGTCATTTCGAGCCATTGACAAATAATTTCGTGATTGCCAAAATTAAAGATTTCATGAGCTATATCCCATGATTTTTGGCCATTTTAAGTCATTTTGACTCGTTGTCAAGTAATTTCGTAGTGGCAAAGATTCATGATTTCGTAAGCTATAACTCATGATTTTTGGTCATTTTTTATCATTTTGATCCATTGGCAAATAATTTTTTGGAGGCCGAAATTCACGATTTCAACCTATAACCCATGATTTTTAGCCATTCTAAGCATTTTGACCCATTGGAAATCATTTTATGATGGCTAAATTTCATGATTTTATTAGCTATAATCCATGATTATTGGCCATTTTTAGTTATTCGAACTATTGGCAAATAATATTGTGGAGTCCAAACTTTTCAAGTTGTTGAGCTATTACAAACAATTTTTAGTCATTTTGACCTATTGTCAAATAATTTCATGATGGCCAAAATTTATGATTTTGTAAGCTATAACCCATGATTTTTAGCTATTTTTAATTATTTCGTCACATTGGCAAATAATTTTGCGGAGGTTAAAATTTATGATTTCATGAGCTATAACCCATATTTTTTTGCCATTTAAAGTCATTCAATCCAAATTTTTAGCCATTTTTGTTAGTTTCGTCCGATGTTTTTTAGCCATTTTAGTCATTTCGACCCATTGGCAAATAATTTTGCAGAATCCAAACTTCACGATTTTTCAAGCTATAACCCATCATTTTTTGCCATTCTTAGTCATTTCGACCCATTTGAAAATAATTTCGCGGATGTCAAAATCCACAATTTCATGAGCTACTCTATGATTTTTGATCGTTTTTATTTGATTCATCCTATTGGCGCATAATTCCACAAAAATCAAAGTTCACGATCTTATGAGATATAACCAATGATTCTTGGGCAATTTTTTTTGTTTCAACCCATTGGTAAATAACTTTGTTGACAATAAATTTCACAATTTCATGAGCTATAATCCAAGTCTTTTTCCATTTATAGTCAATTCAACCCATTGGCAAATAATTTTCTGGTGGCCTAAATTCACGATTACATGATCTATAACGCACGATTATTGGCCATTTTAAATCATTTCGACCCATTGCTAAATAAGATAGCAAAAGCTAAATTTTCAATTTCGTCAGCTATAACCAATAATTTTTGGCCATTTCTAGTCATTTCAAACAATTGGAAAATAATTTTGAGGTGTTTAAACTTTACCATTTCGTGAGCTGACCCCTGATTTTTCATAATTTTTGGTCATTTTGATCCGTACGCAAATAATATTGTGGTGGCCAAAATTCACGATTTCATAAGCTAAAAATCATTATGTTTGGCCAATTTTAGTCATCATGAGCGATAACTCACAATTTTTTTATCACTTTTAATCCTTTCAACCTATTATCAAATAATTTTGTGGTGACAAAAATTTATGAGTTCGTGAGCTATAACCTATAATTTTTGGGCATTTTTTTATTGTTCCAACCCATTGGCCAATAATTTTATGCAGGCCAAATTCATGATTTTATGAGCTATAACCCATGATTTTTAGCCATTTTAGTCATTTTGACCTATTGTCAAATAATTTCATGATGGCCAAAATTCACGATTTCATGGGCTATAACCCGTTATTTTTTTTCATTTTTAATCATTTAGACCCATTAGCAAATAACTTCCCAGAGGCCAAATTCAGGATTTCATGAGAATAACTCATGATTTGTTTCATTTTTAGTCATTTCAACCTATTGGCAAATATTTTCGTGGTGGCCAAAATTCACAATTTCATGAGCTAAAACACATAGTTTTTTTCCATTTTAAGTCATTTCGATTGCTTGTCAAATAAGTTTACGGTAGCACAAATTCACAATTTCATGAGTTACAACCCATGATTGTTGCCAATTTTTAGTCATTTCGAACCATTGACAAAAATTTTTGTGGAGTGCAAAATTCATGATTTCATAAGCTATTACAAATAATTTTTGGCCATTTTAAGTCATTTCGACTGGTAGTTAAATAATTTTGCGGTGGTAAAAACTCACGATTTTGTATGCTATATCCCATGATTTTTAGCTATTTTTCGTCATTTCGACGCATTGACAATTAATTTCACAGAGGCCAAAATTAAATATTTCATGAGCTATAACCTACAATTTTTAGCTATTTTTCACCGTTTCGACCCTTTGTTAAATAATTTTGTGGCATCAAAAATTCATAATTTCAAGAGCTACAACACATGACTTTTGGCCATTTCTAGTTGTTTCGACCTGTTATCAAATATTTTCACAGTGGCTAAAATTCACGATTTCATGAGCTATAACCCATAATTTTTGCCCATTTCTAGTCATTTTGATGTGAAGGCAAATAATTTCATAGAGTTCAAAATTCAGTATTTCATGAGTTATATAACCCATAATTTTTGGTCATTTTTAGTCATTTTGGCCCGTTGGCAACTAATTTTGCGTAGACCAATTCACGATTTCATGAGCTTCCCATGATTTTTTATCATTTTTTATTTATTTTAACCCTTTGGGAAATAACGTAGCAAATTCTAAAAATTCAAGATTTCGTGAGCTATAACCCATGATGTCATGTCATTTTTAGTCATTTCAACCATTGACAAAAATTTTTGTGGAGTGCAAAATTCATGATTTCATGAGCTATAACTCACAATTTTTTATCACTTTTAATCCTTTCAACCTATTATCAAATAATTTTGTGGTGACAAAATTTATGAGTTCGTGAGCTATAACCCATAATTTTTGGTCATTTTAGTCATTTCGACGCATTGACAATTAATTTCACAGAGGCCATACTTCACAATTTAATGAGCTATGACCTATAATTTTTAGCCATTTTTAGTAGTTTTGATCCATTGGCAAAGAATTTTGCGGAGGCTGAAATTCACGATCTCATGAGCTATAACCCATGAACTTTTTCCATTCTTAGCAGTTTAGATTCATTGGCAACTAATTTCACACAACCCCAAAGTCATGATTTTATGAGCAATAACCCATGATTTTTTTTATTTTTACTTGTTTCGACCCATTAGCAAATAATTTCGCGATGGCCAAAATTCACAATTTCTTGAGCTATAATCCATAATTTTTGGCCATTTTTACTTATTTCGACCTGTTGCCAAACAATTTCATGGATCCCAAAATGAAGATTTTATGAGCTATATCCCATAATTTTTTGCCATTTCTAGTTATTTCGACTCGTTGTCGAATAATTTCACTGTGGGCAAAATTCATGATTTTGTGAGCTGTAACTCTTGATTTTTGGCCATTTTAAAAATATTTTGACTTGTTGGTAAATAATTCAATGAAGACCAAAATTCACAATTTTATGAGCCATAACCCATGATTTTTAGTCATTTTTTACCATTTTGATCCAATGGCTGAAGCTAAAATTCAAGATTTCATGAGCCATAACTCATGATTTTTTTCAATTTTTAGTTGTATAGACCTATTAGCAAATAATTTCACTAAGGCTAAAATTTACATTTTCATGAGCTATGACCCTTAATTTTTTTATTTCAATTATTTTGATCCATTGGCAAATAATTTTATAGTGGCCAAAATTCACGATTTCATGAGCTATAACCCATGATTATTTGTCATTTTTAGTCATTTTGAAAAATTGGCAAAGAATTTTATGGAGTCCAAATAATTTTTCATGAGCTATAACCCATGATTATTTACAAAGAATTTTCTCCATTTTTAGTCGTTCTAACCTGTAGTCAAATAATTTTGCGGTAGTCAAAATTCACGATTTCATGAGCTATAACCCACAATTTTTGGCCATTTTAGCCATTTTGATCTGTTATCGAGGTGGCCAAAATTCACAATTTCATTTGCCAAAACCCATGATTTTTAGCCATTTTTAGTCTTTTCGACCCATTAGCAAAATGTTATGATTTCATGAGCTATAACCAATGACTTTTTGCTATTTTTAGTCGCTTCAACCTATTGGTTAATAATTTTACAGAGGTTAAAACACACGATCTCAAGAGTTATAACCCACAAATTTTTGCCATTTTTATTCAATTCAACCCATTTGCACAAAATTCTAGAAACATGAAAATTCACAATTTTATGAGCTATAACCTGCGATTATTTGCGTGTTTTAGTCGTTTCAACTCATTGGTAAAAATTTTGCGGAGGCCAAAATTCATAATTTCATGAAATGTAACCCATGATTTTTTTTCCATTTTTAGTCATTTTGACCAATTGTCAAATAATTTTATAGTGGCCAAAATTCACAATTCCATGAGCCATAATGCATGATTATTATCTATTTTTAGTCATTTCGACTCCGTTGTCAAATCATTTCTCAGAGACCAAAATTCACAATTTCAATTGTGCTATAACCCATGATTTTTGACCATTTCTACTCATTTTGAACAATTGACAAATAATTTTGCACAGTTCAAACTTCATGATTTCGTCAGCTATGTCCCACATTTTTTGCCATTTTAAGTTGTCTCAAACCGTAAGTAAAACATTTTGTGACGGCTAAAATTCACGATTTTATGAGCTATAATCCATGATTTTTTGATATGTTTAGTTCATTTAATCCATTGAAAAATAACTTCACGGAGGCCAAATTCATAAATTTTGGCCATTTTTAGTCATTTAAACTCTTGTCAAATAATTTTGCAGTGGCCAAAATTTACGATTTCGTGAGATATAACCGACAATTTTTAGCATTTTTAGTCATTTTGAGCCGTTATCAAATAATTTTGCAGTGGCTAAAATTCATGATTTTGTGAGCTATGAGCCATGATTTTTGGCCATTTTAGCCATTTTGATCTGTTATCGAGGTGGCCAAAATTCACAATTTCATTTGCCAAAACCCATGATTTTTGGCCATTTTTGTCGTTTCGATCCGTTAACAAAAAATTTTGAGGTGAAAATTCATGATTTTGTTAGCTATAACTAATGATTTTTTATATTTTTAGTCATTTTGACCCATGATTAAACAATATCGGGGTGATTAATCATGATTTCGTGAGCTATACCCATGATTTTTGGCCATTTCTAGTCGTTATGACCCGTAGTCAAAAGATTTTGTAGGGGCCGAGATTAAAGATTTCATGAGCTATAACCCACAATTTTTAGCTATTTTTAGTCATTTTGACCCGTTGTTAACGCGACGGCCAAAATTCATGATCTTGTACGCTATAACACACGATTTTTAGCCATTTTTATTTGATTTGATTCATTGGTCATTATTCTTCAAAGACCAAAATTCATGATTCCATGAGTTATGGCCCACGGTTATTAGCCATTTTTAGCCGTTTTGACCCACTGGTAAATAAATTTGCAGCGGCCAAAATTCACAATTTCATGAGCTAAACCCATGATTTTTTTTTCAATTTTTAATCCTTTTGACCCATTGGCAAATAATTTCGTAGTGGCCAAAATTCATGATTTCATGAGTTTTAACGCACGATTATTGGCCGTTTTCAGTCATCTTGATGCATTGATAATAATTTCATGTGGGCCAAAATTCATGATTTTGTGAGCTATAACCCATGATTTTTTTTCCCATTTTTAGTCATTTCAAACCATTGGCAAATAATTTCGCGGTGTTCAAACTTCATGATTTTTTGCCATTTCTAGTTTTTTCAGACAATTGGCAAATAAATTGGTGGAGTCCAAACTTCAAGATTTTGTGAGCACTAACCTTGGATTTTCAGCCGACTTTAGTCATTTCGACTTGTTGGCAATTAATTTTGCAAAGGCCGAAATTCATGGTTTCATGAGCTATAATCTATAATTTTTGGCCATTTTTAGTTGTTTGGACCCGTTCGAAAATAATTTCACAGAGATCAAAATTCACGATTTCATGAGCTATAACCCACAAATTTTAGCCATTTTTAGTCGTTTTGACCCATTAGCAAATAATTTGGTTTAGGCCAAAATTCACGATTTCATGTGCTATAATCCATAATTTTTTGCCATTTTTAATCCCTTCGACCCGTTGTCAAATATTTTCACAGTGACTAAAATTAATATTTTCATAAGCTGTAACCTATAATTTTTGGCCCTTTCTAGTCATTTTGACCCATAAGTAAATAGTTTTACGAAGTCCAAAATTTCCTATTTTATGAGCTATAACCCATTATTTTTTGCCAGTTTTAGTTATTTTGACCCGTTGGCAACAAATTTTGCATAGACCATACATAATTCATGATTTCATGAGCTATAACTAATGATTTTTTACTATTTTAATTTATTTTGAGACATAAGCAAATAATTTTATAGGTTCCAAAATTCATGATTTCATGAGTTATAACCCACAATTGTTGGTCTTTTTAGTCATTTAACCGATTTGAAAATAATTTCGTGGAGACCAAAATTCACATTTTCATGATCTATAATCTATGATATTTGACCCATTTTAGTAGTTTTGATCTGTTGGCAAATAATTTCATGGAAGCAAAAATTAATGATTTCATGAGCAACATCCCACAATTTTGGATATTTTTAGCCCTTTTGATTAGTTGACAAAACTTTCTAGGAGGCAAAATTCATGATTTTATGAGCTATAATCCATAATTTTTATCATTTTTAGCCATTTCGACCGTTGTCAAATAATTTCATGGTGGCTAAAATTCATGACTTTGTGAGCTATAATCCATAATTTTTGGCCATTTTAGTCATTTTGACCGTTGTCAAATAATTTCATGGAGGCCAAAATTAAAGATTTCATGAGCTATAACCCATGCTTTTTGCTCTTTTTAGTCATTTTGACCCATTAGCAAATAATTTGGTTTAGGCCAAAATTCACAATTTCATCAAGAACCCACGATTTTTGGCCATTTCTAGTTGTTTTGACCCATTGGCATATAATTACACGCAGCCAAAATTCACGATTTCATGAGCTATTACCCACGATTTTTAGCCATTTATAGTCATTTGGACCCATTGATAATAATTTCATGTGGGCCAAAATTCATGATTTTGTGAGCTATAACCCATGATTTTTTTCCATTTTTAGTCATTTCAAACCATTGGCAAATAAATTGGTGGAGTCCAAACTTCATGATTTTTGCCATTTCTAGTCATTTTGACCCATTGGCAAATAATTTCGTAGTGGCCAAAATTCATGATTTTGTGAGCTATAACCCATGATTCTTTCTATTTTTAGTCATTTTGACCCATTGGCAAATAATTTCGTAGTGGCCAAAATTCATGATTTTATGAGCTATAACCCATGATTTTTGGCCATTTCTAGTTGTTTTGACCCATTGGCAAATAATTTTGCGGTGGCAAAATTCACAATTTCATGAGCTATAACCCACAAATTTTAGCCATTTTTAGTCATTTTGACCCATTAGCAAATAATTTGGTTTAGGCCAAAATTCACGATTTCATGTGCTATAATCCATAATTTTTATCATTTTTAGCCATTTCGACCGTTGTCAAATATTTTCACAAAGGACTAAAATTAATATTTTCATAAGCTGTAACCTATAATTTTTGGCCCTTTCTAGTCATTTTGACCCATAAGTAAATAGTTTTACGAAGTCCAAAATTTCCTATTTTATGAGCTATAACCCATTATTTTTTGCCAGTTTTAGTTATTTTGACCCGTTGGCAACAAATTTTGCATAGACCATACATAATTCATGATTTCATGAGCTATAACTAATGATTTTTTACTATTTTAATTTATTTTGAGACATAAGCAAATAATTTTATAGGTTCCAAAATTCATGATTTCATGAGTTATAACCCACAATTGTTGGTCTTTTTAGTCATTTAACCGATTTGAAAATAATTTCGTGGAGACCAAAATTCACATTTTCATGATCTATAATCTATGATATTTGACCCATTTTAGTAGTTTTGATCTGTTGGCAAATAATTTCATGGAAGCAAAAATTAATGATTTCATGAGCAACATCCCACAATTTTTGGATATTTTTAGCCCTTTTGATTAGTTGACAAAAACTTTCTAGGAGGCAAAAATTCATGATTTTATGAGCTATAATCCATAATTTTTATCATTTTTAGCCATTTCGACCCGTTGTCAAATAATTTAACAGTGGCTAAAATTCATGACTTTGTGAGCTATAATCCATAATTTTTGGCCATTTTTAGTCATTTTGACCCGTAATCAAATAATCTTGCAGAGGCCAAAATTAAAGATTTCATGAGCTATAACCCATGCTTTTTTGCTCTTTTTAGTCATTGCGACCCGTTATCAAATAATTTTGCAGTGGCAAAAATTCACAATTTCATCAGCAACCCACGATTTTTGGCCATTTCTAGTTGTTTTGACCCATTGGCATATAATTACACGCAGGCCAAAATTCACGATTTCATGAGCTATTACCCACGATTTTTAGCCATTTATAGTCATTTGGACCCATTGATAAATAATTTCACGAGCTATAACCCATGATTCTTTCTATTTTTAGTCATTTCTACCCATTGGCAATTAATTTCATGGTGGCTAAAATTTTTGATTTAATCATCTATAACCCATGATTTTTGGCCATTTTTAGTCATTTTGACCCATTGGCAAATAAGTTTGTGGTGGTAAGAATTCGCAATTTTGTGAACTATAACCCATGATTTCGGGTCATTTTTAGTCATTTTGACCCATTGGCAAATATTTTCGCAGAGGCCAAAGGTCACAATTTCGTGAGCTTTAACCAACGATTATTAGCCATTTCTAGTCATTTCGAACCATTAGCAGATAATGTCACAGAGTCCAAACTTCATGATTTCATGAGCTATAACCCACGATTTTTTGGCACTTTAAACCGTTTCAATCCATTCGCAAATAATTTCACAGAATCCAAAATTCATAAAGAATTTTGACCCTTTGGCAAATAATTTCATGACCTATCACCCACGATTTCATGAGCTATAACCCATGATTTTTATATCATTTTTAGTCATTTTGACCCATTAGCAAATAATTTCATGGTGGCCAAATTCACAATTTCATGACCTATCACCCACGATTTATTCCCATTTTTACTCGTTTTGATCCGTTGTCAAATAATTTCACAATGGCAAAATTTCATGATTTCGTGAGCTATAACCTACAATTACTGGCCATTTTTAGTCATTTCAAACCACTACCAAATAATTTCATGGCATTTAAACTTCACAATTTCATGGGTTATAACCCACATTTTTGTCTTTTTTTAGTAGTTTCGACCCGTTAGCAAATAATTTCATGCAGGCCAAAAATCACGATCTAATGAGTTATAACTCAGGCCAAAATTCACTATTTCGTGAGTTATAACTCGTGATTTTTGCCCTTTTTTTAGATTCGACCCATTGGCACATAATTCCACGAAGATCAAAATTCACGATTTAATGAGCTATAACTCATGATTATTAGCCATTTTTACTCATTGGTAAATAATTTTGTGGAGGCCAAAATTCATAATTTCATGAGCTAAAACCCATGATTTTTTTCTATTTTTTGTCATTTTGGCCCATTGGCTATGATTTCACGGCGAGCAAAATTCACGATTTCATGAGCTATAACGCACGATTATTGGGCATTTTTATCAGGTTGAACCATTGCTAAATAATTTCATGGACGCCAAAATTCATGATTTGATGAGCTATTATCAACGATTTACAGCCATTTTTAGTTATTTATACCAATTGAGAAATAATTTCGCAGAGGCCAAAATTAACGATTTCAATAGCTATAACCCATGATTCTTTCCATTTTTAGTCATTTCAATCGATTGGCAAATAATTTCACGGTGGCCAAAACCTACAATTTCATGATCTTATAACCGATGATTTTTAGCCATTTTTATTTATTTTGACCAGTTGGCAAATAATTTCACAAAGGCCAAAATTCACGATTTCGTGAGCTACAACCCACGATTTTTGGCCATTCTTAGTCGTTTTGACCTATTGTCAAATAATTTTGCGGAACCCAAGGCTAAAGGTTTAATGAGCTATAACCAAAATTTTTGCCATTTGTTATCATTTTGACACGTTGTCAATAATTTCATGGTAGCAAAAATTCATGGTTCCGTGATCTATGACCCACACTTTTGGGCCATTTCTAGTTGATTCGACCCAGTAGCAAATAATTTCACGCAGACCAAAATTCATGATTTCATACGGTATAACCAATAATTTTTAGCCATTTTTAGTCATTTCGACTCATTGGCAAATAATTTTTGAAGGCCTAAATTCATGACTTCATGAGCTATAACCAATAAATTTTTTTATTTTGAGTCATTTCGATCCTTTGGCAAATAATTTTGTATTGGCCAAAATTCACAGTTTCATGAGCTATGACCCATGATTTTTTTACGACTTTTAGTTGTTTTCACCCAATGGCAAACAATTTCATGGTCGCCGAACTTCATGTGATTTCATGAGCTATAACACATGTAAATTTTCCTTTTTAGCCATTTTGATCCATTGTCAAATAATTTCACAAAGGCCAAAATTCACGATTTCATGAGCTATAACCCACAATTGTTGGTCTTTTAGTCATTTCAAACCATTAGCAAATAATTTCATAGAGTCTAAATTTTAGAATTTCATGAACTATAACCCACGATTTCTAACCATTTTTAGTCATTTGGACCCCTTAGCAAATAATTTCACTGAGGTCAAAATTCACAATTTAATGACTTATAACCCATGAATTTTGGTCTTTTTATTCGATTCGACCCATTAGCACATAATTCGATAAGACCAAAATTCATGATTTCATGAGCTATTACTCATGATTATTGACCATTTTAATCATTTTGACCCATTAGTAAATAATTTTATGGAGGCTAAAATTTTAAATTTTATGAGCTAAAACCCATGATTTTGCTCCATTTTTAGTCATTTTGACCCATTAGCAAATAATTTTGTGGAGGCCAAAATTCACAATTTCATGAGCTATAAAAGCACGATTATTGTGCATTTTAGTTCTTTCAAACCATTGGTAAATAATTTTGTGGATACCAAAATTCATGATTTCATAAACTATTACCCACGACTTATGCCCATTTTAGTTGTTTAGACCCATTGGCAAATAATTTTGCGAGGCCAAAATTGATGATTTCATGAGCTTTAACCCATGATTTTTATATCATTTTTAGTCATTTCAACCCATTGGCAAATAATTTTATAGGTTCCAAAATTCATGATTTTATGAGCTATAACCCACGATTTCTAACCATTTTTAGTCATTTTGACCCATTGGCAAATAAGTTCATGGAGGCAAAATTCACAATTTTATGAGCTATAACCCATGATTTTTGGCCATTTTTATCATTTCAACCCGTTGGCCAATATTTTCATGGAGGCCAAAATTCACAATTTCATGAGCTAAAACCCATGATTTTTGGCCATTTCTAGTCATTTTAAACCGTTTGTAAATAAGTTCACGGAGTCCAAACTTTAAGATTTCATGAGCTATAACCCATAATTTTGGTCACTTTTAGTCATTTCAACCCATTGGCAAATAATTTCACGGATGCTAAAATTCATAATTTTATGAGCTATAACCCACGATTTCTAACCATTTTTTGTCATTTCGGCCCATTGGCAAATAAGTTCATGGAGGCAAAAATTCACAATTTTATGAGCTATAACCCATGATTTTTGGCCATTTTTTATCATTTCAACCCGTTGGCCAATATTTTCATGGAGGCCAAAAAGTCACAATTTCGTAAGCTGTAAACCACAGTATTTGGCTATTTCTAGTCATTTTAAACCGTTTGTAAATAAGTTCACGGAGTCCAAACTTTAAGATTTCATGAGCTATAACCCATAATTTTTGGTCACTTTTAGTCATTTCAACCCACTGGCAAATAATTTCACGGATGCTAAAATTCATAATTTTATGAGCTATAACGTATGATTGTTTGCCATTTTTATCATTTTGACCCATTAGCAAATAATTTCCTGGAGGCCAAAATTTATAATTTTGTGAGTAATAATCCATGTTTTTAGACATTTTTAGTCATTTCGACATGTTGGGAAACATTTTCACAAAGGCCAAATTCATGATTTTATGAGCTTTAACCCATGATTTTTGGCCATTTTTTGTTTTGACCCTTTGTCAAATAATTTTGCGGAACCCAAGGCTAAAGGTTTAATGAGCTATAACCAAAATTTTTGCCATTTGTTATCATTTTGACACGTTGTCAATAATTTCATGGTAGCAAAATTCATGGTTCCGTGATCTATGACCCACACTTTTGGGCCATTTCTAGTTGATTCGACCCAAGAGCAAATAATTTCACAAAGGCCAAAATTCATGATTTCATACGGTATAACCAATAATTTTAGCCATTTTTAGTCATTTCGACTCATTGGCAAATAATTTTTGAAGGCCTAAATTCATGACTTCATGAGCTATAACCAATAAATTTTTTTATTTTGAGTCATTTCGATCCTTTGGCAAATAATTTTGTATTGGCCAAAATTCACAGTTTCATGAGCTATGACCCATGATTTTTTTACGACTTTTAGTTGTTTTCACCCAATGGCAAACAATTTCATGGTCGCCGAACTTCATGTGATTTCATGAGCTATAACACATGTAAATTTTCCCTTTTTTAGCCATTTTGATCCATTGTCAAATAAATTCGCGATAGCCAAATTTCTCCATTTCGTAAACTATAATCTAAAATTACTGGTCTTTTTAGTCATTTCAAACCATTAGCAAATAATTTCATAGAGTCTAAATTTTAGAATTTCATGAACTATAACCCACGATTTCTAACCATTTTTAGTCATTTGGACCCCTTAGCAAATAATTTCACGGAGGTCAAAATTCACAATTTAATGACTTATAACCCATGAATTTTGGTCTTTTTTATTCGATTCGACCCATTAGCACATAATTCCGATAAGACCAAAATTCATGATTTCATGAGCTATTACTCATGATTATTGACCATTTTTAATCATTTTGACCCATTAGTAAATAATTTTGCGGAGGCTAAAATTTTAAATTTTATGAGCTAAAACCCATGATTTTGCTCCATTTTTAGCTGTTTCGACCCACTAGCAATGATTTTGCGAAGGGAAAAATTCACAATTTCATGAGCTATAAAAGCACGATTATTGTGCATTTTTAGTTCTTTCAAACCATTGGTAAATAATTTTGTGGATACCAAAATTCATGATTTCATAAACTATTACCCACGACTTATGCCCATTTTTAGTTGTTTAGACCCATTGGCAAATAATTTTGCAGAGGCCAAAATTGATGATTTCATGAGCTTTAACCCATGATTTTTTACATTCTTCGTCATTTCGACCCATTGGCAAATAATTTCATGATGGTTAAAATTTTTGATATTATGATCTATATCTCACGATTTTTTACCCTTTTTTGTCATTTCGGCCCATTGGCAAATAAGTTCATGGAGGCAAAAATTCACAATTTTATGAGCTATAACCCATGATTTTTGGCCATTTTTAGTCATTTCAAACCATTAGCAAATAATATTTTCATGGAGGCCAAAAGTCACAATTTCAGAAGTCAGAACCACAAGATTTGGCTATTTCTAGTCATTTTAAACCGTTTGTAAATAAGTTCACGAGTCCAAACTTTAAGATTTCATGAGCTATAACCCATAATTTTTGGTCACTTTTAGTCATTTCAACCCACTGGCAAATAATTTCACGGATGCTAAAATTCATAATTTTATGAGCTATAACGTATGATTGTTTGCCATTTTTATCATTTTGACCCATTAGCAAATAATTTCCTGGAGGCCAAAATTTATAATTTTGTGAGTAATAATCCATGTTTTTAGACATTTTTAGTCATTTCGACATGTTGGGAAACATTTTCACAAAGGCCAAATTCATGATTTTATGAGCATTTACCCACAGTTTTTGGCCATTTTTTTGTTTTGACCCTTTGTCAAATAATTTTTGCGGCAAAATTCATGGTATTATGAGCTATAACCCACGATTTTTGGCCTTTTTTGTTAATTTGAAATTGTCAAATAATTTCGCAGTGGCCAAAATTCATGATTTGTGAGCTATACCTCATGATTTTTTATCATATTTAGTCGTCTCGACCATTGTTAAATAAATTCACGAAAGCCAAAATTAAAGATTTTATAAGCTATAATCTCACATTTTTTTTTCATTTCGAGTCATTTTGGCCCTTTGGCAAATAATTTTGCGATGGCCAAAATTTATAATTTCATGAGCTATAATCCATGAGTTTTTTACTATTATTAGTTACTTTGACCCATTAGCAAATAATATTTTCATGGCCAAAATTCACGATTTTATGAGCTATAATCCATGATTTTTTCGCCATTTTAGTCATTTTGATCTGTTGTCAAATAACTTCGCAATGCCCAAATGTCATGATTTCATGAGATAACTTTCAAACCATTAGCAAATAATTTCGTGGAGTTTAAACTTCACAGTTTTATGCACTTTAACGCACAATTTTTGGCCATTTTTAGTGGTTTTGACGTCTTGTCAAATAATTTCATGGAGGATAAAATTCATGATTTAATGAGATATAACTCATGATTTTTTGCCATTTTTATTCGATTTGACCCATTGGCACATAATTCTGCAGAGACCAAAATTAATGATTTCATGAGCTATAACTCATGATTATTGATCATTTTTAGTCATTTTAACCCATTGGTAAATAATTTTGTGAGGCCACAACTCAAAATTTCATGAGCTAAAACCCATAAGTTTTTCCCTTTAAAGTCGTTTCGTCCCATTGGCAATTATTTTGCGTTGGGCAAAATTCACATTTTTATGAGCTATAGCACATGATTATTAGGGCATGTTTAGTCCTTTTGAACCATTGGTAAATAATTTTGTCGATTTACGGCCATTTTTAGTCGTTTAGACCAATTGGTAAATAATTTCACAGAGGCCAAAATTAACTATTTCAAGAGCTATAACCCATGATTCCTTCCATTTTCGTCATTTCGACCCATAAGCAAATAATTTTGTGGTGACCAAAATCTACGATTTCATGATCTTATAACCTATGATTTTTGGCCATTTTTAGTTGTTTCGACCAGTTGGCAAATAATTTTGCTGCCAAAATTCACGATTTTATGAGCTACAACCCATGATTTTTGACCATTCTCAGTCATTTTGACCCGTTGTCAAATAATTTCTGAGAAGCCAAAACTAAAGGTTTAATGAGCTACAACCATAATTTTTGGCCTTTCATTATCATCTCGACCCATTGTTAAATAATCTCATAGTAGCAAAAATTCATGGTTCCATGAGCTCTAACCCACGATTTTTTATCATTTTTAATTGATTCGACCCAGTGGCAAATAATTTCATGCAAACCAAAATTCATGATTTCATGAGCTATAACTCACAATTTTTAGCCATTTTTAGTCTTTTTGACTTATTGGCAAATAATTTTACGGAGGCCTAAATTCAAGATTTTATGAGTTATAACCCATGATTTTTCTTCATTTTGAGTCATTTCGACCTTTTGGCAAATAATTTCGTGTTGGCCAAAATTCATAATTTCATGAGCTACAAACCATGATTTTTTTACCATTTTATATTATTTTCACCAGTTACAAATAATTTCATGGTGACCAATATTAACAATTTCATGAGCTAAAACCCATGATTTTACTTTATTTTTGTTGCCATTTTGATCCATTGGAAATAGTTTTGTGGTGGAAAAAATTCACGATTTCATAAGCTATAACGCACGATTATTGGACATTTATAGTCATTTCCAACCATTGGTAAATAATTTCATGGAGGCCAAAATTCACAATTTCATGAGCTATAACTCACAATTTTAGCCATTTTTAGTCATTTTAGTCATTTAGACCTAGGGGTGTCCAAAGCCGCTCCCAAAAGTGATTTCCTCGTCCCAAGTAGGCAAGACCGGACCCGTGGTGCCCTGTCGAATGTCAGTCTCAGATGGCCCGGATTTTCTTTTGTTGTATTTTTTATTTTTATTTTTAGCCATTTTTAGTCATTTTAACCCATTGGTAAATAATTTCATGCAAACCAAAATTCATGATTTCATGAGCTATTACCAATAAATTTTGGCCATTTTTAGTCATTTTAGTCATTTCGAGCCATTGTCAAATAATTTCATGGTGACCAATATTAACAATTTCATGAGCTATAACTCATGATTATTGATCATTTTAGTCATTTTAGTCATTTTGACCCATTGGCAAATAATTTCATGAGCTATAACCCACGATTTTTATCATTTCAACTATTGGCAAATAATTTCACAGAGGCCAAAATTAACTATTTCAAGAGCTATAACCCATGATTTTAGTCATTTTAGTCATTTTAACCCATTGGTAAATAATTTCACAGAGGCCAAAATTCATAATTTCATGAGCTATAACTCATGATTATTGATCATTTTAGTCATTTTAGTCATTTTAACCCATTGGTAAATAATTTCATGGTGACCAATATTAACAATTTCATGAGCTATAACTCATGATTATTGATCATTTTAGTCATTTTGACCCGTTGTCAAATAATTTCATGGAGGCCAAAATTCATGATTTCATGAGCTATAACCCATGATTTTAGTCATTTTAGTCATTTTGACCCATTGGCAAATAATTTCGTGTTGGCCAAAATTCATGATTTCATGAGCTAAAGCCCACGATTTTGGGCCACTTTTACTCATTTCGACCCATTGGCAATAATTTCACAGAGGTCAAAATTAAAGATTTCATTAGCTATAACCCATGATTTTTTTCATTTTAGTCATTTCGAGCCATTGTCAAATAATTTCGTGTTGGCCAAAATTCACGATTTCATGAGCTATAATCCATAATTTTGGCCATTTTTAGTCTTTTTGACTTATTGGCAAATAATTTCAGAGTGGCCAAAATTCACAATTTCATGAGCTATAACCCATGATTTTTAGCCATTTTTAGTCATTTTGATCTATTAGCAAATAATTTCATGGAGGCCAAAATTCACGATTTCATGAGCTATAACCCACAATTTTGGTCATTTCTATTGATTTGAAGCATTAATAAATAATTTCATGGAGTCCAAACTTCATGATTTCATGAGCTAAAGCCCACGATTTTGGGCCACTTTTACTCATTTCGACCCATTGGCAAATAATTTCATGGAGGCCAAAATTCATAATTTCATGAGCTATAACCCATGATTTTTTTCATTTTAGTCATTTTAGTCATTTTAACCCATTGGTAAATAATTTCACAGAGTCCAAACTTCATGATTTCATGAGCTATAACCCATGATTTTTAGTCATTTTGACCCATTGGTAAATAATTTCACAGAGTCCAAACTTCATGATTTCATGAGCTATAACCCATGATTTTTTTCATTTTAGTCATTTTAGTCATTTTAGTCATTTTAGTCATTTTAGTCATTTCGAGCCATTGTCAAATAATTTCATGGAGGCCAAAATTCATAATTTCATGAGCTATAACTCATGATTATTATCCATTTTAGTCATTTTGACCCATTGGTAAATAATTTTTCAAGGCCAAAACTCACAATTTCATAAGCTAAAACCCATGGTTTTTATGTTTTTAGTCGTTTTGTCCCATTGGTAATAATTTCACGATGGGCAAAACTCATGATTTCATGAGCTACAATGCACAATTATTGGACATTTGTAGTCATTTTGAACTATTGGTAAATAATTTCGTAGATGCCAAAATTCACGATTTCAGGGAAGATTATCCTCAATTTATGACCATTTTTAGTCATTTAGACCAATTGGCAAATAATCTCGCAGTGGCCAAAATTGAGGATTTCAAGAGCTATAATCCATTATTTTTTCCATTTTTAGTCACTTTGACCCATTGGCAAATAATTTTGCGGTAGCCAAAATCTACGATTTCATGATCTTATAACCCATGATTTTTGGCCATTTTTAATCAGTTCGACCAATTGGCAAATAATTTCGCGGAGGTAAAAATTCATGATTTCTTTAGCTATAACCCATAATTTTTGATAATTTTTAATCGTTTCGACCCATTGGCAAATAATTTCATGGAGGCCAAAATTCACGATTTCATGAGCTATAACCCATGATTTTTGGCCATTTCTAGTCATTTTGACCCATTAGCAAATAATTTCACGAGTCCAAACTTCATGATTTCATGAGCTATAACCCATGATTTTTTTCATTTTAGTCATTTTGACCCATTAGCAAATAATTTCATGGAGGCCAAAATTCACGATTTCATGAGCTATAATTCACGATTTCATGAGCTATAACCCATGATTTTTTTCATTTTAGTCATTTCAACCCATTAGTAAATAATTTCATGGAGGCCAAAATTTACGATTTTGTGAGTTATAATCTATAATTTTTGCTATTTTTAGTCATTTTGACCCATTAGCAAATAATTTCAGAGTGGCCAAAATTCACAATTTCATGAGCTATAACCCATGATTTTTTTCATTTTAGTCATTTCGAGCCATTGTCAAATAATTTTGCGGTAGCCAAAATTCATGATTTCTTTAGCTATAACCCATGATTTTTAGCCATTTTTGCCATTTTGACTCGTTGTCAAATAATTTCATAGTGGCCAAAATTCATGATTTTATGAGCTATAACCCATGATTTTTAGCCATTTTTAGTCATTTCGAGCCATTGTCAAATAATTTCATGGAGGCCAAAATTAAAGATTTCATTAGCTATAACCCATGATTTTTTTTCATTTTTAGTCATTTCGAGCCATTGTCAAATAATTTCGTGTTGGCCAACATTTTCGATATCATGATCTATAATCCATTATTTTTGGCTATTTTTTGTCATTTTGACCTACTGGCAAATAAGTTTGAGGAGTCAAAAATTCTCAATTTCCTGAGCTATAACCCATGATTTTTAGTCATTTTTAGTCATTTTGATCTATTAGCAAATATTTTTGCGGAGGCCAAAAGTCACGATTTCGTGAGCTATAACCCACAATTTTTGGTCATTTCTATTGATTTCGAAGCATTAATAAATAATTTCACAGAGTCCAAACTTCATGATTTCATGAGCTAAAGCCCACGATTTTGGGCCACTTTTACTCATTTCGACCCATTGGCAAATAATTTCATGGAGGCCAAAATTCATAATTTTTTGAGCTATAACGCAAGAGTTTTTGCTATTTTTATCATTTCAACTATTGGCAAATAATTTCGTAGTGGCCAAAATTTATAATTTCGTGAATAATCCACTATTTTTAGCCATTTTCAGTCGTTTCAACTCTTTGGCAAACATTTTCACGGAGGCCAAAATTCAGGATTTCATGAGCTATTACCAATAAATTTTGGCCATTTTTTTTTATTTCGAACCGTTGTCAAGTAGTTTGCGGTAGCTAAAATTCATGATTTCGTGAGCTATAATCCATGATTCTTAGCCATTTTTTGCCATTTTGACTCGTTGTCAAATAATTTCATGGTGGTCAAAATTCATGATTTTTTAAGCTATACCCCATTATTTTTTACCATGTCTAGTCATTTTGACCGTTGTTAAATAATTCTGCAGAGGCCAAAATAAAAGATTTCATGAGCTATATCTCATGATTTTTTTCATTTTGAGTCATTTTGACCCTTTGGCAAATAATTTCGTGGAGGCTAAAATTAACAATTTTATGAGCCATAACCCATGATGTTTTTACAATTTTAGTTATTTTGACCCATTGGCATATAATTTCATAGTGGCCAAAATTCGTGATTTCATGAGCTATAACCCATGATTTATTTTCCCATTTTTAGTCACTTTGATCGGTTGTCAAATAACTTCACAATGGCCAAATTTCATGATTTCATGAGCTATGCCCATAATTATTGGCTATTTTTAGTCATTTCAAAACATTAGCAAATAATTTCATGTAGTTTAAACTTAACAATTTCATGGGCTATAACGCATAATTTTTGGCCATTTTTAGTAGTTTTGACCCCTTGGCGAATAATTTCACGGAGGCAAAATTTCACTAATTAGAGAGTTAAAAGTCATGATTTTGGGCCATTTTTATTCGATTCGACCCATTGGCACATAATTCCGCGGAGATCAAAATTCATGATTTCATGAGCTATAACTCATGATTATTATCCATTTTTAGTCATTTTGACCCATTGGTAAATAATTTTTTCAAGGCCAAAACTCACAATTTCATAAGCTAAAACCCATGGTTTTTCTGTTTTTAGTCGTTTTGTCCCATTGGTAATAATTTCACGATGGGCAAAACTCATGATTTCATGAGCTACAATGCACAATTATTGGACATTTGTAGTCATTTTGAACTATTGGTAAATAATTTCGTAGATGCCAAAATTCACGATTTCAGGGAAGATTATCCTCAATTTATGACCATTTTTAGTCATTTAGACCAATTGGCAAATAATCTCGCAGTGGCCAAAATTGAGGATTTCAAGAGCTATAATCCATTATTTTTTCCATTTTTAGTCACTTTGACCCATTGGCAAATAATTTCGTAGATGCCAAAATTCACGATTTCATGATCTTATAACCCATGATTTTTGGCCATTTTAGTCATTTAGACCAATTGGCAAATAATTTCGCGGAGGTAAAAATTCATGATTTCTTTAGCTATAACCCATAATTTTTGATAATTTTTAATCGTTTCGACCCATTCGCATATATTTTTGCGAATGCCAAAAGTCACGATTTCATGAGCTATAACCAGTAATTTTTGGCCATTTCTAGTCATTTCGGACCATCAGCAAATAATTTTGCAGAGTCCAAATTTCATGAATTCATGAGCTATAACCCACGATTTTTTGTCATTTATAGTTGTTTCGACCCATTTACAAATAATTTCAAGGAGGCCAAAATTCACGATTTCATGAGCTATAATTCACGATTTCATGAGCTATAGCCCACGATTTTTAATCATTTTTAGTTGTTTCAACCCATTAGTAAATAATTTCATGGAGGCCAAAATTTACGATTTTGTGAGTTATAATCTATAATTTTTTGCTATTTTTAGTCATTTCGACCAGTTCGCAAATAATTTCACAGAGTCTAAAATTCACAATTTCATGACCTATTACCCACAACTTTTTCTTATTTTTAATCTTTTTGAGTCATTGTCAAATAATTTTGTGGTAGCCAAAATTCATGATTTCTTCAGCTATAACCCACAATTTTTAGCCTTTTATATCATTTTGATTCGTTGTCAAATAATATTGCGGTGGCCAAAATTCCTAATTTTATGAGCTATAACACATGATTTTTAGCCATGTTTAATCATTTTGACCATTGTCAAATAATTTTGCGAGGTCCAAAATTAAAGATTTCATGAGCTATATCCAACAATTTTTTTGAGTCATTTCAACCCTTTGAAAAATAATTTTGCAAAGACTAAAACTCACGATTTCATGAGCTATAACCTATGAGTTTTGTTTTGCCATTTTTAGACATTTGGATTCTTTGGCAAATAACTTCACAAAGGCCAAAATTTACAATTTCGTGAGCTATAACCTATGCTTTTTTTCCATTTTTAGTCATTTTGATATGTTGTCAAATAATTTCATGAGCTATAATGCATAATTATTGGTCATTTTTAGTCATTTTAAACTATTGGCAAATAGTTTTGTAGAGTTCAAACTTCATGATTTTATGAGCTATAACCCATTTTTGGCTATTTTTAGTCATTTCAACCCATTGGCAAATAATTTTGCGGAGGCCAAAATTCACGATTTCAAGAGCTATAACCCACGATTTTTGGTCATTTTTATTTGATTCAACCAATTGGCACATATGTTCATGACGACCAAAATTTACTATTTCATGAGCTATAACTTATAGTTACTGGCCATTTTTAGTCATTTGGACTAGTTGATAAATAATTTTGTGGAGACCGAAATATACCATTTCATGAACTATAACCCCATTATTTTTTTTTCCATTTTTTATTTGTTTCAACCCATTGGCAAATAATTTTATGTTGGACAAAATTCATGTTTTTGTGAGCTAGAACCCACGTTCTTTTACCATTTTTAGTTGTTTCCACCCTTTAGTAAATTATGTCATGTATGCCAAAATTCACGATGTCATGAGGTATGACCCATGATTTTTAGTCATTTTTAGTCGTTTTGGCCCATTGGCAAATAATTTTGGAGAGGCCAAAATTCACGATTGTTTTCCATATTTAGTCATTTAGACCCATTGACAAATAATTTTGGGTAGCCATGAGCTATATACCATGATTTTTTTACCATTTTTAGTCACTTCGACCCTTCAGCATATAATTTTGCAGTGGCTAGAATTTACAATTTTATGAGCTATAACCCATGTATTATTGGCCATTTTTAGTCATTACCATTTTAGTCATTACCATTTTAGTTGTTTCAACCCATTAGTAAATAATTTCATGGAGGCCAAAATTCATAATTTCATGAGCTATAACCCATGATTATGGGCTATTTTTAGTCACTTCGAAATATTGGCAAATAACTTCGCGGAGTCCTAACTTTACTATTTCATGCGATATAACCCACGATTTTTTGCCATTTCTAGTCATTTTGATCCCTTGACAAATAATTCTGTAGAGGCCAAATTCACAATTTCATGAGCTATTACCCACGATTATTGGCCATTTTTAGTTATTTTAACCCTTTGGTAAATAATTTTGCGGATGCCAAAATTCACAATTTTATGAGCTATTACCCAAGATTTTTTTCCAATTTTAGTCGTTTCGACCAAAAGGTGTTTTTCTACTTATGCGTGAGTTTATTCTTTAGAGCTGGGGCATGATTTATGTAGGACCTTTCTTGCAGTTTTGGTTATGAAATATAAATGTTGTATAGGTTATGAGGTGAGGGATTTTTCTGAATGGTTGTAATGGTTGTACAGGTTATGAGGTTATGATGAGTCTAATATATATGAGCATAGCGTTTGTTTTCGGTTTTTTTTATAGGAGGTATTTCCTATCTATTGTTTTGAGCATGGTGGAAAAAGAGTTTGTACTTTGAAGCTTTACTTGGTAATGAATAACATCTAACTAAAAATACCCACAAATTTTTTCCATTTCTATTTGTTTCGATCCAATGCAAATAATTTTTCAAAGTTTAACATTCATAATTTTATGAGTTATAATCTATAAATTTTCAAGTTTTGTTCATTGCAATAGAATAAAAATAATTTTATGAAGTTTAAAATTCATAATTTCATGAGCTATAACCCATGATTTTGCCCATTTTATTCGTTTCAATCCAATAACATATACTTTTTGAGTTTAAAATTAACAATTTTATGTGCTATAACACACAAATTTTATCCATTTTTTCATTTCGATACAATGGCAAAAATTTATCGAGTTTAAAATTCACGATTTTATGAGCTATGACCCATAATTTTTGTAAATTTTTCTTTCATTTTGACCCATTGAAAAACATTTTATAGAGTTTAAAATTCATGATTTCATGAGCTATAACCCATGATTGGTTTCTTTTTTTCATTTCGAGCAAACGGTAAATAATTTTTAGAGTTTAAAATTCACGATTTCAAGAGCTATAACCCTTGATTTTTATCAATTTTATTTATTCTGACCCAATGGAAAATAATTTTACAGAGTTTAAAATTCACTATTTCATGAGCTATAACCCATAATATTTATCCTATTTTGTCTGTTTCGATCCGATGGTAAATAAAATTTTAGAGTTTAAAATTCATGATTCCATAAGATATAATACATGATTTTCATCCAATTTTGTTCATTACAACATAATAGCAAATTATTTTATGGAGTTCAAAATTAACGATTTTACGAAGTTATAACTCATGATTTTTATCCAATTTTATTCTGCTCATTTCGGTCCAATGGCAAATAAGTTTTCAGAGTTTGAAATATGCAATTTTATGAATTATAACCCATGATGTTTTTCCTTTTGTTTATTTTAACGGAATGGAAAATAATTTTCTGAGTTTAAAATTCACGATTTTATGTGCTATAACCCATAATTTTTGTGAATTTTTGTTCGCTTTTAATCAAATGGCAAATACTTCAAAGAGTTTAAAATCTGCAATTTTATGAGCTAACACATGATTTTTGACCAATATTTTTTCATTTTGATCTAAGAGCAAATAATTCTTTGGAGTTCAAAATTAACGATTTCATGAGCTATAATCCATAATTTTTGTCTATTTTCACTCATTTTGATCTAATGGAAAATAATTTTATGGAGTTCAAAATTCATGATTTCATGAGCTATAACCTAATATTTTTATTCATTTTTTTCATTTTGACACAACGAAAAATAATTTTATGGACTTCAAATGTCACAATTTCATGAGCTATACCCACAATTTTTGTCCATTTTTATTTATTTTGATCCAATGGAAAATAAAATTTTATAATTAAAATTCATGATTTTATGAGCTGTAACATATGATTATTTTGTAATTTTGTTCATTTCTATATGATAGAAAATAATTTATTGGAGTACATAATTAATGATTTCATGAGCTTTATCCATAATTTTTGTCCATTTTTGTTCATTTCAATCAAATAGCAAATAATTTTAAGAGTTTAAATTTCATGATTTCATGAGCTATAACACACAATTTTGTTCCAATTTCATTTGTTTTGACTTAATAGCAAATAAAGTTTTGGAGTTCAAAATTACTATTTCATGAGATATACCCCATAATTATTGTCCATTTTTATTCATTTGGACCAATGGCAAATAACTTTTAGAGTTTAAAATTCACGATTCCTAAGCTAAATCTCACAATGTTTCTCCATTTTTGTTCATTTCATTCTAATGGCAACTAATATACAAAGTTTAAAATACACGATTCGTGACTACAACTCCGATTTTTTTCCATTTTTATTCATTTCAACCCAATGAAAAATAATTTTATGGTGCTCGAATACACGATTGCATAAGCTAAAACTCATCATCTTTGTCCATTTTCATTTGTTTCGACTCAATGGAAAATAATTTTATGAAGTTTAAAATTCACGATTTCATGTGCTATAACCCATGATTTTTGTTAATTTCTATTCATTTCGATACAATGGCAAATAATTATTTAGAGTTTAAAATTCACGATCATGAGCTATTACCCATTGTTTCCATTTTTATTTATTTTGACTCAATGAAAAATAATTTTATAGAGTTTAAAATTCACGATTCATGAGCTATAATCCATAATTGTTATCCACTATCATTCATTTTAATCTAATGCAAATAACTTTTCAGAGTTTAAAATTCACAATTTCATTTATCACAAAAATTTCATGACTTAATGAGCTATAACACACGATTTTTGTCCAATTTCTTTAATTTCAACCTAATAGCAAATAAACTTTTAGAGTTCAAAATTAACGATTTTATGAGCTATAACATACAATTATTGTCCAATTTCATTCATTTAGATCCAATGGCAAATAATTTTTGGAGTTCAAAATTCACGATTCATGAACTATAACCCACGATTTTCATCCATTTTCATTGTTTTGATACAGTAGTAAATAATTTTTCAGAGTTTAAAATTCATGATTCATGACCTACAACCCATAAATTTTTTCATTTACATTCATTTTGACCCAATCGAAAATAATTTTACAGAGTTGAAAATTCACGATTTCTTGAGTTATAACCCACGATTTTTGTCCTTTAAAATTCATGATTCATGACCTACAACCCATAAATTTTTTCATTTTCATTCATTTTGACCCAATCAAAATAATTTTACAGAGTTAAAACTTCACGATTTCTTGAGTTATAACCCACGATTTTTGTCCTTTAAAATTCATGATTCATGACCTACAACCCATAGTTTTTTCCATTTTCATTCATTTTGACCCAATAAAAATAATTTTACAGAGTTCAAAATTCACAATTTCTTGCATTATAACCCATGGTTTTGTCCTTTTATATTTGTTTAGATCTATTGGTAAATAATTTTTCAAAGTTTAAAATTCACGATTTTATGAGCTATAACACATGATTATTGTCTAATTTTCTTCATTTCTATATAAAAGCTAATAATTAATAGGAGTTCAAAATTCATGATTTCATAAGCTATAACCCATGACTCTTGTCCAAAATATTTTTTGAGTTCAAAATTCATGATTTCATGAGCTATAACACACGATTGTTATCCAATTTTGTTCATTTCACCTAATAGCAAATAATTTTTAGAGTTCATAATTAACAATTTTGTGAGCTATAACCCACAATTTTTGTCCAATTTCATTCATTTAGATCCAATGGCAAATAATTTTTCAAAGTTTAAAATTCATGATTTCATAAGCTATAACCCTTGATTTTTTCTATTTTTGTTTATTTCGATCCAATGGCAAATAATTATTTAGAGTTTAAAATTCATGATTCATGAGCTATTCATTTCAATGGAAAATAATTTTACACTATTCAAAATTCACATTTTTATAAGCTATAACCCTTGATTTTTTCTATTTTTGTTTATTTCGATCCAATGGCAAATAATTTTAGGGCTAAAATATTTGATTTCATGCTACTGTAACCTACAATTTTAATCCAATTTCATTCATTTCACCTACTAGTAAATAATTTTTCATAGTTGAAAATTAAGAATTTTACGACCTATAACCCATGATTTTTGTCCAATTCTATTCATTTTATTCAATGGCAAATAATTTTCTAGAGTTTAAAATTCAAGATTCATGAGCTATAAACCATGTTTTTGTCCAATTATTTATTTGTTTGGACCTAACAGAAAATAGTTTATAGAGTTAAGAATTCATGATTTTATGACATATAACCCATGATTTTTGTATATTTAATTTGGTTTCGATTCAATTGCAAATAATTTTTAGAGTTTTAAATTCACGATTTTATGGGATATAACACATCATTTTTGTCCATTTTTTCCGACCTAATTGCAAATAATTTTTGAGTTTAAAATTCATGATTCATGACCTACAACCCATAAATTTTTTCATTTACATTCATTTTGACCCAATCGAAAATAATTTTACAGAGTTGAAAATTCACGATTTCTTGAGTTATAACCCACGATTTTTGTCCTTTAAAATTCATGATTCATGACCTACAACCCATAAATTTTTTCATTTTCATTCATTTTGACCCAATCGAAAATAATTTTACAGAGTTAAAACTTCACGATTTCTTGAGTTATAACCCACGATTTTTGTCCTTTAAAATTCATGATTCATGACCTACAACCCATAGTTTTTTCCATTTTCATTCATTTTGACCCAATAAAAATAATTTTACAGAGTTCAAAATTCACAATTTCTTGCATTATAACCCATGGTTTTGTCCTTTTATATTTGTTTAGATCTATTGGTAAATAATTTTTCAAAGTTTAAAATTCACGATTTTATGAGCTATAACACATGATTATTGTCTAATTTTCTTCATTTCTATATAAAAGCTAATAATTAATAGGAGTTCAAAATTCATGATTTCATAAGCTATAACCCATGACTCTTGTCCAAAATATTTTTTGAGTTCAAAATTCATGATTTCATGAGCTATAACACACGATTGTTATCCAATTTTGTTCATTTCGACCTAATAGCAAATAATTTTTAGAGTTCATAATTAACAATTTTGTGAGCTATAACCCACAATTTTTGTCCAATTTCATTCATTTGGATCTGATGACAAATAACTTTTCAAAGTTTTAAATTCATGATTCATGAGCAATAACCCTCATTTTGTCCGCTTTTGTTCATTTCAATCCAAGGCATATAAATATTCAGAGTTTTAAAATTCATGATTCATGAGCTATTCATTTCAATGGAAAATAATTTTACACTATTCAAAATTCACATTTTTATAAGCTATAACCCTTGATTTTTTCTATTTTTGTTTATTTCGATCCAATGGCAAATAATTTTTAGAGTTCAAAATTCATGATTTCATGAGCTATAACCTACAATTTTAATCCAATTTCATTCATTTCACCTACTAGTAAATAATTTTTCATAGTTGAAAATTAAGAATTTTACGACCTATAACCCATGATTTTTGTCCAATTCTATTCATTTTATTCAATGGCAAATAATTTTCTAGAGTTTAAAATTCAAGATTCATGAGCTATAAACCATGTTTTTGTCCAATTATTTATTTGTTTGGACCTAACAGAAAATAGTTTATAGAGTTAAGAATTCATGATTTTATGACATATAACCCATGATTTTTGTATATTTAATTTGGTTTCGATTCAATTGCAAATAATTTTTAGAGTTTTAAATTCACGATTTTATGGGATATAACACATCATTTTTGTCCATTTTTTCCGACCTAATTGCAAATAATTTTTGGAGTTTAAAATGAATGATTTCATGAGCATCCATGATTTTTGTCCATTTTTTCATTTAGATCTAATGGAAAATAATTTTTAGAGTTCAAAATTCACAATTTCATGAGCTATATCCCATGATTTTTGTCCAATTTAATTCTATCTAATAGCAAATACATTTTTGGAGTTTAAAACTAATGGTTTCATGAGCTATAACCATAATTTTTGTCCATTTTTGTTCTTTTCAATCAAATGGCAAACATGTTGGAAACACGACATACAACAAGGCGGAATATGTATATCGTGACTATTAATCAAAATTAGAAAAATACATGGAATGCTTTCCAATCTTTCATAATTTTATTTGTTTTGACCCATTGGTAAATAACTTTGCTGAGGACAAAATTCACAATTTCATAAGCTATAACCCAAGCCTTTTTTCCATTTATAGTCATTTCAACCCATTGGCAAATAATTTTCTTGTGGCCAAAATTCACAATTACATGATCTATAACGCACGATTATTGGCCATTTTAAATCATTTTGACCCATTGCTAAATAAGATAGCAAAAGCTAAATTTTCAATTTCGTTAGCTATAACCTATAATTTTTTGCCATTTCTAATCATTTCAAACAATTGACAAATAATTTTGCGGAGTTCAAACTTTACCATTTCGTGCACTATAACCCACGATTTTTCATTATTTTTTGTCGTTTTGACCCGTAGGCAAATAATATTGTGGTGGCCAAAATTTACGATTTCATGAGCTAAAAATCATAATGTTTGGCCAATTTTAGTCATCATGAGCTATAACCCATAATTTTTTACACTTTTAATCCTTTCGACCTATTGTCAAATAATTTTATGATAGTAAAAATTTATGAGTTCGTTAGCTATAACCTATAATTTTTGGGCATTTTTTATTGTTCCAACCCATTGGCAAATAATTTCATGCATGCCTAAATTCATGACTTCTTGATATATAACCTACGATTTTTAGCATTTTTTTGTCGTTTAGACCCATTGGCAAATAAATTTGCAGAGGTCGAAATTCACGGTTTCATGGGCTATAACCCGTTATTTTTTTCCATTTTTAATCATTTAGACCCATTGGCAAATAACTTTCCAGAGGCCAAAATTCAAGATTTCATGAGCAATAGCCCATGATTTTTTATCATTTTTAGTCATTTCAACCCATTGGCAAATAATTTCGTGGTGGCCAAAATTCACAATTTCATGAGCTATAATACATGATTATTTTCCATTTTTAGTCATTTCGATCCCTTGTCAAATAAGTTTACAGTAGCACAAATTCACAATTTCATGAGTGATAACCCATGATTGTTGCCCATTTTTAGTCATTTCGAACCATTGATAAAAAATTTTGTAGAGTCCAAAATTCATGATTTCATAAGCCATTACAAATAATTTTTAGCCATTTTAAATCATTTTGGCCGGTAGTCAAATAATTTTGTGGTGGTAAAAATTCACGATTTCGTATGCTATATCCCACGATTTTTAGCTATTTTTCGTCATTTCAACCCATTGTCAATTAATTTCACAGAGGCCAAAATTAAAGATTTCATGAGCTATAACCTACAATTTTTAGCTATTTTTCATCATTTTGACCCTTTGTTAAATAATTTTGCGGCATAAAAAATCCATAATTTCAAGAGCTACAACAAATGATTTTTGGCCATTTTTAGTTATTTCGACCTGTTATCAAATATTTTCACAGTGGCTAAAACTCACGATTTCATGAGCTATAACCTATAATTTTTGTCTATTTCTAGTCATTTTGATGTGTAGGCAATTAATTTCATAAAGTTCAAAATTCAGTATTTCATGAGCTATATAACCCATAATTTTTGGTCATTTTTAGTCATTTTGGTCCGTTGGCAACTAATTTTGCGTTGACCAAAATTCACGATTTCTTGAGCTTCCCATAATTTTTTATTATTTTTATTTATTTTGACCCATTGGGAAAAAATGTGGCAAATTTTAAAATTCAAGATTTCATGAGCTATAACCTACGATGTCTTATCATTTTTAGTCATTTCCACTCATTGTTAAATTATTTTACAGAGGCCAAAACTAAAGATTTTATGGGTAATAACTAATGGGGGTAAAAATGGGATTACCTTTAAGTTGTAGTAAGTATACAACCTTGATCAAGTTATAGTATATAAAGTTATCGATCCCACGAGGAACGTGAAGTAGGAGTTATCCAAGTTTGGTTCTTTTTAGATTATGTGCGCGACAATTAGGACTTATTCAAAATAAAAGTAAAACATGGTGAAAGTGGTGGTGAAGAGGTTAGAGAGTGGTTGTGGATTATGCTAATAAAACGAGGAAGAAAATGAGAGTGGAGAGATTAGAAAATGTGTGTGATAAAACGAGGAAGAAAATGAGTGGAGGGATTTAAAGATGGAAGTGGTAAAGTGAAAATAAAAAGAAAATGAGTTTGAGAGATGGAGAGGATTGTGATTTGTGCAAATAAAAAGAAAAAGAAATCAAGAGAGGAGAAAGAAAATTGAAGGAAAACAAACAAATGAAAAGCAAGGATAAGAGGAAAATAAAGAAGGTAAAGTATGGAGGATTAATTAAAGATATGAGGAATCTAGAGTAGATCCACTTAGCTTATCTCAATCTTATGGGAATAAGTAGGATTTGTTAGCTATTTTCAAACAATCTCTAGGGATCCCACAAATATTAGCTCCACACTTAGAAAAGGGTAATTCCCTAGAGGGTTCTAGCCTCAAGGTGAATTAAAAAAGAAAAATATATACTAGAAAGTAAATACAAGAATTAAAGACATTGCATGAAAGTAAATTGCATGAAAGTAAATCTAAGCTACAAAGCATATAAATGAATAAGAAATAAAAAGAAATAAAAAGAAAAATCAACAACTCCTGATCTTTATCTCATCCTCCTTTTGGTCCTTGGACAAGAAGAAGAGAAAGGAAATTGAAGGGGTGAAAAATTTTATTTATTGTGTAACAAAGTTACAATTTTTAGAAGGTCTTCTCAATTAAGAGTAACCCTCCTCTCCAAATAGAGTTTTTACAAAATATTTCACAATCTCAAGCCCTCACTCTACCCCTTTATTTATAGATAACAAGAATCTTTCACAACCTTTGGATTTGTCTTAGCCCCCAAGTAACCCTCACAACCATAGGATTTGGTTTAGGCCCCAAGCAACCCTCATAACCATAAGATCTCTCAAAATTATCTAGACCATTGATTTAATACTTAAGAGATGGGCTTTGTGGGCTTTATTTTTTTTGTATTTAATTCATTTAAAACTCTTGGGCTTCTCTTGAATGCTCTTGAGCTTCTTAAAATTTAACTTGGCCTTCAAATCATTGAATATATATCACTTAAATTCGGATTTCTATCATAACTCGCTGTTGCTGATGAAATTTTGAGAATCTGGTAATTTGGATGGCTCCGTCTCATCGAGATAGATAATTTTTATATATAATATGTTGAATTCTGCTTTCCGAATTGGGAGATGTCACCTTTTATTTGCGGTTGACCATCCTGAGCACGAATTTGACTTTATTTTTTTCATATTTAATTTGATTCTCAATTGCAAGCCAAGTTATTAATAATTCTGACCAAGAAAATAATGAGTATTGAGATTTTGCTTCTAAACTTAGTCGTGGGCATTGGATTTAGGCATTCTGTGCTTCATTAGAGATCTTTTGTGCTTGAAATAATCTTCATTTAGGCTCTTATTCAATAATTCTATATTGCCTGTAAATTAAGATAAAAATTATTATTAGAAGATATATTTATTCAAATAAAATAGATAATGGGGGTATAAAAGTGCAATAAAATGTAATGATCAATAACCCATGATTTTTAACCATTTATTGTCCTCTCAACTTGTTCTAAAATAATTTCGTAGTAGCAAAAATTTTAGATTTCGAGAGCTATAACCTACGATTTATGGCCATTTTTAGTTGTTTGGACCCGTTCGCAAATAATTTCACAGAGGCCATACTTTACAATTTAATGAGCTATAACGTATAATTTTTAGCCATTTTAGTCATTCGACCCATAGTCAAATAATTTTATAGAGGATAAAACTCACGATCTCATGATCTATAACCCATGGATTTTTTTCATTTTTAGCAGTTTAGATTCATTGGCAACTAATTTCACACAACCCCTAGGTCATGATTTTATGAGCTATAACCCATGATTGTTTTTTATTTTTACTTGTTTCGACCCATTACAAATAATTTCGCGATGGCCAAAATTCAGAATTTCTTGAGCTATAACCTACAATTTTAGGTTATTTTTACTCATTCGACCGTTGCCAAACAATTTCATGGATCCCAAAATTGAAGATTTTATGAGCTATATCCCATAATTTTTAGCCATTTTAGTCATTTCAACCCATTGGCAAATAATTTCACTGAGGCCAAAATTCACGATTTTGTGAGCTATAACTCTTGATTTTTGGCCATTTTTAAATATTTCGACTTGTTAGTAAATAATTTCATGGAGACCAAAATTCACAATTTTATGAGCCATAATCCATATTTTTAGCCATTTTAGTCATATTTATCCAATAGCGAAGCTAAATTCAAGATTTCACGAGACATAACTCATAATTTGTTTTTCAATTTTTATGTATAGACCCATTAATAAATAATTTCACTGAGGCCAAAATTTATATTTTCATGAGCTATGACCCATAATTTTTATTTCAATTATTTTGATCCATTGGCAAATAATTTCACATGGCCAAAATTCACGATTTCATGAGCTATAACCCATGATTATTTGCCCTTTTAGTCATTTTGAACAATTGGCAAGAATTTTATGGAGTCCAAACTCCAAGATTTCATGCACTATTACAACAATTTTTCTCCATTTTTAGTCATTTTGACCCATTGGCAAATAATTTCACTGAGGCCAAAATTCATGATTTCATGAGCTATAACCCACGATTTTTGCCATTTTAGCCATTTCGATCTGTTATCGAGGTGGCCAAAATTCACAATTTCATTAGCCAAAACCCATGATTTTTAGCCATTTTAGTCTTTTCAACCCGTTAGCAAATAATTTCATGCATGCTAAACGTTATGATTTCATGAGCTATAACCAATGATTTTTGCTATTTTAGTCTCTTCAACCCATTGGTAAATAATTTTATAGTGGCCAAAATTCACGATTTCATGAGCTATAACCCACGATTTTTGCCATTTTATTCAATTCAACCCATTTGCACATAATTCTACAAAACAAAATTCACAATTTTATGTGCTATAACCCGCGATTATTTACAAGTTTTAGTCGTTTCAACCCATTGGTAAAAATTTTATGAGGCCAAAATTCATAATTTCATGAGATGTAACCTGTGATTTTTTTCCATTTTAGTCAATTTGGCCATTTGTCAAATATTTTATAGTGGCCAAAATTCACGATTCCATGATTTTTGGCAATTGTCATTTTGACCGGTTGTCAAATAATTTTGTAGTGGCTAAAATTCATGATTTTGTGAGCTATGAACCATGATTTTTTGCCTTTTTGAGTCACTTTGACCAATTGTCAAACAATTTCGTGGTGACTAAAATTCACGATTTTTGGCTATTTTTATTCGTTTCGATCCGTTAACAAAAAATTTTGAGGAGCTGAAAATTCATGATTTTGTTAGCTATAACTAACAATTTTTAGCATTTTTAGTCATTTTGACCCATGCTCAAACAATATCGCGGTGATTAATCATGATTTCGTGAGCTATACCCATGATTTTTGGCCATTTCTAGTCGTTTTGAACCGTAGTCAAAAGATTTTGTAGGGCCCAAGATTAAAGATTTCATGAGCTATAACCCATAATTTTTAGCCATTTTTAGTCATTTTGACCCGTTGTTAATGCAACGGCCAAAATTCATGATCTTGTACGCTATAACACATGAGTTTTATCCATTTTTATTTGTTTTGATTCATTGGTCATTATTCTTCAGAGACCAAAATTCATGATTTCATAAGCTATGGCCCATGGTTATTAGCCATTTTTAGCCGTTTTGACCAACTGGTAAATAAATTTGTAATGGCCAAAATTCACCATTTCATTAACTAAACCCATGATTTTTTTTAAAATTTTTAATCATTTTGACCCACTGGCAAATAATTTCGCAGTGGCCAAAAATAATGATTTCATTAGTTTTAATGCACGATTATTAGCCATTTTCAGTCATCTTGATGCATCAGTAAAGAATTTCACGTAGGCTAAGATTCACGATTTTGTGAGCTATAATCCATAATTTTTCCCCATTTTTTGTCATTTCGAACCATTGGCAAATAATTTTGTGGTATTCAAACTTCATGATTTTGCGAGCTATAACCCACTATTTTTGGTCATTCAACCCATTTATAAATAATTTTGCAAAGTTCAAAATTTACGATTACATGAGCTATAACCTACGATTTTTGGTCATTTTTAGGTTCTTCGATCCATTGGAAAATAATTCCACAGAGGCTGAATTTATGATTTCGTGAGCCATAACCAATGATATTTTGCCATTTTTAGTAATTTTGACCTGTTGGCAAATAATTTCACGGAGGCCCAAATTCATGATTTCATGAGCTATAACCCATAATTTTTGAACAGCTTTTAGTCATTTTGACCCATTTTAAATAATTTTGTAGTGGCGAATTCATGATTTCATGAGCTATAACCCATGATTTTTAGTCATTTTAATCGCTTTCACCCATTAGCAAATTAATTTATGGAGGCCAAAATTTACAATTTCATGAGCTATAACCTATTATTTTTAGCCATTTTAGTCATTTTGACCCATTGGCAAATAGTTTTGTGGGAGTTAAAATTCACAATTTCATAAGTTATAACCCAATATTATTTGCCATTTTTAGTCGTTTAGACTCATTGGCAAATAATTTTGTAGAGGCCAAAATTCATGATTTCATGAGCTATAACCAATAATTTTTTCCCATTGGCAAATAATTTCGTGATAGTAAAAATTAACGATTTCATAAGCTATGACACACGATTATTGGCCATTTCGACCCATTGGGAAATAATTTTGTGGTGAACAAAAGTCATGATTTCTTCCGCTATAACACACAATTATTGTCCATTTTTATTCATTTTAACCAATTGGAAAATTATTTCACAATGGCCAAAATTCATGATTTCGTGTATCTATTACCTATGATTTTTTGCCATTTCTAATTTTTTCGACAATTGGCAAATAATTTATGAGTCCAAACTTCATGATTTTATGAGCTATAACCTATTATTTTTAGCCATTTTAGTCGTTTAGACTCATTGGCAAATAATTTTGTAGAGGCCAAAATTCATGGTTTCATGATCTATAATTTATAATTTTTGGCCATTTTTAGTGGTTTGGACCCGTTGGAAAATAATTTCACGGAGATCAAAATTCACGATTTCATGAGCTATATAACCCAAAAATTTTAGCCATTTTTACTCGTTTTGACCCATTAGCAAATAATTTGGTATAGGCCAAAATTGACGATTTCATGTGCTATAATCCTTGATTGTTTGCCATTTTTAATCACTTCGACCCGTTGTCAAATATTTTCATGGCTAAAATTAATAATTTTATAAGCTATAACCCATGATTTTTGGCCCTTTCTAGTCGTTTTGACCCATAAGTAAATAATTTTATGGTGTCCAAAATTTCCTATTTTATGAGCTATAACCCATTATTTTTTGCCAGTTTTAGTTATTTTGACCCGTTGGCAACAAATTTTGCGTAGACCATAATTCAAGATTTCATGAGCTATAACCAATGATTTTTTTACTATTTTAATTTATTTCGACACATAAACAAATAATTTTGTAGGTTCCGAATTTCACGATTTCATGAGCTATAACCCACGATTGTTGGTCATTTTCAGTCATTTGACCGATTTGAAAATAATTTTGTGGAGATCAAAATTCACATTTTTATGAGCTATAATCTATGATATTTGACCATTTTTAGTAGTTTCGATCTGTTGGCAAATAATTTCACGGAAGCTAAAATTCATGATTTCATGAGCAACATCCCGCGATTTTTGGATATTTTTAGTCCTTTTGCTTCGTTGGCAAAAACTTTCTAGGAGGTAAAAATTCATGATTTTATGAGCTATAATCCATAATTTTTGGCATTTTTAGTCATTTCGACCCTTTGTCAAATAATTTAACAGTGGCTAAAATTCATATCTTTGTGAGCTATAATCCATAATTTTTGGCTATTTTTAGTCATTTCGATCAGTAGTCAAAAAATCTTACAGAGGCCAAAATTAAAAATTTCATGAGCTATAACCCATGATTTTTGGCCCTTTTAGTCATTATGGCCCGTTGTGAAATAATTTCGCAATGGCAAAATTTCACAATTTTATGAGCTCTAACCCACGATTTATTGCCAATTCTAGTTGTTTCGACCCATTGGCACATAATTTCACGCATGCCAAAAGTCATGATTTCATGAGCTATTACCCATGATTTTTGGCCATTTTATTCGATTTGACCCATCGACACATAATTTTATGAGGCCAAAATTCAATATTTCATGAGCTATAAACCACTTTTTGGCCATTTTATTCGATTTGACCCATCGACACATAATTTTATGAGGCCAAAATTCACAATTTCATGAGCTATAATCCAGATTATTAGCCATGTTTAGTCATGTCGACCCATTGGTAAATAATTTGGAGAGGCTAAAATGCACAACTCTATGAGCTATAACCCATGATTATTTTCTATTTTTAGTTGTTTCACCCATTGGCAATGAATTTCACGATGGCCAAAATTCACAATTTTATGAGCTATAACCCATGATTATTTTCTATTTTTAGTTGTTTCGATCCCTTAGAAAATAATTTTATGGAGGCCAAAATTCAGAGACATAATTTTTCACCAATTTATGTGTTATAACTTATGATTTTTGACCGCTTTTATTTGATTCGACCCATTAGCACACGATTTTATGGAACCCAAAATTTACGATTTCATGAGCTATAACTCATTATTATAGGCCATTTTTACCCATCGGTAAATAATTTTGTACTATTTTTAATCATTTTGACCCATTGGCAAATAATTTCGTGGTGGCCAAAATTTGCGATTTCATGACCTATAACCTATGATTTTTTCCTATTTCTAGTCATTTTGAAATAACTTTGTAATGGCAAAATTCATGAGGCCAAAATTCAGAGACATAATTTTTCACCAATTTATGTGTTATAACTTATGATTTTTGACCGTTTTATTTGATTCGACCCATTAGCACACGATTTTATGGAACCCAAAATTTACGATTTCATGAGCTATAACTCATTATTATAGGCCATTTTTACCCATCGGTAAATAATTTTGTACTATTTTTAATCATTTTGACCCATTGGCAAATAATTTCGTGGTGGCCAAAATTTGCGATTTCATGACCTATAACCTATGATTTTTTCCTATTTCTAGTCATTTTGAAATAACTTTGTAATGGCAAAATTTCATGATTTGGTGAGATATAACCCATGATTATTACCCATTTTAGTCATTTCAAACCACTACAAATAATTTCGCTATGCTTAAACCTCACGCTTTCATGAGCTATAACCCACAATTTGTTTCTATTTTTAGTTGTTTCATCCCTTAGAAAATAATTTTATGGAGGCCAAATTCATGATTTGATGTGTTTTAACATATGATTTTTGACGGTTTTATTTGATTCACCAATTGGCACACAATTTTATGGAATCCAAAAATTCACGATTTCATAAGCTATAACTCATTATTATTGGCCATTTTACCCATCGGTAAATAATTTTGTGGAGGCCAAAACTCACAATTTCATAAGCTAAAACCCATAATTTTTAGCCATTTTAGTCATTTTGACCCATTGGCAAATAATTTCGTGGTGAGCAAAATTCATGATTTCATGAGCTATAACACACGATTGTTGGGCATTTTAGTAGTCTTGAACCATTGGTAAATAATTTTGTGTATGCCAAAATTTATGATTTCATAAGCTATTACCCACGATTTGTACCATTTTCGCCTTTTAGACCAATTGACAAATAATTTTACAGAGGTCAAAATTGACAATATCAAGAGATACAACCCATGATTCTTTCCATTTTTAATCATATCGACCCATTGGCTAATAATTTCATGAATGCCAAAATCTACAATTTCGTGATCTTACCATTTTAGTTGTTTCGATCTGTTGACAAATAATTTCGTGGAGGCCAAAATTCACGATTTCGTGAGCTACAACCCACAATATTTGGCCATTCTTAGTCGCTTTGACCGTTGTCAAATAATTTCACGAAAGATAAAACTAAAGGTTTAATGAGCTATAATGATCAACATATTTTATTACACTTTTATACCCTCATTATCTATTTTATTTGAATAATATATGCTAATAAAGTATTTTTATCTTAATTTGTAGGTTAATGGAGAATTAATGAATAAGAGCCCAAAACTCAGATTCTCTCATTTTTTTGACCTTTTATTGAAGTCCATATTGAAGCCCAAAGATCAAGCTCAAAAGCCGAAGAGATCAAGAAAAAATCGTGGGTTAAGAAGACCTTCCAAAATTATAAACTTTTATTTGCAACAAATAAAAAAATTTCCTCCTTTTAATTTTCATTTGTTTCTTCTTCGTTGATGAAGATGAAGATTTGCCGTCAAGGGGCCAACCCTTACAATGTAAGTTTTATTTTTACTTTTATTTTCTTATTTTAGAAATGCACGTTTAGGATTTTTTTTATTTTTTTTTTATGTTGGTAGATTAAATTTATTCCATGCTTGTAATATAGATTTACTTTCATGCTCTTTTATTTTTGTTATTTAGATTTATTTTCATGCCTTGTAGAACTTCTTTTCTTGCCTTGTAGTTAGCCTATATTTTTCTTTTAATTTTGTTTTAGATTTACTTTTATGCTCATCTCTCTTTCTTAATTGTTAGTTTATATTTCTTCCTTGTAGTTTAGATCTAATTCTTGTTCTTTTATGCTTTCTTGTATAGAATTTATTTCCTTGTTTTTATTTTCTAAAATGAGTAACTAATTCTTATAGGATTCTAGGATTGTATGAAACTAGTTCAATTTCCTTTATGATTCATGGATTGCTCTCTTTATGCTTAAATTTGATAATCTATGCTTATCTTCAGTGGTTTGATAGGTTATGCTTATGAATTCTAGAATTACTATCTAGTTTTTTATTTTTTCATAAATGAAAATTTTGATTGGATGATAATTTGATAGATTATGCCTTCTTTCAGTAGTTTGATAATCTGTTTTAGTAAATCTAAAGTAAAATATGATAAAAGAAAATAGTTCATAAATTCTAAATGAAACTAACTAGTAAATTTAATTCTAGATTTCTCATTTATCTACTTGTTTTCCCCTCAATCCTTCTTGATTTTGATTTTCCTCCATCTCTTAATTTTTCTTTTCTTGATTTTCTTGATGATTATTCTTCTTATTTCTATTTCTCTTTTATTTTCTTCTAGTTCCTTTTGTGTTTTTTTATTTGTTATCTCCTTCTCCCTCTTATTTTTTACTTTCTTTCTTTGTGACAAATCACTCCTTCTACCTCTCTACACATTTTATTTCACTCCTTTTTGTCCACGTACTTTTAAGACTAACTTTAGGAATTTCTAAACACACACCTTCCTCGTGGATTCGATATCTTTCTACACTATAACTTGATAGTTATTCTCTTATAAATTTTGTGCAATGTATATACCCTCATCATATAACCACAATTTTGGCCATTTATTATCATTTTGACCCATTGTCAAATAATTTCAATAGCAAAACTTCAAAGTTCCGTAGCTATAACCCATGATTTTTTCCATTTCTAGTTGATTCGACCGAATGCAAATAATTTTATGGAGGCCAAAATTCATGATTTCATGCGCTATAAGCCATAATTTTTAGTCATTTTAGTCGTTTCCACACGGCAAATAATTTTGCGAAGGACTAAATTCACGAATTCATAGCTATAACCCATGATTTCATTCATTTTGAGTCATTTCGACCCTTTGGCAAATAATTTCGCATTGGCCAAAATTCAAAATTTATGTAACCCATGACTTTTTTAACCATTTTTAGTTGTTTTGACCCATTGGCAAATAATTTCTTGGTGGCTAAATTTCATGATTTCGTGACGATTATTGGCCATTTTTAGTCATTTCAAACTATTAGCAAATAATTTCATAGAGTCAAAAACTCACGCTTTCATGAGCTATAATCCATGATTTTTGGCCATTTTTAGTCATTTTGACCCTTGGCAAAAAGTTTCACAGAGGCCAAATTTTACGATTTAATGACTCATAACCCATGACTTTAGGCCATTTTTATTTGATTCGACCCATTGGTACATAATTCCTCGGAGACCAAAATTTATTATTTCATGAGCCATTGCTCATGATTATTAGCTATTTTTAATCATTTCGATCCATTGGTAAATAATTTTGCGAAGACCAAAATTCATAATTTCATGAGCTAAACCCATGATTTTTCTCCATTTTTAGGCGTTTCGACCAATTGGCAATAATTTTGGGTTGGGCAAAAATTCATGATTTCATGAGCTATAACACATGATTATTAGGTATTTTTAATCATTTTAAACCATTAGCAAATAATTTCACAGATGCCAAAATTCATGATTTCATAAACTATTACACATGATTTATGGCCATTTTCAATCGTTTAGAACTATTGGCAAATTATTTTGCAGAGGCCACAATTGATGATTACATGAGCTATAACCCATAATTTTTTCCACTTTTAGTCAATTCGACCCATTGGCAATTAATTTCGTGGCATGATCTATTACCCATAAATTTGGCTATTTTTAATCATTTTGACCCATTAGCAAATAAGTTTGCGGAGGCAAATCTTCACAATTTCGTGAGCTATAACCCATGATTTTTGGCCATTTTAGCCATTGTTTTCATTTCGACCCATTGGCAAATATTTTTGCAGAGGCCAAAAGTCACGATTTAGTGAGCAATAAACCATGATTTTTTGCTATTGCTAGTCATTTCGAACCATTAGCAAATAATTTCATGAAATCTAAACTTCACGGTTTTGTGAGCTATGACCTATAATTTTTACTACTTTTAGTCGGTTCAACCCATTGATAAATAATTTCACAGAGGCCAAAATTCACAATTTCATGAGCTATAAGCCCATGATTTTTCCATTTTTATTCATTTCGACCCATTGTCAAATAATTTTGCGGAGGCCAAAATTTATGATCTCGTGAGTTATAATCCATGATTTTTGGCCTTTAGTCATTTCGACCTGCGGTAAAGAATTTCACAAAGGCCAAAATTCATGATTTCTGAGCTATTATCAACCATTTTGGCCATTTTAGCCATTGTTTTCATTTCACCCATTGTCAAATAATTTTGCATTAGCCAAACTTCATGATTTCGTGAGCTAAAATCGACGATTTTAGCCATTGTTTTCATTTCGACCCATTGTCAAATAGATTCGTGGTGGCCAAAATTCATGATTTCGTGAGCTATAACCCATGATTTTTGGCCATTTTAGTCATTTTGACCTTTGTCAAATAATTTTGTAGGGCCAAAATAAAGATTTCAAGAGCTATATCCAACGATTTTTTCATTTTGAGTCATTTCGACTTTGGCAAATAGGCCAAAATTCATAATTTCATAATCCATAACCTATGATTTTCTTACCATTTTCAGTTGTTTTGACCCATAGTGAAATAATTATGTGGTCACCAAAATTCAGGATTTCATGAGCTACAACCCACAATTATTGGCCATTTTTAGCCATTTCGATCCGCTGTAGAATAAATTCATGATAGTCAAAGTTACGATTTCATGAGTTATAACCCACAATTATTGGCCATTTTAGTCATTTCAAGTCATTACCAAATAATTTTACGGAGTTTAAACTTCATGATTTCTTGAGCCATAACCCATAATTTTGGCTATTTTTAGTTATTTTGACTGTTGGCAAATAATTTTATGAGGCCAAAATTCACTAATTAATGACTTATAACCCATGATTTTTGGCCATTTTATTCGATTCAACCCATTGGCAAATAATTTTATGGAGGCCAAAATTCACAATTTCATGAGCTATAACCCATGATTTTTGGCCATTTTAGTCATTTTCATTGAATAATTTTATGAGGCCAAAATTCACAATTTCGAGCTAAAACCCATGACTTTGTTCCACTTTTATCCATTTCCACCCACGGTAATAATTTTACAATGGACAAAATTCATGATTTTATGAGCTATCATGCATGATTATTAGGCATTTTTAGTTATTTCGAACCATTGGCAAATAATTTTGCAGATGCCAAAATTCACGATTTCATAAACTATTACCCACGATTTATGGCCATTTTTAGTCGTTTAGACCCATTAGAAAATAAGTTTGCAAAGGCTAAAATTGATGATTTCATGAGCTATAAGCCCATGATTTTTTCCATTTTTTATTCATTTCGACCCATTGGCAAATAATTTCGTGGTGAATAAAATTTTCGATTTCATGATCTGTAACCCAAGATTTTTAGCTAGTTTTTCTCATTTCAACCCATTGGCAAATAATTTTGTTGAGGTAAAATTTTGCAATTTCGTGAGCTATTACCCGTAAATTTTTTCCATTTTCAGTCGTTTTGACTCGTTGGGAAATATTTTTGCGGAGGCCAAAAGTCACGATTTCTTGAGCAATAACCCACTATTTTTGGCCATTTCTAGTCATTTTGAACCATTGGTAAACAATTTCATAGAGTCCAAACTTAATAATTTTGTGAGCTATAACCCATGATTTTTAGCCACTTTTAGTCATTTCAACCCATTGGCAAATAATTTCACAGAGGCCAAAATTCACTATTTTATGAGCTATAACGCACGATTTTTTTGCCATTTTTATCATTTTGACCCGTTGAAAATTAATTTCACGGAGGCCAAAATTTATGATCTCGTGAGTTATAATCCATGCTTTTGGCCATTTTAGTCATTTTGACCTATTGGCAAACAATTCACGAAGGCCAAAATTCATGATTTCATGAGCTATTACCCATAATTTTGGCTATGTTTTTCTATTTTGACCTGTTATCAAATAATTTTGGCTAATAAACATTTATGATTTCGTGAGCTATAACCATGATTTTTGGCCATTTTTGTCATTTCACCCATTGTCAAATAATTTCACATGGCCAAAATTCATGATTTCGTGAGCTATACCCCATGATTCTTTTACCATTTTTAGTCATTTTGACCTTTGTCAAATAATTACACGGAGGCTAAACTTAAAGATATAATGAGCTATATCCCATAATTTTTTATTTTGTCTCATTTAACCCTTTGGCAAATAATTTCATGGTGGCCCAAATTCACAATTTTAGGAGCTATAATCCATGATTTTTATATCATTTTTAGTTATTTTGACCAATTGGCAAATAATTTCATAGTGGCCAAAATTCACGATTTGAGGACCTATAACCTACTAATTTTTTCCCATATTTAGTCATTGTCATCCATTGTCAAATAATTTCACGATGGCCAAAATTCATGATTTTATGAGCTATAAGCCCATGATTTTTCCATTTTTAGTCATTTCACCCACAACAAATATTTTGCGTAAGCCAAAGTCACGATTTAGTGTGCAATAACCCATGATTTTTGCTATTTCTAGTCATTTCGAACCATTAGCAAATAATTTCACGAAATCCAAACTTCATGATTTTGTGAGCTATAACCTACAATTTTTACTACTTTTAGTAGGTTTAACCCATTGACAAATAATTTCACAGACGCCAAAATTCATAATTTTATGAGCTATAATGCACAAGTTTTTGCCATTTTTATCATTTCGACCCATTGCCAAATAACTTCGGGGAAGCCAAAATTTACGATTTCGTGAGTTATAATCCATGATTTTTGGCCATTTTAGTCATTTCGACCATTGTCAAATAATTTCACGATGGCCAAAATTCATGATTTCCGAGCTATTATCAAACATTTTAGTTATTTTTCCTAATCGCACTTGTCAAATAAGTTTGCATTAGCCAAAATTCACTATTTTATGAGCTATACCACACGATTTTTTGCCATTTTTATCATTTTGACCCGTTGAAAAATAATTTCACGGAGGCCAAAATTGATGATCTCGTGAGTTATAATCCATGATTTTTGGCCATTTTTAGTCATTTTGACCTGTGGGCAAACAATTTATGAAGGCCAAAATTCAGATTTCATGAGCTATTACCCATAATTTTTCGCTATTTTTTCCATTTTGACTGTTGTCAAATAATTTTGTCTAGGAAACATTTATGATTTCGTGAGCCATAACTCATGATTTTTGCCATTTTTGTCATTTCGACCATTGTCAAATAATTTCAGAATGACCAAAATTCTTGATTTCGAGCTATACCCCATGATTTTTTACCATGTTTAGTCATTTTGACCTTTGTCAAATAATTTCATGGAGGCTAAAATTAAATATTTTATGAGCTATATCCCACTTTTTATTTTCATGATTTCATGAGCTATAACCCATAATTTTAGTCATTTTTAGTCATTTTGACTCATCAAGATAATTTTTAGCCTTTTTTTTACCATTTTTAGTTGTTTTGACCCATTGGCAAATAATTTCATAGCGGCCAAATTTCTTGATATGGTGAGCTATAACCTCTGATTTGTTTCCTATTTTTAACTATTTTGATTTGTTGTCAAATAAATTTCTAATGGCCAAATTTCACGATTTTGCAGCTATAACCCATAATTATTGGCCATTTTTAGTCATTTCAAACCATTAACAAATAATTTCGTGGAGTCCAAACTTCACAATTTCGTGAGCTCTAACCCGCGATTTGGGCCATTTATAGTCGTTTCGACCCCTTGGTGAAAAATTTTATGGAACCCAAAATTCATGATTTAATTACTTATAACCCATGATATTTGGCCATTTTTATTACATTTGACCCATTTGCACATAATTCCATGAAGACCAAAATTCACGATTTCATGAGCTATTACTCATGATTATTGGCTATTTTAGTCATTTTGATTCATTGGTAAATAATTTTATGGAGACTAAAATTTATAATTTCATGAGCTAAACCCATGATTTTGTTCCATTTTTAGCTGTTTGGACTATTGGCAATAATTTTGCAATGGGTAAAATTCACAATTTTATGAGATATAACGCATACAATTATAGGGCATTTTTAGTCATTTTGAACCATTCAGAATAATTTTACGCACAATTTTATTTTATGCTGCTTTTACCCTTTGACAAATAATTTCACGATGGCCAAATTTCACAATTTCAGAGCTATAATTGATAATTTTATACCATGTTTATTCATTTTAAACTATTGTCAAATAATTTCGTGGTGGTAAAATTCATGATTTTATGACCTATAACCCATGATTTGTTTTTCATTTTAGTCATTTTGATCCGTTGTCAAATAACTTCACAATGGTAAATTTCATAATTTTGTGAGCTATAACCCATAATTATTGGACATTTTAGTCATTTGAAACCATTAGCAAATAATTTCGTGGTGGTAAAATTCATGATTTCATGAGCTATTACCCATAATTTTTCGCTATTTTTAGTAGTTTCAAACACTTAGCAAATAATTTCATGGATGCCAAAATTCATGATTTTATTAGTTATAACTCATGATTTTTGGCCATTTTTATTCTTTGACCCATTGGCACATAATTCACGATGACCAAAATTCACGATTTTATGAGCTATAACTCATTATCATTGGATATTTTACCCATTGTTAAATAGTTTTGTGGAGGCCAAAACTCATAATTTCATAAGTCAAAACTTATGATTTTTTTAGATTTTAGTCATTTTGACCCATTGGCAATGATATCAAGATGAGAAAAATTCACGATTTCATGAGATATAACGCACGATTATTAGGCATTTTAGTCATTTTGAACCATTGGTAAATAATTTCATGGATTCCAAAATTAATGATTTCATGAACTATTATCCACGATTTGTTTCACCAAGTTTACATATTGGCAAATAAGTTTGCAAAATTGATAATTTCAAGAGCTATAACCCATGATCCTTTCCATTTTTAGCTGTTTGGACTATTGGCAATAATTTTGCAATGGGTAAAATTCACAATTTTATGAGATATAACGACAATTATAGGGCATTTTTAGTCATTTTGAACCATTCAGAATAATTTTACGCACAATTTTATTTTATGCTGCTTTTACCCTTTGACAAATAATTTCACGATGGCCAAAATTCACAATTTCAGGAGCTATAATTGATAATTTTATACCATGTTTATTCATTTTAAACTATTGTCAAATAATTTCGTGGTGGTAAAATTCATGATTTTATGACCTATAACCCATGATTTGTTTTTCATTTTAGTCATTTTGATCCGTTGTCAAATAACTTCACAATGGTAAATTTCATAATTTTGTGAGCTATAACCCATAATTATTGGACATTTTAGTCATTTGAAACCATTAGCAAATAATTTCGTATGCTTAAACTTCATGATCTCATGAGCTATAACCCATGATATTTGGCCATTTTTAGTAGTTTCAAACACTTAGCAAATAATTTCATGGATGCCAAAATTCATGATTTTATTAGTTATAACTCATGATTTTTGGCCATTTTTATTCGCTGACCCATTGGCACATAATTCGCGATGACCAAAATTCACGATTTTATGAGCTATAACTCATTATCATTGGATATTTTACCCATTGTTAAATAGTTTTGTGGAGGCCAAAACTCATAATTTCATAAGTCAAAACTTATGATTTTTTTAGATTTTAGTCATTTTGACCCATTGGCAATGATATCAAGATGAGAAAAATTCACGATTTCATGAGATATAACGACGATTATTAGGCATTTTAGTCATTTTGAACCATTGGTAAATAATTTCATGGATTCCAAAATTAATGATTTCATGAACTATTATCCACGATTTACGGAATTTCGATTGTTTTTACATATTGGCAAATAAGTTTGCAAAATTGATAATTTCAAGAGCTATAACCCATGATCCTTTCCATTTTTAGTCATTTTGACCCATTTGCAAATAATTCATTGGCCAAAATCTACTATTTCATGATCTTATAACCCATGATTTTGGCTATTTTAAGTCATTTTGACCCATTGGTAAATAATTTCACAGAGGCTAAAATTCATGATTTCGTGAGCTAAACCACATAATTTTTGGCCATTCTTAGTCGCTTTGACCCGTTGTCAAATAATTTTCTAGAGTTTAAAATTCAAGATTCATGAGCTATAACCCATGATTTTTGTCCAATTATTTATTTGTTGGACCCAATGTAAAATAATTTATGAGTTAAGAATTCATGATTTTATGAGATATAACCCATGATTTTCGTGATATTTTTTTAGTTTCATTCAATTACAAATAATTTTAAGAGTTTTAAATTCACGATTTTATGGGATATAACACATGATTTTTGTCCATTTTTTTACCTAATAGGAATTAATTTTTGAGTTTAAAATGAATGATTTCATGTGCTATAATCCATGATTTTTGTCCATTTTGTTCATTTAGATCCAATGAAAAATAATTTTTAGAATTCAAAATTCACGATTTCATGGGCTATATCCCATGATTTTTGTCAAATTTAATTCTATCTAATAGCAAATAATTTTTGGAGTTCAAAACTAATGGTTCATGAGCTATAACCATAATTTTTGTCCATTTTGTTCTTTTCAATCAAATGGCAAACATGTTGGAAACACGACATACAACAAGGCGGAATATGCATATCGTGACTATTAATCAAAATTAGAAAAATACATGGAACGTTTTCCAATCTTTCATAATCCATCTCCCAATATTTACTTGAAAAATCCATCTCCCAAGATCTAGCTAAAATTTCAATGCTTCCTCAAGAGAAAAAGCCTCCAACTAAAATCCACCCATCACCGAAGAGGAGCAATACTAAGAGCTATAACCCAAGATTTTAGCTATTTTAATTATTTCATCGATTGGCAAATAATTTTACGGAGGCTAAAATTTATGATTTCATGAGATATAACCCATGTTTTTTCACCATTTATAGTCGTTCAATCTAATATTTTTTTAGTCGTTTTTGTTAGTTTCGTCCCATGTTTTTTAGCCATTTTAGTCATTTTGACCCATTGGCAAATAATTTTGTAGAATCCAAACTTCATGATTTTTGAGCTATAACCCATCATTTTGGCCATTTTAGTCATTTCTACATATTAGAAAATAATTTCAGATGTTAAAATTCACAATTTCATGAGCGACTCCATGATTTTTGGTCATTTTATTTGATTCATCCTATTTACATAATTCCATAGAAATCAAAGCTTACGATCTTATGAGATATAACCAATGATTCTTGGGCAATTTTATCTGTTTCGACCCATTGGTAAATAACTTTGTTGAGGACAAAATTCACAATTTTATGAGCTATAACCAAAGCCTTTTCCATTTATAGTCATTTCAACCCATTGGCAAATAATTTTCTTGTGGCCAAAATTCACAATTTCATGAGCTATAACACATGATTTTTGGCCATTTTAATCATTTTGACCCATTGGCAAATAAAATTGCAAAAGTCAAAATTCATGATTTCATGAGCTATAACCCATAATTTTTGCCATTTCTAATCATTTCAAACAATTGGCAAATAATTTTGTGGAGTTTAAACTTTATCATTTCGTGAGCTATAACACACGATTTTTCATCATTTTTTGTCATTTTGACCCGTAGGCAAATAATACTGTGGTGGCCAAAATTAACGATTTCATGAGCTAAAAATCATAATGTTTGGCCAATTTTAGTCATCATGAGCTATAAACCCACAATTTTTTATCACTTTTAATCCTTTCGACCTATTGTCAAATAATTTTGTGGTGGCAAAAATTTATGAGTTTGTGAGCTATAACCTATAATTTTTGGACATTTTTTATTGTTCCAATCCATTGGCAATAATTTTATGCAGGAAGAAATTCATGACTTCTTGATATATAACCTACAATTTTTAGCCTTTTTTATCGTTTAGACCCATTGGCAAATAAAATTGCAAAAGTCAAAATTCATGATTTCATGGGCTATAACCCGTTATTTTTTTTCATTTTTAATCATTTAGACCCATTGGCAAATAACTTCCCAGAGACCAAAATTCAGGATTTCATGAGCAATAACCCATGATTTTTTTCATTTTTAGTCATTTTAACCCATTGGCAAATATTTTCGTGGTGGCCAAAATTCACAATTTCATGAGCTATAACCCATGATTGTTGCCCATTTTAGTCATTTTGATCCCTTGTCAAATAAGTTTACGGTAGCACAAATTCACAATTTCATGAGTGATAACCCTTGATTGTTGCCCATTTTAGTCATTTCAACCATTGACAAAACATTTTGTGGAGTTTAAAATTCATGATTTCATGAGCTATAAACCCACAATTTTTATCACTTTTAATCCTTTCGACCTATTGTCAAATAATTTTATGGTGGTAAAAATCACGATTTCAGATGCTATCTCCCACAATTTTTAGCTATTTTTCATCATTTCAACCCATTGTCAATTAATTTCACAGAGGCCAAAATTAAAGATTTCATGAGCTATAACCTACAATTTTTAGCTATTTTTCATCATTTCACCCATTGTCAATTAATTTCACAGAGGCCAAAATTCACAATTTCATGAGCTATAACCCAAGATTTTAGCTATTTTTCATCATTTCACCCATTGTCAATTAATTTCACAGAGGCCAAAATTCATGATTTCATGAGCTATAAACCCACAATTTTTATCACTTTTAATCCTTTCGACCTATTGTCAAATAATTTTATGATAGTAAAATTTATGAGTTTGTGAGCTATAACCTATAATTTTGGGCATTTTTATTGTTCCAACCCATTGGCAAATAATTTCATGCATGCCTAAATTCATGACTTCTTGATATATAACCTACAATTTTAGCCTTTTTATCGTTTAGACCCATTGGCAAATAAAATTGCAAAAGTCAAAATTCATGATTTCATGGGCTATAACCCGTTATTTTTTTCATTTTTAGTCATTTCAACCCATTGTCAATTAATTTCACAGAGGCCAAAATTCATGATTTCATGAGCAATAACCCATGATTTTTTCATTTTTAGTCATTTTAACCCATTGGCAAATATTTTCGTGGTGGCCAAAATTCACAATTTCATGAGCTATAACACATGATTATTTCCCATTTTCGGTCATTTTGATCCCTTGTCAAATAAGTTTACGGTAGCACAAATTCACAATTTCATGAGTGATAACCCTTGATTGTTGCCCATTTTAGTCATTTCAACCATTGACAAAACATTTTGTGGAGTTTAAAATTCATGATTTTATAAGCTATTATAAATAATTTTGGCCATTTTAAGTCATTTCGGACGGTAGTCAATAATTTTATGGTGGTAAAAATCACGATTTCAGATGCTATCTCCCACAATTTTTAGCTATTTTTCATCATTTCACCCATTGTCAATTAATTTCACAGAGGCCAAAATTAAAGATTTCATGAGCTATAACCTACAATTTTTAGCTACTTTTCATCGCTTCGACCCTTTGTTAAATAACTTTATGCATCAAAATTCATAATTTCAAGAGCTACAACACATGATTTTTGGCCATTTTAATTATTTCGACCTATTATCAAATATTTTCACAGTGGCTAAAATTCATGATTTCATGAGCTATAACCCATGATTGTTGCCCATTTTAGTCATTTTGACCCGTAGGCAAATAATTTCATAGAGTTCAAAATTCAAGATTTTATGAGTTATATAACCCATAATTTTTGGTTATTTTAGTCATTTTGGCTCGTTGGCAACTAATTTTGTGTAGACCAAAATTCACGATTTCATGAGCTTGCCATGATTTTTAATCATTTTTATTTATTTTGACCCATTGATAAATAATGTAGCAAATTCCAAAATTCAAGATTTCATGAGCAATAACCCATGATTTTTTCATTTTTAGTCATTTTAACCCATTGGCAAATAATTTTCTTGTGGCCAAAATTCACAATTTCATGAGCTATAACCCATAATTTTTGCCCATTTCTAGTCATTTTGATCCCTTGTCAAATAAGTTTACGGTAGCACAAATTCACAATTTCATGAGTGATAACCCATGATTGTTGCCCATTTTAGTCATTTCAACCATTGACAAAACATTTTGTGGAGTTTAAAATTCATGATTTTATAAGCTATTATAAATAATTTTGGCCATTTTAATCATTTTGGCGGTAGTCAAATAATTTTGTGGAGTTTAAAATTCATGATTTCATGAGCTATAACCCATCATTTTGGCCATTTTAGTCATTTCAACCCATTGTCAATTAATTTCACGAGGCCAAAATTAAAGATTTCATGAGCTATAACCTACAATTTTTAGCTACTTTTCATCGCTTCGACCCTTTGTTAAATAACTTTATGCATCAAAATTCATAATTTCAAGAGCTACAACACATGATTTTTGGCCATTTTAATTATTTCGACCTATTATCAAATATTTTCACAGTGGCTAAAATTCATGATTTCATGAGCTATAACCCATAATTTTTGCCCATTTCTAGTCATTTTGATGTAGGCAAATAATTTCATAGAGTTCAAAATTCAAGATTTTATGAGTTATATAACCCATAATTTTTGGTTATTTTAGTCATTTTGGCTCGTTGGCAACTAATTTTGTGTAGACCAAAATTCACGATTTCATGAGCTTGCCATGATTTTTAATCATTTTTATTTATTTTGACCCATTGATAAATAATGTAGCAAATTCCAAAATTCAAGATTCCGTGAGCTAAAACCCACGATGTCTTGTCATTTTTAGTCATTTCCACTCATCGTTAAATTATTTTGCGAGGCCAAAACTAAAGATTTTATGGGCTATAACCCATAATTTTTGCCCATTTCTAGTCATTTTGATCCCTTGTCAAATAATTTTGTGGTGGCAAAAATTTATGAGTTTGTGAGCTGTAACCTACGATTTATGGCCATTTTTAGTTGTTTGGACCCGTTCGCAAATAATTTCACAGAGGCCATTCTTCACAATTTAATGAGCAATGACCTATAATTTTAGCCATTTTTAGTAGTTTCACCATTGGCAAAGAAGTTTATGAGGTTGAAATTCACGATCTCATGAGCTATAACCCATGATTTTTTCATTTTTAATCATTTAGACCCATTGGCAAATAATTTCACAGAGGCCAAAATTCATGATTTCATGAGCTATAACCCATGAATTTTTTCCATTTTTAGCAGTTTAGATTCATTGATAAATATTTTACGGTGGCCAAAATTCACAATTTCATGAGCTATAACACATGATTATTTCCCATTTTCTCATTTTGATCCCTTGTCAAATAAGTTTACGGTAGCACAAATTCACAATTTCATGAGTGATAACCCTTGATTGTTGCCCATTTTAGTCATTTCAACCATTGACAAAACATTTTGTGGAGTTTAAAATTCATGATTTTATAAGCTATTATAAATAATTTTGGCCATTTTAAGTCATTTCGGACGGTAGTCAATAATTTTATGGTGGTAAAAATCACGATTTCAGATGCTATCTCCCACAATTTTTAGCTATTTTTTCATCATTTCACCCATTGTCAATTAATTTCACAGAGGCCAAAATTCAAGATTTCATGAGCTATAACCCATGAATTTTTTCCATTTTTAGCAGTTTAGATTCATTGATAAATATTTTACGGTGGCCAAAATTCACAATTTCATGAGCTATAACCCATAATTTTTGCCCATTTCTAGTCATTTTGATCCCTTGTCAAATAAGTTTACGGTAGCACAAATTCACAATTTCATGAGTGATAACCCATGATTGTTGCCCATTTTAGTCATTTCAACCATTGACAAAACATTTTGTGGAGTTTAAAATTCATGATTTTATAAGCTATTATAAATAATTTTGGCCATTTTAGTTGTTTTGACCCATAGTCAAATAATTTTGTGGTGGTAAAAATCACGATTTCAGATGCTATCTCCCACAATTTTTAGCTATTTTTCATCATTTCAACCCATTGTCAATTAATTTCACGAGGCCAAAATTAAAGATTTCATGAGCTATAACCTACAATTTTTAGCTATTTTTCATCATTTTGACCCTTTGTTAAATAACTTTATGCATCAAAATTCATAATTTCAAGAGCTACAACAAATGATTTTTGGCCATTTTAATTATTTCGACCTATTATCAAATATTTTCACAGCTAAAATTCATGATTTCATGAGCTATAACCCATAATTTTTGCCCATTTCTAGTCATTTTGATGCGAGGCAAATAATTTCATAGAGTTCAAAATTCAAGATTTTATGAGTTATATAACCCATAATTTTTGGTTATTTTAGTCATTTTGGCTCGTTGGCAACTAATTTTGTGTAGACCAAAATTCACGATTTCATGAGCTATAACCCATAATTTTTGCCCATTTCTAGTCATTTTGATGAGGCAAATAATTTCATAGAGTTCAAAATTCAAGATTTCATGAGCTATATAACCCATAATTTTGGTCATTTTTAGTCATTTTGGCTCGTTGGCAACTAATTTTGTGTAGACCAAAATTCACGATTTCATGAGCTTGCCATGATTTTTAATCATTTTTATTTATTTTGACCCATTGATAAATAATGTAGCAAATTCCAAAATTCAAGATTTCATGAGCTAAAACCCACGATGTCTTGTCATTTTTAGTCATTTCAACCCATTGTCAATTAATTTCACAGAGGCCAAAATTAAAGATTTCATGAGCAATAACCCATGATTATTTGCAATTTTAGTCATCATGAGCTATAACCCATGATTATTTGCAATTTTAGTCATTTCAACCATTGACAAAACATTTTGTGGAGTTTAAAATTCATGATTTCATGAGCAATAACCCATGATTATTTGCAATTTTAGTCATCATGAGCTATAACCCATAATTTTTGGTTATTTTAGTCATTTTAACCCATTGGCAAATAATTTCACAGAGGCCATTCTTCACAATTTAATGAGCAATGACCTATAATTTTAGCCATTTTTGGTCATTTTGATTCAATGGTTGAAGCTAAAATTCAAGATTTCATGAGCTATAACCCATAATTTTTGGTTATTTTAGTCATTTTAACCCATTGGCAAATAAAATTGCAAAAGTCAAAATTCATGATTTCATGAGCTTGCCATGATTTTTAATCATTTTTATTTATTTTGACCCATTGATAAATAATGTAGCAAATTCCAAAATTCAAGATTCCGTGAGCTAAAACCCACGATGTCTTGTCATTTTTAGTCATTTCAACCATTGACAAAACATTTTGTGGAGTTTAAAATTCATGATTTCATGAGCTTGCCATGATTTTTAATCATTTAGACCCATTGGCAAATAAAATTGCAAAAGTCAAAATTCATGATTTTATGAGCGATAACCCTTGATTGTTGCCCATTTTAGTCATTTTAACCCATTGGCAAATAAAATTGCAAAAGTCAAAATTCATGATTTCATGAGCAATAACCCATGATTTTTTCAATTTTAGTTGTATAGACCCATTGGCAAATAAAATTGCAAAAGTCAAAATTCATGATTTCATGAGCTTGCCATGATTTTTAATCATTTAGACCCATTGGCAAATAATTTCATTGAGGCCAAAATTAAAGATTTCATGAGCTATAACCCATGATTATTTGCAATTTTAGTCATCATGAGCTATAACCTACAATTTTTAGCTATTTTCAAACAATCTCTAGGGATCCCACAAATATTAGCTCCACACTTAGAAAAGGGTAATTCCCTAGAGGGTTCTAGCCTCAAGGTGAATTAAAAAAGAAAAATATATACTAGAAAGTAAATACAAGAATTAAAGACATTGCATGAAAGTAAATTGCATGAAAGTAAATCTAAGCTACAAAGCATATAAATGAATAAGAAATAAAAAGAAATAAAAAGAAAAATCAACAACTCCTGATCTTTATCTCATCCTCCTTTTGGTCCTTGGACAAGAAGAAGAGAAAGGAAATTGAAGGGGTGAAAATTTTATTTATTGTGTAACAAAGTTACAATTTTAGAAGGTCTTCTCAATTAAGAGTAACCCTCCTCTCCAAATAGAGTTTTACAAAATATTTCACAATCTCAAGCCCTCACTCTACCCCTTTATTTATAGATAACAAGAATCTTTCACAACCTTTGGATTTGTCTTAGCCCCAAGTAACCCTCACAACCATAGGATTTGGTTTAGGCCCCAAGCAACCCTCATAACCATAAGATCTCTCAAAATTATCTAGACCATTGATTTAATACTTAAGAGATGGGCTTTGTGGGCTTTATTTTTTTGTATTTAATTCATTTAAAACTCTTGGGCTTCTCTTGAATGCTCTTGAGCTTCTTAAAATTTAACTTGGCCTTCAAATCATTGAATATATATCACTTAAATTCGATTTCTATCATAACTCATTGCTTCGATGAAATTTTGAGAATCGTAATTTGGATGGTTCGCCTCATCGATAGATAATTTTTATATATAATATGTTGAATTCTCGCCTCAATTGGGAGATGTCACCTTTATTTCAGGGTTGACCATCCCGATAACGAATTTGACTTTATTTTTTCATATTTAATTTGATTCTCACCAAGCAAGTTATTAATAATTCACCAAGAAAATAATGAGTATTGAGATTTTGCTTCTAAACTTAGTCGGGCATTGGATTTAGGCATTCGGCTTCATTAGAGATCTTTTGTGCTTGAAATAATCTTCATTTAGGCTCTTATTCAATAATTCTATATTGCCAGAATTAAGATAAAAATTATTATTAGAAGATATATTTATTCAAATAAAATAGATAATGGGGTATAAAAGTGCAATAAAATGTAATGATCAATAACCCATGATTTTTAACCATTTATTGTCCTCTCAACTTGTTCTAAAATAATTTCAGTAGAAAATTTTAGATTTCGAGAGCTATAACCTACGATTTATGGCCATTTTTAGTTGTTTGGACCCGTTCGCAAATAATTTCACAGAGGCCATACTTTACAATTTAATGAGCTATAACGTATAATTTTTAGCCATTTTTAGTAGTTTCGACCCATTGGCAAAGAATTTTGCGGAGGCTGAAATTCGCGATCTCATGATCTATAACCCATGGATTTTTTTCATTTTTAGCAGTTTAGATTCATTGGCAACTAATTTCACACAACCCCTAGGTCATGATTTTATGAGCTATAACCCATGATTGTTTTTTATTTTTACTTGTTTCGACCCATTACAAATAATTTCGCGATGGCCAAAATTCAGAATTTCTTGAGCTATAACCTACAATTTTAGGTTATTTTTACTCATTTCGACCCGTTGCCAAACAATTTCATGGATCCCAAAATTGAAGATTTTATGAGCTATATCCCATAATTTTTTACCATTTCTAGTTATTTCAACTCGTTGTCGAAAAATTTCACTGTGCGCAAACTTCACGATTTTGTGAGCTATAACTCTTGATTTTTGGCCATTTTTTAAATATTTCGACTTGTTAGTAAATAATTTCATGGAGACCAAAATTCACAATTTTATGAGCCATAATCCATATTTTTTAGCCATTTTAGTCATATTTATCCAATAGCAGAAGCTAAATTCAAGATTTCACGAGACATAACTCATAATTTGTTTTTTCAATTTTTATGTATAGACCCATTAATAAATAATTTCACTGAGGCCAAAATTTATATTTTCATGAGCTATGACCCATAATTTTTATTTCAATTATTTTGATCCATTGGCAAATAATTTTACTTGGCAAAATTCACGATTTCATGAGCTATAACCCATGATTATTTGCCCTTTTAGTCATTTTGAACAATTGGCAAGAATTTTATGGAGTCCAAACTCCAAGATTTCATGCACTATTACAACAATTTTTCTCCATTTTTAGTCATTCGACCCATAGTCAAATAATTTTACAGAGCCAAAATTCAATGATTTCATGAGCTATAACCCCATTTGCCATTTTAGCCATTTCGATCTATCGAGGTGGCCAAAATTCACAATTTCATTAGCCAAAACCCATGATTTTAGCCATTTTAGTCTTTTCAACCCGTTAGCAAATAATTTCATGCATGCTAAACGTTATGATTTCATGAGCTATAACCAATGATTTTTGCTATTTTAGTCTCTTCAACCCATTGGTAAATAATTTTATAGAGGATAAACTCACGATCTCATGAGTTATAACACACGATTTTTGCCATTTTATTCAATTCAACCCATTTGCACATAATTCTACAAAACAAAATTCACAATTTTATGTGCTATAACCCGCGACATTTATTTTTAAAAGTTAGTCGTTTCAACCCATTGGTAAAATTTTATGAGGCCAAAATTCATAATTTCATGAGATGTAACCGTGATTTTTTTCCATTTTTAGTCAATTTGGCCATTTGTCAAATATTTTATAGTGGCCAAAATTCCGATTCCATGATTTTTGGCAATTGTCATTTTGACCGCTTGTCAAATAATTTTGTAGTGGCTAAAATTCATGATTTTGTGAGCTATGAACCATGATTTTTGCCTTTTTGAGTCACACCAATTGTCAAACAATTTGTGGTGACTAAAATTCACGATTTTTGGCTATTTTATTCGCTTCGATCCGTTAACAAAAATTTTGAGGAGCTGAAAATTCATGATTTTGTTAGCTATAACTAACAATTTTTAGCATTTTTAGTCATTTTGACCCATGCTCAAACAATATCGCGGTGATTAATCATGATTTCGTGAGCTATACCCATGATTTTTGGCCATTTCTAGTCGTTTTGAACCAGAGTCAAAAGATTTTGTAGGCCCAAGATTAAAGATTTCATGAGCTATAACCCATATAATTTTAGCTATTTTAGTCATTTTGACCCTGTTAATGCACGGCCAAAATTCATGATCTTGTACTATAACACATGAGTTTTATCCATTTTTATTTGTTTTGATTCATTGGTCATTATTCTTCGAGACCAAAATTCATGATTTCATAAGCTACCCATGGTTATTAGCCATTTTAGCCGCGGACCAACTGGTAAATAAATTTGTAATGGCCAAAATTCACCATTTCATTAACTAAACCCATGATTTTTTAAAATTTTAGTCATTTTGACCCACTGGCAAATAATTTAGATGGCAAAAATAATGATTTCATTAGTTTTAATGCACGATTATTAGCCATTTTCAGTCATCTTGATGCATCAAGAGAATTTCAATGAGGCTAAGATTCACGATTTTGTGAGCTATAATCCATAATTTTTCCCCATTTTTGTCATTTCAACCATTGGCAAATAATTTTGTGGTATTCAAACTTCATGATTTTATGAGCTATAACCCACTATTTTTGGTCATTCAACCCATTTATAAATAATTTTGCAAAGTTCAAAATTTACGATTACATGAGCTATAACCTACGATTTTTGGTCATTTTAGGTTCTCGATCCATTGGAAAATAATTCCACGAGGTCTAATTTATGATTTCAGAGCCATAACCAATGATATTTTGCCATTTTAGTAATTTTGACTGTTGGCAAATAATTTCACTGAGGCCCAAATTCATGATTTCATGAGCTATAACCCATAATTTTTGAACAGTTTTAGTCATTTTGACCCATTTTAAATAATTTTGTAGTGATTCATGATTTCATCAGCTATAACCCATGATTTTTAGTCATTTTAATCGCTGACCCATTAGCAAATTAATTTATGGAGGCCAAAATTTACAATTTCATGAGCTATAACCTATTATTTTTAGCCATTTTAGTCATTTTGACCCATTGGCAAATAGTTTTGTGGGAGTTAAAATTCACAATTTCATAAGTTATAACCCAATATTATTTGCCATTTTAGTCGTTAGACTCATTGGCAAATAATTTTGTAGAGGCCAAAATTCATGATTTCATGAGCTATAACCAATAATTTTTTCCCATTGGCAAATAATTTTGATAGTAAAATTAACGATTTCATAAGCTATGACACACGATTATTGGCCATTTCACCCATTGGGAAATAATTTTGTGGTGAACAAAAGTCATGATTTCTTCCATATAACACACAATTATTGTCCATTTTATTCATTTTAACCAATTGGAAAATTATTTCACAATGGCCAAAATTCATGATTTTTGTATCTATTACCTATGATTTTTGCCATTTCTAATTTTTTCACAATTGGCAAATAATTTATGAGTCCAAACTTCATGATTTTGTGAGCAATAACCTTGATTTTCACCAACTTTAGTCGTTTTAACTTGTTGGCAATTAATTTTTGAGGCCGAAATTCATGGTTTCATGATCTATAATTTATAATTTTGGCCATTTTAGTGGTTTGGACCCTGGAAAATAATTTCACGGAGATCAAAATTCACGATTTCATGAGCTATATAACCCAAAAATTTTAGCCATTTTTAGTAGTTTCGATCATATAAATAATTTCCTGCTTTCATGATTTCATGAGCAACATCCCTTGATTTTGGATATTTTTAGTCCTTTTGTTTCATAAAAACTTTCTAGGAGGTAAAATTCATGATTTTATGAGCTATAATCCATAATTTTGGCATTTTAGTCATTTACCCTTTGTCAAATAATTTAACAAGCTAAAATTCATATCTTTGTGAGCTATAATCCATAATTTTTGGCTATTTTAGTCATTTCGATCAAGAGTCAAAAATCTTACAGAGGCCAAAATTAAAATTTCATGAGCTATAACCCATGATTTTTGGCCCTTTTAGTCATTATGGCCTGCTAGAAATAATTTGAATGGCAAAATTTCACAATTTTATGAGCTCTAACCCACATTTATTGCCAATTCTAGTTGTTTCACCCATTGGCACATAATTTCACGCATGCCAAAAGTCATGATTTCATGAGCTATTACCCATGATTTTTAACCATTTATAGTCATTTTGACCCATTGACAAATAATTCATAAGGCCAAAATTCAATATTTCATGAGCTATAAACCACTTTTTGGCCATTTTTATTCGATTTGACCCATCACATAATTTTATGAGGCCAAAATTCACAATTTCATGAGCTATAATCCAGATTATTAGCCATGTTTAGTCATGTCGACCCATTGGTAAATAATTTGGAGAGGCTAAAATGCACAACTCTATGAGCTATAACCCATGATTATTTTCTATTTTTAGCTTCACCCATTGGCAATGAATTTCACGATGGCCAAAATTCACAATTTTATGAGCTATATCCCATAATTTTAGCCATTTTTAGTCATTTTGACCCTTAGCAAAATTCATGAGGCCAAAATTCAGAGACATAATTTTTCACCAATTTATGTGTTATAACTTATGATTTTTGACGTTTTATTTGATTCGACCCATTAGCACACGATTTTATGGAACCCAAAATTTTATTTTCATGAGCTATAACTCATTATTATAGGCCATTTTACCCATCGGTAAATAATTTTGTACTATTTTTAATCATTTTGACCCATTGGCAAATAATTTCGTGGTAAAATTTGCATTTCATGACCTATAACCTATGATTTTTTCCTATTTCTAGTCATTTTGAAATAACTTTGTAATGGCAAAATTTCATGATTTGGTGAGATATAACCCATGATTATTACCCATTTTAGTCATTTCAAACCACTACAAATAATTTCATGCGCTTTAAACCTCACGCTTTCATGAGCTATAACCCACAATTTGTTTCTATTTTTAGTTGTTTCATCCCTTAGAAAATAATTTTATGGAGGCCAAATTCATGATTTGATGTGTTTTAACATATGATTTTTGACGGTTTTATTTGATTCACCAATTACACATTTTTTATGGAATCCAAAAATTCACGATTTCATAAGCTATAACTCATTATTATTGGCCATTTTACCCATCGGTAATTTTGTGGAGGCCAAAACTCACAATTTCATAAGCTAAAACCCATAATTTTTTGTGTTTAGTCATTTTCGTCCCATCGGTAATAATTTCTGGTGAGCAAAATTCATGATTTCATGAGCTATAACACACGATTGTTGGGCATTTTAGTAGTCTTGAACCATTGGTAAATAATTTTGTGTATGCCAAAATTTATGATTTCATAAGCTATTACCCGATTTGCTGACCATTTTCGCCTTTTAGACCAATTGACAAATAATTTTACAGAGGTCAAAATTGACAATATCAAGAGATACAACCCATGATTCTTTCCATTTTTAATCATATCGACCCATTGGCTAATAATTTCATGAATGCCAAAATCTACAATTGATCTTACCATTTTAGTTGTTTCGACTGTTGACAAATAATTTCGTGGAGGCCAAAATTCACGATTTTGTGAGCTACAACCCACAATATTTGGCCATTCTTAGTCGCTTTTGACCGTTGTCAAATAATTTCACGAAAGATAAAACTAAAGGTTTAATGAGCTATAATGATCAACATATTTTATTACACTTTTATACCCTCATTATCTATTTTATTTGAATAATATATGCTAATAAAGTATTTTTATCTTAATTTGTAGGTTAATGGAGAATTAATGAATAAGAGCCCAAAAACTCAGATTCTCTCATTTTTTGACCTTTTATTGAAGTCCATATTGAAGCCCAAAGATCAAGCTCAAAAAAGAGATCAAGAAAAATCGTGGGTTAAGAAGACCTTCCAAAATTATAAACTTTTATTTGCAACAAATAAAAAATTTCCTCCTTTTAATTTTCATTTGTTTCTTCTTCTTGATGAAGATGAAGATTTGTCAGGGGCCAACCCTTACAATGTAAGTTTTATTTTTACTTTTATTTTCTTATTTTAGAAATGCACGTTTAGGATTTTTTTTATTTTTTTTTTTTATGTTGGTAGATTAAATTTATTCCATGCTTGTAATATAGATTTACTTTCATGCTCTTTTATTTTTTTATTTAGATTTATTTTCATGCCTTGTAGAACTTCTTTTCTTGCCTTGTAGTTAGCTATATTTTTTTTTTTAATTTTGTTTTAGATTTACTTTTATGCTCATCTCTCTTTCTTAATTGTTAGTTTATATTTCTTCCTTGTAGTTTAGATCTAATTCTTGTTCTTTTATGCTTTCTTGTATAGAATTTATTTCCTTGTTTTTATTTTCTAAAATGAGTAACTAATTCTTATAGGATTCTAGGATTGTATGAAACTAGTTCAATTTCCTTTATGATTCATGGATTGCTCTCTTTATGCTTAAATTTGATAATCTATGCTTATCTTCAGTGGTTTGATAGGTTATGCTTATGAATTCTAGAATTACTATCTAGTTTTTTTATTTTTTTCATAAATGAAAATTTTGATTGGATGATAATTTGATAGATTATGCCTTCTTTCAGAGTTTGATAATCTGTTTTAGTAAATCTAAAGTAAAATATGATAAAAGAAAATAGTTCATAAATTCTAAATGAAACTAACTAGTAAATTTAATTCTAGATTTCTCATTTATCTACTTGTTTTCCCTCAATCCTTCTTGATTTTGATTTTCCTCCATCTCTTAATTTTTCTTTTCTTGATTTTCTTGATGATTATTCTCTTCTTTTTATTTCTTTTTATTTTCTTCTAGTTCCTTTTTGTTTTTTTATTTGTTATCTCCTTCTCCCTTATTTTTTACTTTCTTTCTTTGTGACAAATCACTCCTTCTACCTCTCTACACATTTTATTTCACTTTTTGTCCACGCATTTTAAGACTAACTTTAGGAATTTCTAAACACACACCTTCCTCGGATTCGATATCTTTCTACACTATAACTTGATAGTTATTCTCTTATAAATTTTGTGCAATGTATATACCCTCATCATATAACCACAATTTTGGCCATTTATTATCATTTTGACCCATTGTCAAATAATTTCGCAATAGCAAACTTCAAAGTTCCGTAGCTATAACCCATGATTTTTCCATTTCTAGTTGATTCGACCGAATGCAAATTATTTCATGCGACAAAATTCATGATTTCGCGCTATAAGCCATAATTTTAGTCATTTTAGTCGCTTTCCACACGGCAAATAATTTTATAAGGACTAAATTCAATTCATAGCTATAACCCATGATTTCATTCATTTTGAGTCATTTCACCCTTTGGCAAATAATTTCATTGGCCAAAATTCAAAATTTATGTAACCCATGACTTTTTAACCATTTTTAGTTGTTTTGACCCATTGGCAAATAAATTTGGTGGCTAAATTTCATGATTTCGTGACGATTATTGGCCATTTTAGTCATTTCAAACTATTAGCAAATAATTTCATAGAGTCAAAACTCACGCTTTCATGAGCTATAATCCATGATTTTTGGCCATTTTAGTCATTTTGACCCTTGGCAAAAGTTTCACGAGAGGCCAAATTTTACGATTTAATGACTCATAACCCATGACTTTAGGCCATTTTATTTGATTCGACCCATTGGTACATAATTCCTCGGAGACCAAAATTTATTATTTCATGAGCCATTGCTCATGATTATTAGCTATTTTAATCATTTCGATCCATTGGTAAATAATTTTGCGAAGACCAAAATTCATAATTTCATGAGCTAAACCCATGATTTTTCTCCATTTTTAGGCGTTTCGACCAATTGGCAATAATTTTGGGTTGGGCAAAATTCATGATTTCATGAGCTATAACACATGATTATTAGGTATTTTAATCATTTTAAACCAAGGTAAATAATTTACTGGATGCCAAAATTCATGATTTCATAAACTATTACACATGATTTATGGCCATTTTCAATCGTTTAGAACTATTGGCAAATTATTTTGCAGAGGCCACAATTGATGATTACATGAGCTATAACCCATAATTTTTCCACTTTTAGTCAATTCGACCCATTGGCAATTAATTTCGTGGCATGATCTATTACCCATAAATTTGGTTTTAATCATTTTGACCCATTAGCAAATAAGTTTGCGGAGGCAAATCTTCACAATTTCGTGAGCTATAACCCATAATTTTTAACCATTTTTAGTTGTTTCGACCCGCTGGCAAATATTTTTGCAGAGGCCAAAAGTCACGATTTAGTGAGCAATAAACCATGATTTTTTGCTATTGCTAGTCATTTCGAACCATTAGCAAATAATTTCATGAAATCTAAACTTCACGGTTTTGTGAGCTATGACCTATAATTTTACTACTTTTAGTCGGTTCAACCCATTGATAAATAATTTCACAGATGCCAAAATTCATAATTTTATGAACTATAATGCATAATTTTTACCATTTTATCATTTCAAACCATCAAGTAAATAACTGAAGCCAAAATTTACGATTTCGTGAGTTATAATCCATGATTTTTGGCCTTTAGTCATTTCGACCTGCTGGTAAAGAATTTCACAAAGGCCAAAATTCATGATTTCCTGAGCTATTATCAACCATTTTTGGCCATTTTTTCTGCTCCGACCCGTTATCAAATAATTTTGCATTAGCCAAACTTCATGATTTCGTGAGCTAAAATCGACGATTTTTAGCCATTGTTTTCATTTCGACCCATTGTCAAATAGATTCGTGGTGGCCGAAATTCATGATTTTGTGAGTTATACCCCATGATTTTTGACCACGTTTAGTCACTTCGACCTCTGTCAAATAATTTTGTAGGGGCCAAAATAAAGATTTCAAGAGCTATATCCAACGATTTTTTTCATTTTGAGTCATTTCGACTTTGGCAAATAGGCCAAAATTCATAATTTCATAATCCATAACCTATGATTTTCTTACCATTTTCAGTTGTTTTGACCCATAGTGAAATAATTATGTGGTCACCAAAATTCAGGATTTCATGAGCTACAACCCACAATTATTGGCCATTTTTAGCCATTTCGATCCGCTGTAGAATAAATTCATGATAGTCAAAGTTACGATTTCATGAGTTATAACCCACAATTATTGGCCATTTTAGTCATTTCAAGTCATTACCAAATAATTTTCGAGTTTAAACTTCATGATTTCTTGAGCCATAACCCATAATTTTGGCTATTTTTAGTTATTTTGACCTGTTGGCAAATAATTTTATGAGGCCAAAATTCACTTAATTAATGACTTATAACCCATGATTTTTGGCCATTTTATTCGATTCAACCCATTGGCTTATAATTATGAAAACCGAATTCACGATTTCCGAGCTATAACCCATAATTATTGGCCATTTTAGTCATTTTCATTGAATAATTTTATGAGGCCTAATTCACAATTTCGAGCTAAAACCCATGACTTTGTTCCACTTTTATCCATTTCCACCCACTCGGTAATAATTTTACAATGGACAAAATTCATGATTTTATGAGCTATCATGCATGATTATTAGGCATTTTAGTTATTTAACCATTGGCAAATAATTTTGCATGCCAAAATTCACGATTTCATAAACTATTACCCACGATTTATGGCCATTTTAGTCGTTTAGACCCATTAGAAAATAAGTTTGCAAAGGCTAAAATTGATGATTTCATGAGCTATAAGCCCATGATTTTTCCATTTTTATTCATTTCACCCATTGGCAAATAATTTGGTGAATAAAATTTTCGATTTCATGATCTCAGAACCCAAGATTTTAGCTAGTTTTTCTCATTTCAACCCATTGGCAAATAATTTTGTTGAGGTAAAATTTTGCAATTTCGTGAGCTATTAACCCAGAATTTTTTCCATTTTCATCGTTTTGACGTTGGGAAATATTTTATGGAAAAGTCACGATTTTTGAGCAATAACCCACTATTTTTGGCCATTTCTAGTCATTTTGAACCATTGGTAAACAATTTCATAGAGTCCAAACTTAATAATTTTGTGAGCTATAACCCATGATTTTTAGCCACTTTTAGTCATTTCAACCCATTGGCAAATAATTTCACAGAGGCCAAAATTCACTATTTTATGAGCTATAACGCACTCGATTTTTTGCCATTTTTATTTTTGACCGTTGAAAATTAATTTCACGGAGGCCAAAATTTATGATCTCGTGAGTTATAATCCATGCTTTTGGCCATTTTAGTCATTTTGACCTATTGGCAAACACCAAGGCCAAAATTCATGATTTCATGAGCTATTACCCATAATTTTGGCTATGTTTTTCTATTTTGACCTGTTATCAAATAATTTTGGCTAATAAACATTTATGATTTCGTGAGCTATAAACCATGATTTTTGGCCATTTTTGTCATTTCACCCATTGTCAAATAATTTCACATGGCCAAAATTCATGATTTCGTGAGCTATACCCCATGATTCTTTTACCATTTTAGTCATTTTGACCTTTGTCAAATAATTACACGGAGGCTAAACTTAAAGATATAATGAGCTATATCCCATAATTTTTATTTTGTCTCATTTAACCCTTTGGCAAATAATTTCATGGTGGCCCAAATTCACAATTTTAGGAGCTATAATCCATGATTTTTATATCATTTTAGTTATTTTGACCAATTGGCAAATAATTTCATAGTGGCCAAAATTCACGATTTGAGGACCTATAACCTACGAATTTTTTCCCATATTTAGTCATTGTCATCCATTGTCAAATAACTTCGTAATGGCAAAATTTCATGATTTTGTGAGCCATAACCCATAATTATTATTTTTCATTTCATTTCACCCACAACAAATATTTTGCGTAAGCCAAAGTCACGATTTAGTGTAATAACCCATGATTTTTTGCTATTTCTAGTCATTTCGAACCATTAGCAAATAATTTCACGAAATCCAAACTTCACGATTTTGTGAGCTATAACCTACAATTTTTTACTACTTTTAGTAGGTTTAACCCATTGACAAATAATTTCACAGACGCCAAAATTCATAATTTTATGAGCTATAATGCACAAGTTTTTGCCATTTTTATCATTTCGACCCATTGCCAAATAACTTCGGGGAAGCCAAAATTTACGATTTCGTGAGTTATAATCCTTGATTTTTGGCCTTTAGTCGTTTCGACCTGCTGGTAAAGAATTTCACAGTGGCCAAAATTCATGATTTCCTGAGCTATTATCAAACATTTTTAGTTATTTTTCCTAATCAGACCCGTTGTCAAATAAGTTTGCATTAGCCAAAATTCACTATTTTATGAGCTATACCACACGATTTTTTGCCATTTTTATCATTTTGACCCGTTGAAAAATAATTTCACGGAGGCCAAAATTGATGATCTCGTGAGTTATAATCCATGATTTTTGGCCATTTTAGTCATTTTGACCCGTGCAAACAATTTATGAAGGCCAAAATTCAGATTTCATGAGCTATTACCCATAATTTTTCGCTATTTTTTCCATTTTGACTGTTGTCAAATAATTTTGTCTAGGAAACATTTATGATTTTGTGAGCCATAACTCATGATTTTTGCCATTTTTCATTTCGACCATTGTCAAATAATTTCAGAATGACCAAAATTCTTGATTTCGAGCTATACCCCATGATTTTTACCATGTTTAGTCATTTTGACCTTTGTCAAATAATTTCATGGAGGCTAAAATTAAATATTTTATGAGCTATATCCCACTTTTTATTTTCATGATTTCATGAGCTATAACCCATAATTTTAGTCATTTTAGTCATTTTGACTCATCAAGATAATTTTTAGCCTTTTTACCATTTTAGTTGTTTTGACCCATTGGCAAATAATTTCATAGCCAAATTTCTTGATATGGTGAGCTATAACCTCTGATTTGTTTCCTATTTTTAACTATTTTGATTTGTTGTCAAATAAATTTCTAATGGCCAAATTCACGATTTTGGTGCTATAACCCATAATTATTGGCCATTTTAGTCATTTCAAACCATTAACAAATAATTTCGTGGAGTCCAAACTTCACAATTTCGTGAGCTCTAACCCGCGATTTGGGCCATTTATAGTCGCTTCACCCTTGGTGAAAAATTTTATGGAACCCAAAATTCATGATTTAATTACTTATAACCCATGATATTTGGCCATTTTATTACATTTGACCCATTTGCACATAATTCCATGAAGACCAAAATTCCCATTTCATGAGCTATTACTCATGATTATTGGCTATTTTAGTCATTTTGATTCATTGGTAAATAATTTTATGGAGACTAAAATTTATAATTTCATGAGCTAAACCCATGATTTTGTTCCATTTTTAGTCTGTTTGGACTATTGGTAATTTTGCAATGGGTAAAATTCACAATTTTATGAGATATAACGACAATTATAGGGCATTTTAGTCATTTTGAACCATTCAGAATAATTTTACGCACAATTTTATTTTATGCTGCTTTTACCCTTTGACAAATAATTTCACGATGGCCAAATTTCACAATTTCAGGAGCTATAATTGATAATTTTTATACCATGTTTATTCATTTTAAACTATTGTCAAATAATGGTGGTAAAAATTCATGATTTTATGACCTATAACCCATGATTGTTTTTCATTTTAGTCATTTTGATCCGTTGTCAAATAACTTCACAATGGTAAATTTCATAATTTTGTGAGCTATAACCCATAATTATTGGACATTTTAGTCATTTGAAACCATTAGCAAATAATTTAGGATGCTTAAACTTCATGATCTCATGAGCTCAACCCAATAATTCGCTTCTATTTTAGTAGTTTCAAACACTTAGCAAATAATTTCATGGATGCCAAAATTCATGATTTTATTAGTTATAACTCATGATTTTTGGCCATTTTTATTCGCTGACCCATTGGCAATAATTAGCGATGACCAAAATTCACGATTTTATGAGCTATAACTCATTATCATTGGATATTTTACCCATTGTTAAATAGTTTTGTGGAGGCCAAAACTCATAATTTCATAAGTCAAAACTTATGATTTTTTAGATTTTAGTCGCCATCCCATTGGCAATGATATCAAGATGAGAAAAATTCACGATTTCATGAGATATAACGACGATTATTAGGCATTTTAGTCATTTTGAACCATTGGTAAATAATTTCATGGATTCCAAAATTAATGATTTCATGAACTATTATCCACGATTTACGGAATTTCGATTGTTTTTACATATTGGCAAATAAGTTTGCAAAATTGATAATTTCAAGAGCTATAACCCATGATCCTTTCCATTTTAGTCATTTTGACCCATTTGCAAATAATTCATTGGCCAAAATCTACTATTTCATGATCTTATAACCCATGATTTTTGGCTATTTTAAGTTGTTTTGACCGGTTGGTAAATAATTTGAGGCTAAAATTCATGATTTTCGTGAGCTAAACCACATAATTTTGGCCATTCTTAGTCGCTTTGACCCGTTGTCAAATAATTTTCTAGAGTTTAAAATTCAAGATTCATGAGCCATAAACCATGATTTTGTCCAATTATTTATTTGTTGGACCCAATGTAAAATAATTTATGAGTTAAGAATTCATGATTTTATGAGATATAACCCATGATTTTCGTTATTTTTTAGTTTCATTCAATTACAAATAATTTTAAGAGTTTTAAATTCACGATTTTATGGGATATAACACATGATTTTTGTCCATTTTTTTACCTAATAGGAATTAATTTTTGAGTTTAAAATGAATGATTTCATGTGCTATAATCCATGATTTTTGTCCATTTTGTTCATTTAGATCCAATGAAAAATAATTTTTAGAATTCAAAATTCACGATTTCATGGGCTATATCCCATGATTTTTGTCAAATTTAATTCTATCTAATAGCAAATAATTTTTGGAGTTCAAAACTAATGGTTCATGAGCTATAACCATAATTTTTGTCCATTTTGTTCTTTTCAATCAAATGGCAAACATGTTGGAAACACGACATACAACAAGCGGAATATGCATATCGTGACTATTAATCAAAATTAGAAAAATACATGGAACGTTTTCCAATCTTTCATAATCCATCTCCCAATATTTACTGAAAAATCCATCTCCCAAGATCTAGCTAAAAATTTCAATGCTTCTCGAGAGAAAAAGCCTCCAACTAAAATCCATCACCAAGAGGAGCAATACTAAGAGCTATAACCCAAGATTTTTAGCTATTTTAATTATTTCATCGATTGGCAAATAATTTTACGGAGGCTAAAATTTATGATTTCATGAGATATAACCCATGTTTTTCACCATTTATAGTCGTTCAATCTAATATTTTTTAGTCGTTTTTGTTAGTTTCGATCCCATGTTTTTAGCCATTTTAGTCATTTTGACCCATTGGCAAATAATTTTGTAGAATCCAAACTTCATGATTTTTTGAGCTATAACCCATCATTTTGGCCATTTTAGTCATTTCTACATATTAGAAAATAATTGCATGTTAAAATTCACAATTTCATTGACTCCATGATTTTTGGTCATTTTATTTGATTCATCCTATTACATAATTCCATAGAAATCAAAGCTTACGATCTTATGAGATATAACCAATGATTCTTGGGCAATTTTATCTGTTTCGACCCATTGGTAAATAACTTTGTTGAGGACAAAATTCACAATTTTATGAGCTATAACCAAAGCCTTTTCCATTTATAGTCCTTTCAACCCATTGGCAAATAATTTTCTTGTGGCCAAAATTCACCATTACATGATCTATAATGCACGATTATTAGCCATTTTATATCATTTTGACCCATTGCTAAATAAGATAGCAAAGCTAAATTTTCAATTTCTCACTATAACCTATAATTTTGGTCATTTCTAGTCATTTCAAACAATTGGCAAATAATTTTGTGGAGTTTAAACTTTATCATTTCGTGAGCTATAACACACATTTTTCATCATTTTTGTCATTTTGACCCGTAGGCAAATAATCTTGTGGTGGCCAAAATTAACGATTTCATGAGCTAAAAATCATAATGTTTGGCCAATTTTAGTCATCATGAGCTATAAACCCACAATTTTTATCACTTTTAATCCTTTCACCTATTGTCAAATAATTTTGTGGTGGCAAAATTTATGAGTTTGTGAGCTATAACCTATAATTTTGGACATTTTTATTGTTCCAATCCATTGGCAATAATTTTATGCAGGAAGAAATTCATGACTTCTTGATATATAACCTACAATTTTAGCCTTTTTATCTTAGACCCATTGGCAAATAAAATTGCAAAGTCAAAATTCATGATTTCATGGGCTATAACCCGTTATTTTTTTCATTTTAATCATTTAGACCCATTGGCAAATAACTTCCCAGACCAAAATTCAGGATTTCATGAGCAATAACCCATGATTTTTTCATTTTTAGTCATTTTAACCCATTTTTGTAGGCCAAAATTCACAATTTCATGAGCTATAACACATGATTATTTCCCATTTTCGGTCATTTTGATCCCTTGTCAAATAAGTTTACGGTAGCACAAATTCACAATTTCATGAGTGATAACCCTTGATTGTTGCCCATTTTAGTCATTTCAACCATTGACAAAACATTTTGTGGAGTTTAAAATTCATGATTTTATAAGCTATTATAAATAATTTTTGGCCATTTTAAGTCATTTCTGACGGTAGTCGAATAATTTTCTTGTGGTAAAAATCACGATTTCAGTATGCTATCTCCCACAATTTTTAGCTATTTTTTCATCATTTCATTGTCAATTAATTTCACGAGGCCAAAATTAAAGATTTCATGAGCTATAACCTACAATTTTTAGCTACTTTTCATCGCCACCCTTTGTTAAATAACTTTATGCATCAAAAATTCATAATTTCAAGAGCTACAACACATGATTTTTGGCCATTTTAATTATTTCACCTATTATCAAATATTTTCACAAGGCTAAAATTCATGATTTCATGAGCTATAACCCATAATTTTGCCCATTTCTAGTCATTTTGATGCGTAGGCAAATAATTTCATAGAGTTCAAAATTCGTATTTTATGAGTTATATAACCCATAATTTTGGTTATTTTTAGTCATTTTGGCTCGTTGGCAACTAATTTTGTGTAGACCAAAATTCACGATTTCATGAGCTTGCCATGATTTTTAATCATTTTATTTATTTTGACCCATTGATAAATAATGTAGCAAATTCAAAATTCAAGATTAGTGAGCTAAACCCACGATGTCTTGTCATTTTTAGTCATTTCCACTCATCGTTAAATTATTTTGCAGAGGCCAAAACTAAAGATTTTATGGGCTATAACCCATGATTTTTGACCATTTATAGTCCTCTTGACTTGTTCTAAAATAATTTCGCAGTGGCAAAATTTTAGGATTTCGTGAGCTGTAACCTACGATTTATGGCCATTTTTAGTTGTTTGGACCCGTTCGCAAATAATTTCACAGAGGCCATTCTTCACAATTTAATGAGCAATGACCTATAATTTTTAGCCATTTTTAGTAGTTTCGACCATTGGCAAAGAAGTTTGCGGAGGTTGAAATTCACGATCTCATGAGCTATAACCCATGAATTTTTTCCATTTTTAGCAGTTTAGATTCATTGGCAACTAATTTCACACAACCCCAAAGTCATGATTTTATGAGCGATAACCCTTGATTTTTTTTATTTTTACTTTTTTGACCGATTAGCAAATAATTCTCGATGGCCAAAATTCACAATTTTTGAATTATAACCCACACAATTTTTGGCCTTTTTCATTTCAAGGTTGCCAAACAATTTCATGGATCCTAAAATTGAAGATTTTATGAGCTATATCCCATAATTTTTGCCATTTCTAGTTATTTCACTTGTCATAATTTCACTATGGACAAACTTCACGATTTTGTGAGCTATAACTCTTGATTTTTGGCCATTTTTAAATATTTCGACTTGTTAGTAAATAATTTCATGGAGACCAAAATTCACAATTTTATGAGCCATAATCCATATTTTTAGCCATTTTTAGTCATATTTATCCAATAGCGTAGCTAAAATTCAAGATTTCACGAGACATAACTCATAATTTGTTTTTCAATTTTTATGTATAGACCCATTAATAAATAATTTCACTGAGGCCAAAATTTATATTTTCATGAGCTATGACCCATAATTTTTATTCAATTATTTTGATCCATTGGCAAATAATTTTACGGTGGCCAAAATTCACGATTTCATGAGCTATAACCCATGATTATTTGCCCTTTTTAGTCATTTTGAACAATTGGCAAAGAATTTTATGGAGTCCAAACTCCAAGATTTCATGCACTATTACAACAATTTTTCTCCATTTTTAGTCATTCTGACCCATAGTCAAATAATTTTGCGGTAGCCAAAATTCACGATTTCATGAGCTATAACCCACGATTTTTTGCCATTTTAGCCATTTCGATCTGTTATCGAGGTGGCCAAAATTCACAATTTCATTAGCCAAAACCCATGATTTTTAGCCATTTTTAGTCTTTTCAACCCGTTAGCAAATAATTTCATGCATGCTAAACGTTATGATTTCATGAGCTATAACCAATGATTTTTTGCTATTTTAGTCTCTTCAACCCATTGGTAAATAATTTTATAGAGGATAAAACTCACGATCTCATGAGTTATAACACACGATTTTTTTGCCATTTTTATTCAATTCAACCCATTTGCACATAATTCTACAAAAACAAAAATTCACAATTTTATGTGCTATAACCCGCGATTATTTACAAGTTTTAGTCGTTTCAACCCATTGGTAAAAATTTTGCGGAGGCCAAAATTCATAATTTCATGAGATGTAACCTGTGATTTTTTTTCCATTTTTAGTCAATTTGGCCATTTGTCAAATAATTTTATAGTGGCCAAAATTCACGATTCCATGATTTTTGGCAATTGTCATTTTGACCAGTTGTCAAATAATTTTGTAGTGGCTAAAATTCATGATTTTGTGAGCTATGAACCATGATTTTTTGCCTTTTTGAGTCACTTTGACCAATTGTCAAACAATTTCGTGGTGACTAAAATTCACGATTTTTGGCTATTTTTATTCGTTTCGATCCGTTAACAAAAAATTTTGAGGAGCTGAAAATTCATGATTTTGTTAGCTATAACTAACAATTTTAGCATTTTAGTCATTTTGACCCATGCTCAAACAATATCGCTGTGATTAATCATGATTTCGTGAGCTATACCCATGATTTTTGGCCATTTCTAGTCGTTTTGAACCGTAGTCAAAAGATTTTGTAGGGCCCAAGATTAAAGATTTCATGAGCTATAACCCATAATTTTTAGCCATTTTTAGTCATTTTGACCCGTTGTTAATGCAACGGCCAAAATTCATGATCTTGTACGCTATAACACATGAGTTTTATCCATTTTACTTGATTTGATTCATTGGTCATTATTCTTCGTGAGACCAAAATTCATGATTTCATAAGCTATGGCCCATGGTTATTAGCCATTTTTAGCCGTTTTGACCAACTGGTAAATAAATTTGTAATGGCCAAAATTCACCATTTCATTAACTAAACCCATGATTTTTTTTAAAATTTTTAATCATTTTGACCCACTGGCAAATAATTTCGCAGTGGCCAAAAATAATGATTTCATTAGTTTTAATGCACGATTATTAGCCATTTTCAGTCATCTTGATGCATCAGTAAAGAATTTCACGTAGGCTAAGATTCACGATTTTGTGAGCTATAATCCATAATTTTTCCCCATTTTTTGTCATTTCGAACCATTGGCAAATAATTTTGTGGTATTCAAACTTCATGATTTTGCGAGCTATAACCCACTATTTTTGGTCATTCAACCCATTTATAAATAATTTTGCAAAGTTCAAAATTTACGATTACATGAGCTATAACCTACGATTTTTGGTCATTTTTAGGTTCTTCGATCCATTGGAAAATAATTCCACAGAGGCTGAATTTATGATTTCGTGAGCTATAACCCATGATTTTTTAAAATTTTTAATCATTTTGACCTTGGCAAATAATTTCACTGAGGCCCAAATTCATGATTTCATGAGCTATAACCCATAATTTTTGAACAGCTTTTAGTCATTTTGACCCATTTTAAATAATTTTGTAGTGGCTAATTCATGATTTCATCACTATAACCCATGATTTTTAGTCATTTTAATCGCTTCGACCCATTAGCAAATTAATTTATGGAGGCCAAAATTTACAATTTCATGAGCTATAACCTATTATTTTTAGCCATTTTAGTCATTTTGACCCATTGGCAAATAGTTTTGTGGGAGTTAAAATTCACAATTTCATAAGTTATAACCCAATATTATTTGCCATTTTTAGTCGTTAGACTCATTGGCAAATAATTTTGTAGAGGCCAAAATTCATGATTTCATGAGCTATAACCAATAATTTTTCCCATTGGCAAATAATTTCGTGATAGTAAAATTAACGATTTCATAAGCTATGACACACGATTATTGGCCATTTCACCCATTGGCAAATAATTTTGCGGTAGCCAAAATTCATGATTTCATCGCTATAACCCATGATTTTTCCATTTTTATTCATTTTAACCAATTGGAAAATTATTTCACAATGGCCAAAATTCATGATTTTGTGAGCTATAACCCATGATTTTTGCCATTTTTAGTCATTTTGAACAATTGGCAAAGAATTTTATGGAGTCCAAACTTCATGATTTTGTGAGCTATAACTCTTGATTTTTGGCCATTTTTAGTCATTTGACCTTTGTCAAATAATTTTGCAAGGCCAAAATTCATGATTTTATGAGCTATATCCCATAATTTTTGCCATTTTTAGTAATTTTGACTCGTTGGCAAATAATTTCACGAGATCAAAATTCACGATTTCATGAGCTATATAACCCAAAAATTTTAGCCATTTTTAGTAGTTTCGACCCATTGGTAAATAATTTTATGGAGGCCAAAATTTACGATTTCGTGAGTTATAATCCTTGATTTTTGGCCATTTTTAGTCATTTCAACCATTGGCAAATAATTTCACAGAGGCCAAAATTCATAATTTTATGAGCTATAACCCATGATTTTTGGCCATTTCTAGTCGCTTTTGACCCATAAGTAAATAATTTTATGGTGTCCAAAATTTCCTATTTTATGAGCTATAACCCATGATTATTTGCCCTTTTAGTCATTTTGAACCATTGGTAAATAATTTTATGGAGGCCAAAATTCACGATTTCATGAGCTATAACCAATGATTTTTTACTATTTTAATTTATTTCACACATAAACAAATAATTTTGTAGGTTCCAATTTCACGATTTCATGAGCTATAACCCATGATTTTTGGCCATTTTTAGTCATTTGACCCATTGGCAAATAATTTCATGGAGACCAAAATTCACAATTTTATGAGCTATAACCAATGATATTTTGCCATTTTTAGTAATTTTGACCTGTTAGCAAATAATTTTGTAGTGGCTAAAATTCATGATTTCATGAGCAACATCCCATGATTTTTGGATATTTTTAGTCCTTTTGCTGTTGGCAAAACTTTCTAGGAGGTAAAATTCATGATTTTATGAGCTATAATCCATAATTTTGGCATTTTTAGTCATTTGACCTTTGTCAAATAATTTAACAAGCTAAAATTCATATCTTTGTGAGCTATAATCCATAATTTTGGCTATTTTAGTCATTTCGATCAAGAGTCAAAAAATCTTACAGAGGCCAAAATTTACAATTTCATGAGCTATAACCCATGATTTTTGCCCTTTTAGTCATTTGACCCATTGTCAAATAATTTCGCGATGGCCAAAATTCACAATTTTATGAGCTCTAACCCACGATTTATGGCCATTTTAGTTGTTTTGACCCATTGGCAAATAATTTCATGGATGCCAAAATTCATGATTTCATGAGCTATAACCCATGATTTTTAGCCATTTTTAGTCATTTTGAACCATTGGTAAATAATTTTATGGAGGCCAAAATTCATGATTTCATGAGCTATAAACCACTTTTTGGCCATTTTTAGTCATTTTGAACCATTGGTAAATAATTTTATGGAGGCCAAAATTCACAATTTCATGAGCTATAACCCATGATTTTTACCATGTTTAGTCATTTGACCCATTGGCAAATAATTTTGTAGAGGCCAAAATTCACAATTTCATAAGTTATAACCCAATATTATTTGCCATTTTTAGTAGTTTCACCCATTGGCAAATAATTTCACGATGGCCAAAATTCACAATTTTATGAGCTATATCCCATAATTTTAGCCATTTTTAGTCATTCTGACCCATAGTCAAATAATTTTATGGTGTCCAAAATTTCCTATTTTATGAGCTATAACCAATAATTTTTCCCATTGGCAAATAATTTCATGGAGACCAAAATTCACAATTTTATGTGCTATAACCCATGATTTTTAGCCATTTTTAGTAGTTTCGACCCATTGGTAAATAATTTTATGGAGGCCAAAATTTACGATTTCATGAGCTATAACTCATTATTATTGGCCATTTTACCCATCGGTAAATAATTTTGTACTATTTTTAATCATTTTGACCCATTGGCAAATAATTTCGTAATAAAATTTATGATTTCATGACCTATAACCTATGATTTTTTCCTATTTCTAGTCATTTTGAAATAACTTTGTAATGGCAAAATTCATGATTTGGTGAGATATAACCCATGATTATTACCCATTTTAGTCATTTCAACCATTAGCAAATAATTTCATGCATGCTAAACGTTATGATTTCATGAGCTATAACCCACAATTTGTTTCTATTTTTAGTTGTTTCATCCCTTAGAAAATAATTTTATGGAGGCCAAAATTCATGATTTGATGTGTTTTAACATATGATTTTTGACGGTTTTATTTGATTCGACCAATTGGCACACAATTTTGCGGAATCCAAAAATTCACGATTTCATAAGCTATAACTCATTATTATTGGCCATTTTAGTCATTTCAACCCATTGGTAAATAATTTTATGGAGGCCAAAATTCACAATTTCATTAGCCAAAACCCATGATTTTTTTTCCATTTTAGTCATTTTGACCCATTGGCAAATAATTTTGTAGTGGCTAAAATTCATGATTTCATGAGCTATAACACACGATTGTTGGGCATTTTAGTAGTCTTGAACCATTGGTAAATAATTTTGTGTATGCCAAAATTTATGATTTCATGAGCTATAACCCATGATTTTTAGCCATTTTAGTCTTTTAGACCAATTGACAAATAATTTTACAGAGGTCAAAATTGACAATATCAAGAGATACAACCCATGATTCTTTCCATTTTTAATCATATCGACCCATTGGCTAATAATTTCATGAATGCCAAAATCTACAATTTCGTGATCTTACCATTTTAGTTGTTTCGACCGTTGACAAATAATTTCGTGGAGGCCAAAATTCACGATTTCATGAGCTATAACCCACAATTTTTGGCCATTTTAGTCATTTTGACCCATTGTCAAATAATTTCACGAAAGATAAAACTAAAGGTTTAATGAGCTATAATGATCAACATATTTTATTACACTTTTATACCCTCATTATCTATTTTATTTGAATAATATATGCTAATAAAGTATTTTTATCTTAATTTGTAGGTTAATGGAGAATTAATGAATAAGAGCCCAAAAACTCAGATTCTCTCATTTTTTGACCTTTTATTGAAGTCCATATTGAAGCCCAAAGATCAAGCTCAAAAGTCAAGAGATCAAGAAAAATCGTGGTTAAGAAGACCTTCCAAAATTATAAACTTTTATTTGCAACAAATAAAAAATTTCCTCCTTTTAATTTTCATTTGTTTCTTCTTTTGATGAAGATGAAGATTTGTCCATAACCAACCCTACAATGTAAGTTTTATTTTTACTTTTATTTTCTTATTTTAGAAATGCACGCTTAGGATTTTTTTTTTTTTTTTTTTATGTTGGTAGATTAAATTTATTCCATGCTTGTAATATAGATTTACTTTCATGCTCTTTTTATTTTGTTATTTAGATTTATTTTCATGCCTTGTAGAACTTCTTTCTTGCCTTGTAGTTAGCCTATATTTTTCTTTTTAATTTTGTTTTAGATTTACTTTTATGCTCATCTCTCTTTCTTAATTGTTAGTTTATATTTCTTCCTTGTAGTTTAGATCTAATTGTTTTTTATGCTTTCTTGTATAGAATTTATTTCCTTGTTTTATTTTCTAAAATGAGTAACTAATTCTTATAGGATTCTAGGATTGTATGAAACTAGTTCAATTTCCTTTATGATTCATGGATTGCTCTCTTTATGCTTAAATTTGATAATCTATGCTTATCTTCAGTGGTTTGATAGGTTATGCTTATGAATTCTAGAATTACTATCTAGTTTTTTATTTTTCATAAATGAAAATTTTGATTGATGATAATTTGATAGATTATGCCTTCTTTCAAGAGTTTGATAATCGTTTTAGTAAATCTAAAGTAAAATATGATAAAAGAAAATAGTTCATAAATTCTAAATGAAACTAACTAGTAAATTTAATTCTAGATTTCTCATTTATCTACTTGTTTTCCCTCAATCCTTCTTGATTTTGATTTTCCTCCATCTCTTAATTTTTCTTTTCTTGATTTTCTTGATGATTATTCTCTTCTTATTTTATTTCTTTTATTTTCTTCTAGTTCCTTTTGTTTTATTTGTTATCTCCTTCTCCTCTTATTTTACTTTCTTTCTTTGTGACAAATCACCTTCTACCTCTCTACACATTTTATTTCCTCCTTTTGTCCACGTACTTTTAAGACTAACTTTAGGAATTTCTAAACACACACCTTCCTCGTGGATTCGATATCTTTCTACACTATAACTTGATATTCTCTTATAAATTTTGTGCAATGTATATACCCTCATCATATAACCACAATTTTTGGCCATTTATTATCATTTTGACCCATTGTCAAATAATTTTGCATTAGCCAAACTTCATGATTTCGTGAGCTATAACCCATGATTTTTCCATTTTAGTCATTCGACCCATAGTCAAATAATTTTGCAAGGCCAAAATTCATGATTTCATCGCTATAACCCATGATTTTTAACCATTTTAGTTGTTTTGACCCATAGTCAAATAATTTTGCAAGGCCAAAATTCATGATTTCATCAGCTATAACCCATGATTTCATTCATTTTGAGTCATTTCACCCTTTGGCAAATAATTTCAGATTGGCCAAAATTCAAAATTTATGTAACCCATGACTTTTTAACCATTTTAGTTGTTTTGACCCATTGGCAAATAATTTCTTGGTGGCTAAATTTCATGATGACGATTATTGGCCATTTTAGTCATTTCAAACTATTAGCAAATAATTTCAGAAAAACTCACGCCATGAGCTATAATCCATGATTTTTGGCCATTTTAGTCATTTTGACCCTTGGCAAAAGTTTCACAGAGGCCAAAATTTACATTTAATGACTCATAACCCATGACTTTAGGCCATTTTATTTGATTCACCCATTGGTACATAATTCCTCGAGACCAAAATTTATTATTTCATGAGCCATTGCTCATGATTATTAGCTATTTTAATCATTTTGATCCATTGGCAAATAATTTTGTAGAGGCCAAAATTCATAATTTTATGAGCCATAATCCATATTTTTAGCCATTTTTAGTAGTTTCACCCATTGGCAAATAATTTCGCGATGGCCAAAATTCATGATTTTATGAGCTATCATGCATGATTATTAGGCATTTTAGTCATTTCAACCATTGGCAAATAATTTCATGGATGCCAAAATTCATGATTTCATAAACTATTACACATGATTTATGGCCATTTTCAATCGTTTAGAACTATTGGCAAATTATTTTGCAGAGGCCACAATTGATGATTACATGAGCTATAACCCATAATTTTTCCACTTTTAGTCAATTCACCCATTGGCAAATAATTTTGTAGTGGCGAATTCATGATTTCATGAGCTATAACCCATAATTTTAGCTATTTTAGTCATTTTGAACCATTGGTAAATAATTTTATGGAGGCCAAAATTCACAATTTTATGAGCTATAACCCATAATTTTTAACCATTTTAGTTGTTTCGACCCATTGGTAAATAATTTTATGGAGGCCAAAATTCATGATTTCATGAGCAATAACCCATGATTTTTGCCATTTCTAGTTATTTCAACTCGTTGTCAAAAATTTCACTGTATGCAAACTTCACGATTTTGTGAGCTATGACCTATAATTTTACTACTTTTAGTCGGTTCAACCCATTGATAAATAATTTCACAGAGGCCAAAATTCATAATTTTATGAACTATAATGCATAAATTTTACCATTTTATCATTTCAACCATTGGCAAATAACTTCGCGGAAGCCAAAATTTACGATTTCGTGAGTTATAATCCATGATTTTGGCCTTTAGTCATTTCGACCGGTAAAGAATTTCACAAAGGCCAAAATTCATGATTTCTGAGCTATTATCAACCATTTTGGCCATTTTAGTCATTCGACCCATAGTCAAATAATTTTGCATTAGCCAAACTTCATGATTTCATGAGCTAAACCCATGATTTTTAGCCATTTTTAGTCATTCGACCCATTGTCAAATAGATTCGTGGTGGCCAAAATTCATGATTTTGTGAGCTATAACCCATGATTTTTGGCCATTTTAGTCATTCGACCCATTGTCAAATAATTTTGTAGGGCCAAAATAAAGATTTCAAGAGCTATAACCCATGAATTTTTTCCATTTTAGTCATTTCGACTTTGGCAAATAGGCCAAAATTCATGATTTCATGAGCAATAACCCATGATTTTTAACCATTTTAGTTGTTTTGACCCATAGTGAAATAATTATGTGGTCACCAAAATTCAGATTTCATGAGCTACAACCCACAATTATTGGCCATTTTAGTCATTCGACCCATAGTCAAATAATTTTATGTAGCCAAAATTCACGATTTCATGAGTTATAACCCACAATTATTGGCCATTTTAGTCATTTCAAGTCATTACCAAATAATTTTCTGAGTTTAAACTTCATGATTTCTTGAGCCATAACCCATAATTTTTGGCTATTTTTAGTTATTTTGACTCGTTGGCAAATAATTTTATGAGGCCAAAATTCATGATTTTATGACCTATAACCCATGATTATTTACAAGTTTTAGTCGCTTCAACCCATTGGTAAATAATTTTGCAAAGTTCAAAATTCACGATTTCATGAGCTATTACTCATGATTATTGGCCATTTTAGTCATTTCAACCCATTGGTAAAAATTTTGGAGGCCAAAATTCACAATTTCGAGCTAAAACCCATGACTTTGTTCCACTTTTATCCATTTCCACCCACTGGTAATAATTTTACAATGGACAAAATTCATGATTTTATGAGCTATCATGCATGATTATTAGGCATTTTAGTCATTTCAACCCATTGGTAAAAATTTTGCGGAGGCCAAAATTCACGATTTCATAAACTATTACCCACGATTTATGGCCATTTTAGTCGTTTAGACCCATTAGAAAATAAGTTTGCAAAGGCTAAAATTGATGATTTCATGAGCTATAAGCCCATGATTTTTCCATTTTAAGTCATTTTGACCAATTGTCAAACAATTTCGTGGTGACTAAAATTCACGATTTCATGAGCTATAACCCATAATTTTAGCTATTTTAGTCATTTCAACCATTGGCAAATAATTTTGTTGAGGTAAAATTTTGCAATTTCGTGAGCTATAACCCATGAATTTTTTCCATTTTAGTCATTTTGATTCATTGGTAAATAATTTTATGGAGGCCAAAATTCACGATTTCATGAGCTATAACCCACTATTTTGGCCATTTCTAGTCATTTTGAACCATTGGTAAACAATTTCATAGAGTCCAAACTTAATAATTTTGTGAGCTATAACCCATGATTTTTAGCCACTTTTAGTCATTTCAACCATTGGCAAATAATTTCACAGAGGCCAAAATTCACGATTTCATGAGTTATAACACACGCATTTTTTGCCATTTTTATCATTTTGACCCATTGACAAATAATTTCACGGAGGCCAAAATTTATGATCTCGAGTTATAATCCATGCTTTTGGCCATTTTAGTCATTTTGACCCATTGTCAAATAATTTTGCAAGGCCAAAATTCATGATTTCATGAGCTATAACCCATGATTTTTGCCATTTTTGTCATTTTGACCAGTTGTCAAATAATTTTGTAGTGGCTAAAATTCATGATTTTGTGAGCTATAATCCATGATTTTTGGCCATTTTTGTCATTTCGACCCATTGTCAAATAATTTCACGATGGCCAAAATTCATGATTTCGTGAGCTATAACCCATGATTTTTTTTCCATTTTAGTCATTTTGACCTTTGTCAAATAATTACACGGAGGCTAAACTTAAAGATATAATGAGCTATATCCCATAATTTTTATTTTGTCTCATTTAACCCTTTGGCAAATAATTTCATGGTGGCCCAAATTCACAATTTTAGGAGCTATAATCCATGATTTTTATATCATTTTTAGTTATTTTGACCAATTGGCAAATAATTTCATAGTGGCCAAAATTCACGATTTGAGGACCTATAACCTACTAATTTTTTCCCATATTTAGTCATTGTCATCCATTGTCAAATAACTTCAGAATGGCAAAATTCATGATTTTGTGAGCTATAACCCATGATTTTTGGCCATTTCTAGTCATTTCAAACAATTGGCAAATAATTTTGTAGAGGCCAAAATTCACAATTTTATGTGCTATAACCCATGATTTTTGCCATTTCTAGTTATTTCAACTCGTTGTCAAAAATTTCACTGTATGCAAACTTCACGATTTTGTGAGCTATAACCTACAATTTTTACTACTTTTAGTAGGTTTAACCCATTGACAAATAATTTCACAGAGGCCAAAATTCATAATTTTATGAGCTATAACCCACAATTTTTGGCCATTTTAGTCATTCGACCCATTGTCAAATAATTTTGCGGTAGCCAAAATTCACGATTTTGTGAGCTATAACTCTTGATTTTTGGCCATTTTAGTCGCTTAGACTCATTGGCAAATAATTTCACAGAGGCCAAAATTCATGATTTCGAGCTATTATCAAACATTTTAGTTATTTTTCCTAATCGCACTGTCAAATAAGTTTGCATTAGCCAAAATTCACTATTTTATGAGCTATACCACACGATTTTTGCCATTTTTAGTAATTTTGACTCGTTGGCAAATAATTTCACTGAGGCCAAAATTGATGATCTCGTGAGTTATAATCCATGATTTTTGGCAATTGTCATTTTGACCGGTTGTCAAATAATTTTGCAAGGCCAAAATTCATGATTTCATGAGCTATAACCCATAATTTTTGGCTATTTTAGTCATTTTGACCGTTGTCAAATAATTTTGCAAGGCCAAAATTTATGATTTCATGAGCCATAACTCATGATTTTTGCCATTTTTGTCATTTCGACCATTGTCAAATAATTTCATGGAGACCAAAATTCATGATTTCGTGAGCTATACCCATGATTTTTTACCATGTTTAGTCATTTTGACCTTTGTCAAATAATTTCATGGAGGCTAAAATTAAATATTTTATGAGCTATATCCCACTTTTATTTTCATGATTTCATGAGCTATAACCCATAATTTTAGTCATTTTAGTCATTTTGACTCATCAAGCGTGATAATTTTTAGCCATTTTTAGTCATTTTAGTCATTTTGACCCATTGTCAAATAATTTTGCATTAGCCAAACTTCATGATTTTGTGAGCTATAACCCATGATTTTTTTTCCATTTTAGTCATTTTGACCTTTGTCAAATAATTTTATAGTGGCCAAAATTCACGATTTTGTGAGCTATAACCCATAATTATTGGCCATTTTAGTCATTTCAAACCATTAACAAATAATTTCGTGGAGTCCAAACTTCACAATTTCGTGAGCTCTAACCCACGATTTGGGCCATTTATAGTCATTTTGACCCTTGGTGAAAAATTTTATGGAACCCAAAATTCATGATTTAATTACTTATAACCCATGATTTTTGGCCATTTTAGTCATTTTGACCCATTGGCACATAATTCACATGACCAAAATTCACGATTTCATGAGCTATTACTCATGATTATTGGCTATTTTAGTCATTTTGATTCATTGGTAAATAATTTTATGGAGACTAAAATTTATAATTTCATGAGCTAAACCCATGATTTTGTTCCATTTTTAGCTGTTGGACTATTGGCAATAATTTTGCAATGGGTAAAATTCACAATTTCATGAGTTATAACCCACAATTATTGGCCATTTTAGTCATTTTGACCCATTGTCAAATAATTTCACGATGGCCAAAATTCATGATTTTTGGCTATTTTAGTCATTTTGACCCATTGACAAATAATTTCACGATGGCCAAATTTCACAATTTCGGAGCTATAATTGATAATTTTATACCATGTTTATTCATTTTAAACTATTGTCAAATAATTTCGTGGTGGTAAAAATTCATGATTTTATGACCTATAACCCATGATTGTTTTTCATTTTAGTCATTTTGATCCGTTGTCAAATAACTTCACAATGGTAAATTTCATAATTTTGTGAGCTATAACCCATAATTATTGGCCATTTTAGTCATTTCAACCATTGGCAAATAATTTTGTGGTATTCAAACTTCATGATTTCTTGAGCCATAACCCATAATTTTTAGCCATTTTTAGTAGTTTCAAACACTTAGCAAATAATTTCATGGATGCCAAAATTCATGATTTTATTAGTTATAACTCATGATTTTTGGCCATTTTTATTCGCTTTGACCCATTGGCACATAATTCACATGACCAAAATTCACGATTTTATGAGCTATAACTCATTATCATTGGATATTTTACCCATTGTTAAATAGTTTTGTGGAGGCCAAAACTCATAATTTCATAAGTCAAAACTTATGATTTTTTAGATTTTAGTCGCTTCGTCCCATTGGCAATGATATCAAGATGAGAAAAATTCACGATTTCATGAGATATAACGACGATTATTAGGCATTTTAGTCATTTTGAACCATTGGTAAATAATTTCATGGATTCCAAAATTAATGATTTCATGAACTATTATCCACCGATTTACGCAATTTCTACCGCTTTTACATATTGGCAAATAAGTTTGCAAAATTGATAATTTCAAGAGCTATAACCCATGATCCTTTCCATTTTAGTCATTTTGACCCATTTGCAAATAAATTACATGGCCAAAATCTACTATTTCATGATCTTATAACCCATGATTTTTAGCCATTTTTAGTAGTTTCAACCCATTGGTAAATAATTTCACAGAGGCTAAAATTCATGATTTCGGAGCTAAACCACATAATTTTTGGCCATTTTAGTCATTTTGACCGTTGTCAAATAATTTTGTGGAGTTTAAAATTCATGATTTCATGAGCAATAACCCATGATTTTTCTCCATTTTTAGTTGTTTTGACCCATTGGCAAATAATTTTGTGGAGTTTAAAATTCATGATTTTATGAGATATAACCCATGATTTTCGTGATATTTTTTAGTTTCGATTCAATTACAAATAATTTTAAGAGTTTTAAATTCACGATTTTATGGGATATAACACATGATTTTTGTCCATTTTTTTACCTAATAGGAATTAATTTTTGAGTTTAAAATGAATGATTTCATGTGCTATAATCCATGATTTTTGTCCATTTTGTTCATTTAGATCCAATGAAAATAATTTTTAGAATTCAAAATTCACGATTTTATGAGCTATATCCCATAATTTTTATTTCAATTATTTTGATCCATTGGCAAATAATTTTGTGGAGTTTAAAATTCATGATTTCATGAGCTATAATCCATGATTTTTGGCCATTTCTAGTCATTTCAAACAATTGGCAAATAATTTCATAGTGGCCAAAATTCACGATTCCATGATTTTTGGCAATTGTCATTTTGACCATTGTCAAATAATTTTGTAGAGGCCAAAATTCATGATTTCATGAGCTATAATCCATAATTTTTTCCCATTGGCAAATAATTTTACTGGCCAAAATTCACGATTTCATGAGCTAAACCCATGATTTTTTAAAATTTTTAATCATTTTGACCCATCGGCAAATAATTTCATGGAGACCAAAATTCACAATTTTATGAGCTATAATCCATAATTTTTTCCCATTGGCAAATAATTTCATGGAGACCACAATTCATAATTTTATGAGCTATATCCCATAATTTTTATTTCAATTATTTTGATCCATTGGCAAATAATTTTACGGAGGCTAAAATTTATGATTTCATGAGATATAACCCATGTTTTTTCACCATTTATAGTCGCTCAATCTAATATTTTTTAGTCGCTTTTGTTAGTTTCGTCCCATGTTTTTAGCCATTTTTAGTCATTTTGACCCATTGGCAAATAATTTTGTAGAATCCAAACTTCATGATTTTTGAGCTATAACCCATCATTTTGGCCATTTTAGTCATTTCTACATATTAGAAAATAATTTGAGATGTTAAAATTCACAATTTCATGAGGCGACTCCATGATTTTTGGTCATTTTATTTGATTCATCCTATTGGCGATAATTCCATAGAAATCAAAGCTTACGATCTTATGAGATATAACCAATGATTCTTGGGCAATTTTATCGTTTCGACCCATTGGTAAATAACTTTGTTGAGGACAAAATTCACAATTTTATGAGCTATAACCAAAGCCTTTTCCATTTATAGTCCTTTCAACCCATTGGCAAATAATTTTCTTGTGGCCAAAATTCACCATTACATGATCTATAATGCACGATTATTAGCCATTTTATATCATTTTGACCCATTTGCACATAATTCTACAAAACAAAATTCACAATTTCATGAGCTATAACCTATAATTTTGGTCATTTCTAGTCATTTCAAACAATTGGCAAATAATTTTGTGGAGTTTAAACTTTATCATTTCGTGAGCTATAACACACGATTTTTCATCATTTTTGTCATTTTGACCAGAGGCAATATACTTGTGGCCAAAATTAACGATTTCATGAGCTAAAAATCATAATGTTTGGCCAATTTTAGTCATCATGAGCTATAACCCACAATTTTTATCACTTTTAATCCTTTCGACCTATTGTCAAATAATTTTGTGGTGGCAAAAATTTATGAGTTTGTGAGCTATAACCTATAATTTTGGACATTTTTATTGTTCCAATCCATTGGCAATAATTTTATGCAGGAAGAAATTCATGACTTCTTGATATATAACCTACAATTTTAGCCTTTTTATCGTTTAGACCCATTGGCAAATAAAATTGCAAAAGTCAAAATTCATGATTTCATGGGCTATAACCCATGATTTTTAGTCATTTTAATCATTTAGACCCATTGGCAAATAACTTCCCGAGACCAAAATTCATGATTTCATGAGCAATAACCCATGATTTTTTCATTTTAGTCATTTTAACCCATTGGCAAATAATTTCACGGTGGCCAAAATTCACAATTTCATGAGCTATAACACACGATTTTTTGCCATTTTTATCATTTTGACCCATTGGCAAATAATTTTACGGTGGCCAAAATTCACAATTTCATGAGTGATAACCCTTGATTGTTGCCCATTTTTAGTCATTTCAACCATTGACAAAACATTTTGTGGAGTTTAAAATTCATGATTTTATAAGCTATTATAAATAATTTTGGCCATTTTAGTCATTCTGACCCATAGTCAAATAATTTTACGGTGGCCAAAATTCACGATTTTATGAGCTATAACCCATAATTTTAGCTATTTTTTCATCATTTCACCCATTGTCAATTAATTTCACAGAGGCCAAAATTAAAGATTTCATGAGCTATAACCCATAATTTTAGCTATTTTAGTCATTTTGACCTTTGTCAAATAATTTTGCAAGGCCAAAATTCATAATTTCAAGAGCTACAACACATGATTTTTGGCCATTTTTAATTATTTCACCTATTATCAAATATTTTCACAGTGGCTAAAATTCATGATTTCATGAGCTATAACCCATATTTTTGCCATTTTTAGTAATTTTGACTGTTGGCAAATAATTTCATAGAGTTCAAAATTCAAGATTTTATGAGTTATATAACCCATAATTTTTGGCTATTTTAGTCATTTTGGCTCGTTGGCAACTAATTTTGTGTAGACCAAAATTCACGATTTCATGAGCTTGCCATGATTTTTAATCATTTTTATTTATTTTGACCCATTGATAAATAATGTAGCAAATTCCAAAATTCAAGATTCGTGAGCTAAACCCACGATGTCTTGTCATTTTTAGTCATTTCCACTCATCGTTAAATTATTTTGCGAGGCCAAAACTAAAGATTTTATGGGCTATAACCCATGATTTTTGACCATTTATAGTCCTCTTGACTTGTTCTAAAATAATTTAAGTAGTAGCAAAAATTTTAGATTTAGAGCTATAACCTCACGATTTATGGCCATTTTTAGTTGTTTGGACCCGTTCGCAAATAATTTCACAGAGGCCATTCTTCACAATTTAATGAGCAATGACCTATAATTTTTAGCCATTTTTAGTAGTTTCGACCATTGGCAAAGAAGTTTGCGAGGTTGAAATTGCGATCTCATGATCTATAACCCATGGATTTTTTCATTTTTAGCAGTTTAGATTCATTGGCAACTAATTTCACACAACCCCAAAGTCATGATTTTATGAGCGATAACCCTTGATTTTTTTTATTTTTACTTTTTTGACCGATTAGCAAATAATTTCGCGATGGCCAAAATTCACAATTTTTTGAATTATAACCCACAATTTTTGGCCATTTTTACTCATTTCGACCCGTTGCCAAACAATTTCATGGATCCTAAAATTGAAGATTTTATGAGCTATAACCCATGATTTTTGCCATTTTTAGTAATTTTGACTCGTTGGCAAATAATTTCATAGTGGCCAAAATTCACGATTTTGTGAGTTATAACTCTTGAGTTTTGGCCATTTTTAAATATTTCGACTTATTGGTAAATAATTTCATGGAGACCACAATTCATAATTTTATGAGCCATAATCGATAATTTTTAGCCATTTTGGTCATTTTGATTCAATGGTTGAAGCTAAATTCAAGATTTCATGAGCCATAACTCATGATTTTTTTCAATTTTAGTTGTATAGACCCATTGGCAAATAATTTCATTGAGGCCAAAATTTACATTTTCATGAGCTATGACCCTTAATTTTTGTTATTTCAATTATTTAGATTCATTGATAAATATTTTACGGTGGCCAAAATTCACAATTTCATGAGTTATAACCCAATATTATTTGCCATTTTAGTCATTTTGAACAATTGGCAAAGAATTTTATGGAGTCCAAACTCCAAGATTTCATGCACTATTACAACAATTTTTCTCCATTTTTAGTTGTTTTGACCCATAGTCAAATAATTTTGCAGAGCCAAAATTCATGATTTCATGAGCTATAACCTACGATTTTTGGTCATTTTAGCCATTTCGATCTATATCGAGGTGGCCAAAATTCACAATTTCATTAGCCAAAACCCATGATATTTAGCCATTTTAGTCTTTTAGACCCATTAGCAAATAATTTCATGCATTCTAAATGTTATAATTTCATGAGCTATATAACCAACGATTTTTGCTATTTTTAGTCACTTCAACCCATTGGTAAATAATTTTACAAAGGTTAAAACTCACGATCTCATGAGTTATGACCCATGATTTTTGCCATTTTATTCAATTCAACCCATTTGCACATAATTCTATAAAATGAAAATTCACAATTTTATGAGCTATAACCCGCGATTATTTACAAGTTTTAGTCGTTTCAACCCATTGGTAAAAATTTTATGGAGGCCAAAATTCATAATTTCATGAGATGTAACCCATGATTTTTCCATTTTAAGTCATTTTGACCAATTGTCAAATAATTTTGTAGTGGCGAATTCATGATTTCATGAGCTATAACCCATGATTTTTCCATTTTTATTCATTTCACCCATTGTCAAATAATTTCATGGAGACCAAAATTCACAATTTCAATTGTGCTATAACCCATGATTTTTGGCCATTTCTAGTCATTTTGAACCATTGGCAAATAATTTTGTGGAGTTTAAAATTCATGATTTCATCACTATAACCCATGATTTTTGCCATTTTAAGTTGTTTCAAACAAGAAGTAAAACATTTTGTGATGGCTAAAATTCACGATTTTATGAGCTATAACCCACGATTTTTGGTCATTTTAGTTGCTTTGATCCATTGGAAAATAATTTCACGGAGGCCAAAATTCATAAAATTTGGCCATTTTAGTCATTTAAACCCTTGTCAAATAATTTTGCAAGGCCAAAATTTATGATTTCATGAGATATAACCGATAATTGTTGGCATTTTAGTCATTTTCCGTTGTCAAATGATTTTGCAATGGCTAAAATTCATGATTTTATGACCTATAACCCATGATTTTTGCCATTTTTAGTCATTTTGACCGTTGTCAAATAATTTCATGGTGGCTAAAATTCATGATTTTTGGCTATTTTAGTCATTTCGATCCATTAACAAAAATTTTGAGGAGGTGAAATTTCATGATTTTGTTAGCTACAACTAACGATTTTGGCATTTTAGTCATTTTGACCCTTGGTCAAACAATATCGCTGTGATTAATCATGATTTCGTGAGCTATACCCATGATTTTTGGCCATTTCTAGTCGTTTTGAACCGTAGTCAAAAGATTTTGTAGGGCCCAAGATTAAAGATTTCATGAGCTATAACCCACGATTTTTGCCATTTTTATCATTTTGACCCGTTGTTAATGCAACGGCCAAAATTCATGATTTCATGGGCTATAACCCATGATTTTTAGCCATTTTTACTTGATTTGATTCATTGGTCATTATTCTTCGTGAGACCAAAATTCATGATTTCATAAGCTATGGCCCATGGTTATTAGCCATTTTAGCCGCTTTGACCAACTGGTAAATAAATTTGCAACGCCAAAATTCACCATTTCATTAACTAAACCCATGATTTTTTAAAATTTTTAATCATTTTGACCCACTGGCAAATAATTTAGATGGCAAAAATAATGATTTCATTAGTTTTAATGCACGATTATTAGCCATTTTCAGTCATCTTGATGCATCAAGAGAATTTCAATGAGGCTAAGATTCACGATTTTGTGAGCTATAATCCATAATTTTTCCCCATTTTTGTCATTTCAACCATTGGCAAATAATTTTGTGGTATTCAAACTTCATGATTTTATGAGCTATAACCCACTATTTTTGGTCATTCAACCCATTTATAAATAATTTTGCAAAGTTCAAAATTTACGATTACATGAGCTATAACCTACGATTTTTGGTCATTTTAGGTTCTCGATCCATTGGAAAATAATTCCACGAGGTCTAATTTATGATTTCAGAGCCATAACCAATGATATTTTGCCATTTTTAGTAATTTTGACCTGTTGGCAAATAATTTCACGGAGGCCCAAATTCATGATTTCATGAGCTATAACCCATAATTTTTGAACAGTTTTAGTCATTTTGACCCATTTTAAATAATTTTGTAGTGGCCAGAATTCATGATTTCATCAGCTATAACCCATGATTTTTAGTCATTTTTAATCGCTGACCCATTAGCAAATTAATTTATGGAGGCCAAAATTTACAATTTCATGAGCTATAACCTATTATTTTTAGCCATTTTTAGTCATTTTGACCCATTGGCAAATAGTTTTGTGGGAGTTAAAATTCACAATTTCATAAGTTATAACCCAATATTATTTGCCATTTTTAGTCGTTTAGACTCATTGGCAAATAATTTTGTAGAGGCCAAAATTCATGATTTCATGAGCTATAACCAATAATTTTTCCCATTGGCAAATAATTTTGATAGTAAAATTAACGATTTCATAAGCTATGACACACGATTATTGGCCATTTCACCCATTGGGAAATAATTTTGTGGTGAACAAAAGTCATGATTTCTTCCATATAACACACAATTATTGTCCATTTTATTCATTTTAACCAATTGGAAAATTATTTCACAATGGCCAAAATTCATGATTTTTGTATCTATTACCTATGATTTTTTGCCATTTCTAATTTTTTCACAATTGGCAAATAATTTATGAGTCCAAACTTCATGATTTTGTGAGCAATAACCTTGATTTTCACCAACTTTAGTCGTTTTAACTTGTTGGCAATTAATTTTTGAGGCCGAAATTCATGGTTTCATGATCTATAATTTATAATTTTTGGCCATTTTAGTGGTTTGGACCTGGAAAATAATTTCACGGAGATCAAAATTCACGATTTCATGAGCTATATAACCCAAAAATTTTAGCCATTTTACCTTTTGACCCATTAGCAAATAATTTGGTATAGGCCAAAATTGACGATTTCATGTGCTATAATCCTTGATTGTTTGCCATTTTTAATCACTTCAACCCGTTGTCAAATATTTTCATGGCTAAAATTAATAATTTTATAAGCTATAACCCATATTTTTGGTTTCTAGTCGTTTTGACCCATAAGTAAATAATTTTATGGTGTCCAAAATTTCCTATTTTATGAGCTATAACCCATTATTTTTGCCGCTTTTATATTTTGACCCGTTGGCAACAAATTTTATGAGACCATAATTCAAGATTTCATGAGCTATAACCAATGATTTTTTACTATTTTAATTTATTTCACATAAACAAATAATTTTGTAGGTTCCAATTTCACGATGAGCTATAACCCACGATTGTTGGTCATTTTCACCATTTGACCGATTTGAAAATAATTTTGTGGAGATCAAAATTCACATTTTATGAGCTATAATCTATGATATTTGACCATTTTAGTAGTTTCGATCATATAAATAATTTCCTGCTTTCATGATTTCATGAGCAACATCCCTTGATTTTGGATATTTTTAGTCCTTTTGTTTCATAAAAACTTTCTAGGAGGTAAAATTCATGATTTTATGAGCTATAATCCATAATTTTTGGCATTTTTAGTCATTTACCCTTTGTCAAATAATTTAACAAGCTAAAATTCATATCTTTGTGAGCTATAATCCATAATTTTGGCTATTTTTAGTCATTTCGATCAAGAGTCAAAAATCTTACAGAGGCCAAAATTAAAAATTTCATGAGCTATAACCCATGATTTTTGGCCCTTTAGTCATTATGGCCTGCTAGAAATAATTTGAATGGCAAAATTTCACAATTTTATGAGCTCTAACCCACATTTATTGCCAATTCTAGTTGTTTCACCCATTGGCACATAATTTCACGCATGCCAAAAGTCATGATTTCATGAGCTATTACCCATGATTTTAACCATTTATAGTCATTTTGACCCATTGACAAATAATTCATAAGGCCAAAATTCAATATTTCATGAGCTATAAACCACTTTTTGGCCATTTTATTCGATTTGACCCATCACATAATTTTATGAGGCCAAAATTCACAATTTCATGAGCTATAATCCAGATTATTAGCCATGTTTAGTCATGTCGACCCATTGGTAAATAATTTGGAGAGGCTAAAATGCACAACTCTATGAGCTATAACCCATGATTATTTTCTATTTTTAGTCGTTTCGACCCATTGGCAATGAATTTCACGATGGCCAAAATTCACAATTTTATGAGCTATATCCCATAATTTTTAGCCATTTTTAGTCATTTTGACCCCTTAGCAAAAAATTTCGCGGAGGCCAAAATTCCGTAGAGACATAATTTTTCACCAATTTATGTGTTATAACTTATGATTTTTGACCGTTTTTATTTGATTCGACCCATTAGCACACGATTTTATGGAACCCAAAAATTTTATTTTCATGAGCTATAACTCATTATTATAGGCCATTTTTACCCATCGGTAAATAATTTTGTACTATTTTTAATCATTTTGACCCATTGGCAAATAATTTCGTGGTGGCCAAAATTTGCGATTTCATGACCTATAACCTATGATTTTTTTCCTATTTCTAGTCATTTTGAAATAACTTTGTAATGGCAAAAATTTCATGATTTGGTGAGATATAACCCATGATTATTACCCATTTTAGTCATTTCAAACCACTACAAATAATTTCATGCGCTTTAAACCTCACGCTTTCATGAGCTATAACCCACAATTTGTTTCTATTTTAGTTGTTTCATCCCTTAGAAAATAATTTTATGGAGGCCAAAATTCATGATTTGATGTGTTTTAACATATGATTTTTGACGGTTTTATTTGATTCACCAATTACACATTTTTTATGGAATCCAAAAATTCACGATTTCATAAGCTATAACTCATTATTATTGGCCATTTTACCCATCGGTAATTTTGTGGAGGCCAAAACTCACAATTTCATAAGCTAAAACCCATAATTTTTTGTGTTTAGTCATTTTCGTCCCATCGGTAATAATTTCTGGTGAGCAAAATTCATGATTTCATGAGCTATAACACACGATTGTTGGGCATTTTAGTAGTCTTGAACCATTGGTAAATAATTTTGTGTATGCCAAAATTTATGATTTCATAAGCTATTACCCGATTTGCTGACCATTTTCGCCTTTTAGACCAATTGACAAATAATTTTACAGAGGTCAAAATTGACAATATCAAGAGATACAACCCATGATTCTTTCCATTTTTAATCATATCGACCCATTGGCTAATAATTTCATGAATGCCAAAATCTACAATTGATCTTACCATTTTAGTTGTTTCGACTGTTGACAAATAATTTCGTGGAGGCCAAAATTCACGATTTTGTGAGCTACAACCCACAATATTTGGCCATTCTTAGTCGCTTTTGACCGTTGTCAAATAATTTCACGAAAGATAAAACTAAAGGTTTAATGAGCTATAATGATCAACATATTTTATTACACTTTTATACCCTCATTATCTATTTTATTTGAATAATATATGCTAATAAAGTATTTTTATCTTAATTTGTAGGTTAATGGAGAATTAATGAATAAGAGCCCAAAAACTCAGATTCTCTCATTTTTTGACCTTTTATTGAAGTCCATATTGAAGCCCAAAGATCAAGCTCAAAAAAGAGATCAAGAAAAATCGTGGGTTAAGAAGACCTTCCAAAATTATAAACTTTTATTTGCAACAAATAAAAAATTTCCTCCTTTTAATTTTCATTTGTTTCTTCTTCTTGATGAAGATGAAGATTTGTCAGGGGCCAACCCTTACAATGTAAGTTTTATTTTTACTTTTATTTTCTTATTTTAGAAATGCACGTTTAGGATTTTTTTTATTTTTTTTTTTTATGTTGGTAGATTAAATTTATTCCATGCTTGTAATATAGATTTACTTTCATGCTCTTTTATTTTTTTATTTAGATTTATTTTCATGCCTTGTAGAACTTCTTTTCTTGCCTTGTAGTTAGCTATATTTTTTTTTTTAATTTTGTTTTAGATTTACTTTTATGCTCATCTCTCTTTCTTAATTGTTAGTTTATATTTCTTCCTTGTAGTTTAGATCTAATTCTTGTTCTTTTATGCTTTCTTGTATAGAATTTATTTCCTTGTTTTTATTTTCTAAAATGAGTAACTAATTCTTATAGGATTCTAGGATTGTATGAAACTAGTTCAATTTCCTTTATGATTCATGGATTGCTCTCTTTATGCTTAAATTTGATAATCTATGCTTATCTTCAGTGGTTTGATAGGTTATGCTTATGAATTCTAGAATTACTATCTAGTTTTTTTATTTTTTCATAAATGAAAATTTTGATTGGATGATAATTTGATAGATTATGCCTTCTTTCAGAGTTTGATAATCTGTTTTAGTAAATCTAAAGTAAAATATGATAAAAGAAAATAGTTCATAAATTCTAAATGAAACTAACTAGTAAATTTAATTCTAGATTTCTCATTTATCTACTTGTTTTCCCTCAATCCTTCTTGATTTTGATTTTCCTCCATCTCTTAATTTTTCTTTTCTTGATTTTCTTGATGATTATTCTCTTCTTTTTATTTCTTTTTATTTTCTTCTAGTTCCTTTTTGTTTTTTTATTTGTTATCTCCTTCTCCCTTATTTTTTACTTTCTTTCTTTGTGACAAATCACTCCTTCTACCTCTCTACACATTTTATTTCACTTTTTGTCCACGCATTTTAAGACTAACTTTAGGAATTTCTAAACACACACCTTCCTCGGATTCGATATCTTTCTACACTATAACTTGATAGTTATTCTCTTATAAATTTTGTGCAATGTATATACCCTCATCATATAACCACAATTTTGGCCATTTATTATCATTTTGACCCATTGTCAAATAATTTCGCAATAGCAAAACTTCAAAGTTCCGTAGCTATAACCCATGATTTTTTCCATTTCTAGTTGATTCGACCGAATGCAAATTATTTCATGCGACAAAATTCATGATTTCGCGCTATAAGCCATAATTTTTAGTCATTTTAGTCGCTTTCCACACGGCAAATAATTTTATAAGGACTAAATTCAATTCATAGCTATAACCCATGATTTCATTCATTTTGAGTCATTTCACCCTTTGGCAAATAATTTCATTGGCCAAAATTCAAAATTTATGTAACCCATGACTTTTTAACCATTTTAGTTGTTTTGACCCATTGGCAAATAATTTGGTGGCTAAATTTCATGATTTCGTGACGATTATTGGCCATTTTAGTCATTTCAAACTATTAGCAAATAATTTCATAGAGTCAAAACTCACGCTTTCATGAGCTATAATCCATGATTTTTGGCCATTTTAGTCATTTTGACCTTGGCAAAAGTTTCACGAGAGGCCAAATTTTACGATTTAATGACTCATAACCCATGACTTTAGGCCATTTTATTTGATTCGACCCATTGGTACATAATTCCTCGGAGACCAAAATTTATTATTTCATGAGCCATTGCTCATGATTATTAGCTATTTTAATCATTTCGATCCATTGGTAAATAATTTTGCGAAGACCAAAATTCATAATTTCATGAGCTAAACCCATGATTTTTCTCCATTTTTAGGCGTTTCGACCAATTGGCAATAATTTTGGGTTGGGCAAAAATTCATGATTTCATGAGCTATAACACATGATTATTAGGTATTTTTAATCATTTTAAACCAAGGTAAATAATTTACTGGATGCCAAAATTCATGATTTCATAAACTATTACACATGATTTATGGCCATTTTCAATCGTTTAGAACTATTGGCAAATTATTTTGCAGAGGCCACAATTGATGATTACATGAGCTATAACCCATAATTTTTCCACTTTTAGTCAATTCGACCCATTGGCAATTAATTTCGTGGCATGATCTATTACCCATAAATTTGGTTTTAATCATTTTGACCCATTAGCAAATAAGTTTGCGGAGGCAAATCTTCAATTTTCGTGAGCTATAACCCATAATTTTTAACCATTTTTAGTTGTTTCAATTCGACTGGCAAATATTTTGCAGAGGCCAAAAGTCACGATTTAGTGAGCAATAAACCATGATTTTTGCTATTGCTAGTCATTTCAACCATTAGCAAATAATTTCATGAAATCTAAACTTCACGGTTTTGTGAGCTATGACCTATAATTTTTTACTACTTTTAGTCGGTTCAACCCATTGATAAATAATTTCACAGATGCCAAAATTCATAATTTTATGAACTATAATGCATAATTTTACCATTTTATCATTTCAAACCATCAAGTAAATAACTGAAGCCAAAATTTACGATTTCGTGAGTTATAATCCATGATTTTTGGCCTTTAGTCATTTCGACCTGCTGGTAAAGAATTTCACAAAGGCCAAAATTCATGATTTCCTGAGCTATTATCAACCATTTTTGGCCATTTTTTCTGCTCCGACCCGTTATCAAATAATTTTGCATTAGCCAAACTTCATGATTTCGTGAGCTAAAATCGACGATTTTTAGCCATTGTTTTCATTTCGACCCATTGTCAAATAGATTCGTGGTGGCCGAATTCATGATTTTGTGAGTTATACCCCATGATTTTGACCACGTTTAGTCACTTCGACCTCTGCAAATAATTTTGTAGGGCCAAAATAAAGATTTCAAGAGCTATATCCAACGATTTTTTTTCATTTTGAGTCATTTCGACTTTGGCAAATAGGCCAAAATTCATAATTTCATAATCCATAACCTATGATTTTCTTACCATTTTCAGTTGTTTTGACCCATAGTGAAATAATTATGTGGTCACCAAAATTCAGATTTCATGAGCTACAACCCACAATTATTGGCCATTTTAGCCATTTCGATCCGCTGTAGAATAAATTCATGATAGTCAAAGTTACGATTTCATGAGTTATAACCCACAATTATTGGCCATTTTTAGTCATTTCAAGTCATTACCAAATAATTTTCGAGTTTAAACTTCATGATTTCTTGAGCCATAACCCATAATTTTGGCTATTTTTAGTTATTTTGACCTGTTGGCAAATAATTTTGCGGAGGCCAAAATTCACGAATTAATGACTTATAACCCATGATTTTTGGCCATTTTTATTCGATTCAACCCATTGGCTTATAATTATGCGAAAACCGAAATTCACGATTTCCTGAGCTATTACTCATGATTACTGGCCATTTTTAGTCATTTTCATTGAATAATTTTATGAGGCCTAATTCACAATTTCGAGCTAAAACCCATGACTTTGTTCCACTTTTATCCATTTCCACCCACTCGGTAATAATTTTACAATGGACAAAATTCATGATTTTATGAGCTATCATGCATGATTATTAGGCATTTTAGTTATTTAACCATTGGCAAATAATTTTGCATGCCAAAATTCACGATTTCATAAACTATTACCCACGATTTATGGCCATTTTAGTCGTTTAGACCCATTAGAAAATAAGTTTGCAAAGGCTAAAATTGATGATTTCATGAGCTATAAGCCCATGATTTTTCCATTTTTATTCATTTCACCCATTGGCAAATAATTTGGTGAATAAAATTTTCGATTTCATGATCTCAGAACCCAAGATTTTAGCTAGTTTTTCTCATTTCAACCATTGGCAAATAATTTTGTTGAGGTAAAATTTTGCAATTTCGTGAGCTATTAACCCAGAATTTTTTCCATTTTCATCGTTTTGACGTTGGGAAATATTTTATGGAAAAGTCACGATTTTTGAGCAATAACCCACTATTTTGGCCATTTCTAGTCATTTTGAACCATTGGTAAACAATTTCATAGAGTCCAAACTTAATAATTTTGTGAGCTATAACCCATGATTTTTAGCCACTTTTAGTCATTTCAACCATTGGCAAATAATTTCACAGAGGCCAAAATTCACTATTTTATGAGCTATAACGCACTCGATTTTTTGCCATTTTTATTTTTGACCGTTGAAAATTAATTTCACGGAGGCCAAAATTTATGATCTCGTGAGTTATAATCCATGCTTTTGGCCATTTTAGTCATTTTGACCTATTGGCAAACACCAAGGCCAAAATTCATGATTTCATGAGCTATTACCCATAATTTTGGCTATGTTTTCTATTTTGACCTGTTATCAAATAATTTTGGCTAATAAACATTTATGATTTCGTGAGCTATAAACCATGATTTTTGGCCATTTTTGTCATTTCACCCATTGTCAAATAATTTCACATGGCCAAAATTCATGATTTCGTGAGCTATACCCATGATTCTTTTACCATTTTTAGTCATTTTGACCTTTGTCAAATAATTACACGGAGGCTAAACTTAAAGATATAATGAGCTATATCCCATAATTTTTTATTTTGTCTCATTTAACCCTTTGGCAAATAATTTCATGGTGGCCCAAATTCACAATTTTAGGAGCTATAATCCATGATTTTTATATCATTTTTAGTTATTTTGACCAATTGGCAAATAATTTCATAGTGGCCAAAATTCACGATTTGAGGACCTATAACCTACTAATTTTTCCCATATTTAGTCATTGTCATCCATTGTCAAATAACTTCAGAATGGCAAAATTTCATGATTTTGTGAGCCATAACCCATAATTATTATTTTTCATTTCATTTCACCCACAACAAATATTTTGCGTAAGCCAAAGTCACGATTTAGTGTAATAACCCATGATTTTTGCTATTTCTAGTCATTTCGAACCATTAGCAAATAATTTCACGAAATCCAAACTTCATGATTTTGTGAGCTATAACCTACAATTTTTACTACTTTTAGTAGGTTTAACCCATTGACAAATAATTTCACAGACGCCAAAATTCATAATTTTATGAGCTATAATGCACAAGTTTTGCCATTTTTATCATTTCGACCCATTGCCAAATAACTTCGGGGAAGCCAAAATTTACGATTTCGTGAGTTATAATCCTTGATTTTTGGCCTTTAGTCGCTTCGACGGCCGGTAAAGAATTTCACGTGGCCAAAATTCATGATTTCGAGCTATTATCAAACATTTTAGTTATTTTTCCTAATCAACCTTGTCAAATAAGTTTGCATTAGCCAAAATTCACTATTTTATGAGCTATACCACACGATTTTTTGCCATTTTTATCATTTTGACCTGAAAAATAATTTCACGGAGGCCAAAATTGATGATCTCGTGAGTTATAATCCATGATTTTTGGCCATTTTAGTCATTTTGACCCGTGCAAACAATTTATGAAGGCCAAAATTCAGATTTCATGAGCTATTACCCATAATTTTTCGCTATTTTTTCCATTTTGACTGTTGTCAAATAATTTTGTCTAGGAAACATTTATGATTTGTGAGCCATAACTCATGATTTTTTGCCATTTTTCATTTCGACCATTGTCAAATAATTTCAGAATGACCAAAATTCTTGATTTCGAGCTATACCCATGATTTTTACCATGTTTAGTCATTTTGACCTTTGTCAAATAATTTCATGGAGGCTAAAATTAAATATTTTATGAGCTATATCCCACTTTTATTTTCATGATTTCATGAGCTATAACCCATAATTTTTAGTCATTTTAGTCATTTTGACTCATCAAGATAATTTTTAGCCTTTTTACCATTTTTAGTTGTTTTGACCCATTGGCAAATAATTTCATAGCCAAATTTCTTGATATGGTGAGCTATAACCTCTGATTTGTTTCCTATTTTAACTATTTTGATTTGTTGTCAAATAAATTTCTAATGGCCAAATTTCACGATTTTGGTGCTATAACCCATAATTATTGGCCATTTTAGTCATTTCAAACCATTAACAAATAATTTCGTGGAGTCCAAACTTCACAATTTCGTGAGCTCTAACCCGCGATTTGGGCCATTTATAGTCGCTTCACCCTTGGTGAAAAATTTTATGGAACCCAAAATTCATGATTTAATTACTTATAACCCATGATATTTGGCCATTTTTATTACATTTGACCCATTTGCACATAATTCCATGAAGACCAAAATTCCCATTTCATGAGCTATTACTCATGATTATTGGCTATTTTTAGTCATTTTGATTCATTGGTAAATAATTTTATGGAGACTAAAATTTATAATTTCATGAGCTAAACCCATGATTTTGTTCCATTTTAGTCTGTTTGGACTATTGGTAATTTTGCAATGGGTAAAATTCACAATTTTATGAGATATAACGACAATTATAGGGCATTTTAGTCATTTTGAACCATTCAGAATAATTTTACGCACAATTTTATTTTATGCTGCTTTTACCCTTTGACAAATAATTTCACGATGGCCAAATTTCACAATTTCAGGAGCTATAATTGATAATTTTTATACCATGTTTATTCATTTTAAACTATTGTCAAATAATGGTGGTAAAATTCATGATTTTATGACCTATAACCCATGATTTGTTTTTCATTTTAGTCATTTTGATCCGTTGTCAAATAACTTCACAATGGTAAATTTCATAATTTTGTGAGCTATAACCCATAATTATTGGACATTTTAGTCATTTGAAACCATTAGCAAATAATTTAGGATGCTTAAACTTCATGATCTCATGAGCTCAACCCAATAATTCGCTTCTATTTTAGTAGTTTCAAACACTTAGCAAATAATTTCATGGATGCCAAAATTCATGATTTTATTAGTTATAACTCATGATTTTTGGCCATTTTTATTCGCTGACCCATTGGCAATAATTAGCGATGACCAAAATTCACGATTTTATGAGCTATAACTCATTATCATTGGATATTTTACCCATTGTTAAATAGTTTTGTGGAGGCCAAAACTCATAATTTCATAAGTCAAAACTTATGATTTTTTAGATTTTAGTCGCCATCCCATTGGCAATGATATCAAGATGAGAAAAATTCACGATTTCATGAGATATAACGACGATTATTAGGCATTTTAGTCATTTTGAACCATTGGTAAATAATTTCATGGATTCCAAAATTAATGATTTCATGAACTATTATCCACGATTTACGGAATTTCGATTGTTTTTACATATTGGCAAATAAGTTTGCAAAATTGATAATTTCAAGAGCTATAACCCATGATCCTTTCCATTTTTAGTCATTTTGACCCATTTGCAAATAATTCATTGGCCAAAATCTACTATTTCATGATCTTATAACCCATGATTTTGGCTATTTTAAGTTGTTTTGACCGGTTGGTAAATAATTTGAGGCTAAAATTCATGATTTCGTGAGCTAAACCACATAATTTTTGGCCATTCTTAGTCGCTTTGACCCGTTGTCAAATAATTTTCTAGAGTTTAAAATTCAAGATTCATGAGCCATAAACCATGATTTTGTCCAATTATTTATTTGTTGGACCCAATGTAAAATAATTTATGAGTTAAGAATTCATGATTTTATGAGATATAACCCATGATTTTCGTTATTTTTTAGTTTCATTCAATTACAAATAATTTTTAAGAGTTTTAAATTCACGATTTTATGGGATATAACACATGATTTTTGTCCATTTTTTTACCTAATAGGAATTAATTTTTGAGTTTAAAATGAATGATTTCATGTGCTATAATCCATGATTTTTGTCCATTTTGTTCATTTAGATCCAATGAAAAATAATTTTTAGAATTCAAAATTCACGATTTCATGGGCTATATCCCATGATTTTTGTCAAATTTAATTCTATCTAATAGCAAATAATTTTTGGAGTTCAAAACTAATGGTTCATGAGCTATAACCATAATTTTTGTCCATTTTGTTCTTTTCAATCAAATGGCAAACATGTTGGAAACACGACATACAACAAGCGGAATATGCATATCGTGACTATTAATCAAAATTAGAAAAATACATGGAACGTTTTCCAATCTTTCATAATCCATCTCCCAATATTTACTGAAAAATCCATCTCCCAAGATCTAGCTAAAATTTCAATGCTTCTCGAGAGAAAAAGCCTCCAACTAAAATCCATCACCAAGAGGAGCAATACTAAGAGCTATAACCCAAGATTTTAGCTATTTTAATTATTTCATCGATTGGCAAATAATTTTACGGAGGCTAAAATTTATGATTTCATGAGATATAACCCATGTTTTTCACCATTTATAGTCGTTCAATCTAATATTTTTTAGTCGTTTTTGTTAGTTTCGATCCCATGTTTTTAGCCATTTTTAGTCATTTTGACCCATTGGCAAATAATTTTGTAGAATCCAAACTTCATGATTTTTGAGCTATAACCCATCATTTTGGCCATTTTAGTCATTTCTACATATTAGAAAATAATTGCATGTTAAAATTCACAATTTCATTGACTCCATGATTTTTGGTCATTTTATTTGATTCATCCTATTTACATAATTCCATAGAAATCAAAGCTTACGATCTTATGAGATATAACCAATGATTCTTGGGCAATTTTATCTGTTTCGACCCATTGGTAAATAACTTTGTTGAGGACAAAATTCACAATTTTATGAGCTATAACCAAAGCCTTTTCCATTTATAGTCCTTTCAACCCATTGGCAAATAATTTTCTTGTGGCCAAAATTCACCATTACATGATCTATAATGCACGATTATTAGCCATTTTATATCATTTTGACCCATTGCTAAATAAGATAGCAAAAGCTAAATTTTCAATTTCTCACTATAACCTATAATTTTTGGTCATTTCTAGTCATTTCAAACCATTGGCAAATAATTTTGTGGAGTTTAAACTTCATGATTTCGTGAGCTATAACCCATGATTTTTGGCCATTTTAGTCATTTTGACCCATTGGCAAATAATTTCGTGGTGGCCAAAATTCACGATTTCATGAGCTATAATCCATGATTTTTGGCCATTTTAGTCATTTTGACCCATTGGCAAATAATTTCATGAGCTATAACCCATAATTTTTAGCCATTTTTAGTCATTTTGACCCGTTGTCAAATAATTTCGCGATGGCCAAAATTCACGATTTCATGAGCTGTAACCCATAATTTTTAGCCATTTTTAGTCATTTTGACCCATTGTCAAATAATTTCACAGAGGCCAAAATTCATGATTTCATGAGCTATAACCTACAATTTTAGGTTATTTTTACTCATTCGACCGTTGCCAAACAATTTCATGGATCCCAAAATTGAAGATTTTATGAGCTATATCCCATAATTTTTTACCATTTCTAGTTATTTCAACTTCGTTGTGAAAAAATTTCATGTCGCATAAACTTCACGATTTTGTGAGCTATAACTCTTGATTTTTGGCCATTTTTAAATATTTCGACTTGTTAGTAAATAATTTCATGGAGACCAAAATTCACAATTTTATGAGCTATAACCCATGATTTTTAGCCATTTTTAGTCATTTTGACCCATTGTCAAATAATTTCGCGATGGCCAAAATTCACGATTTCATGAGCTATAACCCATGATTTTGGCCATTTTAGCCATTTTTAGTCATTTTGAACCATTGGTAAATAATTTCACTGAGGCCAAAATTTATATTTTCATGAGCTATGACCCATAATTTTTATTTCAATTATTTTGATCCATTGGCAAATAATTTCACGGTGGCCAAAATTCACGATTTCATGAGCTATGACCCATAATTTTTAGCCATTTTTAGTCATTTTGACCCATTGTCAAATAATTTCGCGATGGCCAAAATTCACGATTTCATGAGCTATAACCCATGATTTTTGGCCATTTTAGTCATTTCAACCCATTGGTAAATAATTTTGTGGAGGCCAAAATTCATGATTTTATGAGCTATAACCCATGATTTTTGGCCATTTTAGTCATTTTGACCCATTGTCAAATAATTTCGCGATGGCCAAAATTCATGATTTCGTGAGCTATAACCCATGATTTTTGGCCATTTTAGTCATTTTGACCCGTTGTCAAATAATTTCACAGAGGCCATACTTTACAATTTAATGAGCTATGACCCATAATTTTTAGCCATTTTTAGTCATTTCAACCCATTGGTAAATAATTTTGTGGAGGCCAAAATTCACGATTTCATGAGCTATAACCCATAATTTTTCATTTTAGCGGTTTAGATTCATTGGCAACTAATTTCACACAACCCTAGGTCATGATTTTATGAGCTATAACCCATGATTTTTATTTTTATCATTTTGACCCATTGTCAAATAATTTCGCGATGGCCAAAATTCACAATTTTATGAGCTATAACCCATAATTTTGGCCTTTTTCATTTCAAGGTTGCCAAACAATTTCATGGATCCCAAAATTGAAGATTTTATGAGCTATAACCCATGATTTTTGGCCATTTCTAGTCATTTTGACCCATTGTCAAATAATTTCGCGATGGCCAAAATTCATGATTTTGTGAGCTATAACTCTTGATTTTTGGCCATTTTTAAATATTTCGACTTATTGGTAAATAATTTCATGGAGACCAAAATTCACAATTTTATGAGCTATAACCCATAATTTTTAGCCATTTTTAGTCATTTTGATCCATTGGCAAATAATTTCATGGAGACCAAAATTCACGATTTCATGAGCTATAACCCATGATTTTTGGCCATTTTAGTTGTATAGACCCATTAATAAATAATTTCACTGAGGCCAAAATTTATATTTTCATGAGCTATGACCCATAATTTTTATTTCAATTATTTTGATCCATTGGCAAATAATTTTACGGTGGCCAAAATTCACGATTTCATGAGCTATAACCCATGATTATTTGCCCTTTTTAGTCATTTTGAACAATTGGCAAAGAATTTTATGGAGTCCAAACTCCAAGATTTCATGCACTATTACAACAATTTTTCTCCATTTTTAGTCATTTCGACCCATAGTCAAATAATTTTATGTAGCCAAAATTCACGATTTCATGAGCTATAACCCATGATTTTTTCCATTTTAGTCAATTTGGCCATTTGTCAAATAATTTCGCGATGGCCAAAATTCACAATTTCATTAGCCAAAACCCATGATTTTTAGCCATTTTAGTCATTTTGACCCATTAGCAAATAATTTCATGCATGCTAAACGTTATGATTTCATGAGCTATAACCAATGATTTTTGCTATTTTAGTCTCTTCAACCCATTGGTAAATAATTTCACAAAGGCCAAAATTCACGATTTCATGAGCTATAACCCATGATTTTTGCCATTTTATTCAATTCAACCCATTTGCACATAATTCTACAAAAACAAAATTCACAATTTTATGAGCTATAACCCATGATTATTTGCAAGTTTTAGTCGTTTCAACCCATTGGTAAATAATTTTGTAGAGGCCAAAATTCATAATTTCATGAGATGTAACCTGTGATTTTTTTTCCATTTTAGTCAATTTGGCCATTTGTCAAATAATTTTATAGTGGCCAAAATTCACGATTCCATGATTTTTGGCAATTGTCATTTTGACCCGTTGTCAAATAATTTTGTAGTGGCTAAAATTCATGATTTTGTGAGCTATGAACCATGATTTTTGCCTTTTTGAGTCACTTTGACCAATTGTCAAACAATTTCGTGGTGACTAAAATTCACGATTTTGGCTATTTTATTCGTTTGATCCGTTAACAAAAATTTTGAGGAGCTGAAAATTCATGATTTTGTTAGCTATAACTAACAATTTTAGCATTTTAGTCATTTTGACCCATGCTCAAACAATATCAGGTGATTAATCATGATTTCGTGAGCTATACCCATGATTTTTGGCCATTTCTAGTCGTTTTGAACCGTAGTCAAAAGATTTTGTAGGGCCCAAGATTAAAGATTTCATGAGCTATAACCCATAATTTTAGCCATTTTTAGTCATTTTGACCCGTTGTTAATGCAACGGCCAAAATTCATGATTTTATGAGCTATAACACATGAGTTTTATCCATTTTATTTGTTTTGATTCATTGGTCATTATTCTTGAGAGACAAAATTCATGATTTCATAAGCTATGGCCCATGGTTATTAGCCATTTTTAGCCGTTTTGACCAATGGTAAATAAATTTGTAATGGCCAAAATTCACCATTTCATTAACTAAACCCATGATTTTTTTAAAATTTTAATCATTTTGACCCATGGCAAATAATTTCGCGATGGCCAAAATAATGATTTCATTAGTTTTAATGCACGATTATTAGCCATTTTAGTCATTTTGATCCATTGGCAAATAATTTCACGAGGCTAAGATTCACGATTTTGTGAGCTATAATCCATAATTTTTCCCCATTTTTGTCATTTCGAACCATTGGCAAATAATTTTGTGGTATTCAAACTTCATGATTTCATGAGCTATAACCCACTATTTTTGGTCATTCAACCCATTTATAAATAATTTTGCAAAGTTCAAAATTCACGATTACATGAGCTATAACCTACGATTTTTGGTCATTTTAGGTTCTTCGATCCATTGGAAAATAATTCCTGAGGTGAATTTATGATTTCATGAGCTATAACCTATAATTTTTGGCCATTTTTAGTCATTTTGACCCGTTGTCAAATAATTTTGTAGTGGCTAAAATTCACGATTTTGTGAGCTATACCCATGATTTTTTCATTTTTAGTCATTTTGACCCGTTGTCAAATAATTTCATGGTGGCTAAAATTCATGATTTTGTGAGCTATGAACCATGATTTTTGCCTTTTTGAGTCACTTTGACCAATTGTCAAACAATTTCGTGGTGACTAAAATTCACGATTTTTGGCTATTTTATTCGCTTCATCCGTTAACAAAAATTTTGAGGAGCTGAAAATTCATGATTTTGTTAGCTATAACTAACAATTTTAGCATTTTAGTCATTTTGACCCATGCTCAAACAATATCAGGTGATTAATCATGATTTCGTGAGCTATACCCATGATTTTTGGCCATTTCTAGTCGTTTTGAACCGTAGTCAAAAGATTTTGTAGGGCCCAAGATTAAAGATTTCATGAGCTATAACCCATAATTTTAGCCATTTTTAGTCATTTTGACCCGTTGTTAATGCAACGGCCAAAATTCATGATTTTATGAGCTATAACACATGAGTTTTATCCATTTTATTTGTTTTGATTCATTGGTCATTATTCTTCAGAGACCAAAATTCATGATTTCGTGAGCTATACCCATGATTTTTAGCCATTTTAGTCATTTTGACCCAATGGTAAATAAATTTGTAATGGCCAAAATTCACCATTTCATTAACTAAACCCATGATTTTTTTAAAATTTTAATCATTTTGACCCATTAGCAAATAATTTTGTAGAGGCCAAAATTCACGATTTCATGAGCTATAACCCATAATTATTGGCCATTTTTAGTCATTTTGATCCATTGGCAAATAATTTCACGAGGCTAAGATTCACGATTTTGTGAGCTATAATCCATAATTTTTCCCCATTTTTGTCATTTCGAACCATTGGCAAATAATTTTGTGGTATTCAAACTTCATGATTTTGTGAGCTATAACCCACTATTTTTGGTCATTCAACCCATTTATAAATAATTTTGCAAAGTTCAAAATTTATTACATGAGCTATAACCTACGATTTTTGGTCATTTTAGGTTCTTCGATCCATTGGAAAATAATTCCACAGAGGCTGAATTTATGATTTCGTGAGCCATAACCAATGATATTTTGCCATTTTTAGTAATTTTGACCTGTTGGCAAATAATTTCACCTGAGGCCCAAATTCATGATTTCATGAGCTATAACCCATAATTTTTGAGCAGTTTTAGTCATTTTGACCCATTTTAAATAATTTTGTAGTGGCCAGAATTCATGATTTCATCAGCTATAACCCATGATTTTTAGTCATTTTTAATCGTTTCGACCCATTAGCAAATTAATTTATGGAGGCCAAAATTTACAATTTCATGAGCTATAACCTATTATTTTTAGCCATTTTTAGTCATTTTGACCCATTGGCAAATAGTTTTGTGGGAGTTAAAATTCACAATTTCATAAGTTATAACCCAATATTATTTGCCATTTTTAGTCGTTTAGACTCATTGGCAAATAATTTTGTAGAGGCCAAAATTCATGATTTCATGAGCTATAACCAATAATTTTTTCCCATTGGCAAATAATTTCGTGATAGTAAAAATTAACGATTTCATAAGCTATGACACACGATTATTGGCCATTTCGACCCATTGGGAAATAATTTTGTGGTGAACAAAAGTCATGATTTCTTCCGCTATAACACACAATTATTGTCCATTTTTATTCATTTTAACCAATTGGAAAATTATTTCACAATGGCCAAAATTCATGATTTCGTGTATCTATTACCTATGATTTTTTTGCCATTTCTAATTTTTTCAGACAATTGGCAAATAATTTGGCGGAGTCCAAACTTCATGATTTTGTGAGCAATAACCTTGGATTTTCAGCCAACTTTAGTCGTTTTAACTTGTTGGCAATTAATTTTGCAGAGGCCGAAATTCATGGTTTCATGATCTATAATTTATAATTTTTGGCCATTTTTAGTGGTTTGGACCCGTTGGAAAATAATTTCACGGAGATCAAAATTCACGATTTCATGAGCTATATAACCCAAAAATTTTAGCCATTTTTACTCGTTTTGACCCATTAGCAAATAATTTGGTATAGGCCAAAATTGACGATTTCATGTGCTATAATCCTTGATTGTTTGCCATTTTTAATCACTTCGACCCGTTGTCAAATATTTTCGCAGTGGCTAAAATTAATAATTTTATAAGCTATAACCCATAATTTTTGGCCCTTTCTAGTCGTTTTGACCCATAAGTAAATAATTTTATGGTGTCCAAAATTTCCTATTTTATGAGCTATAACCCATTATTTTTTGCCAGTTTTAGTTATTTTGACCCGTTGGCAACAAATTTTGCGTAGACCATAATTCAAGATTTCATGAGCTATAACCAATGATTTTTTTACTATTTTAATTTATTTCACACATAAACAAATAATTTTGTAGGTTCAATTTCGATTTCATGAGCTATAACCCATGATTTTTGGCCATTTTAGTCATTTCGACCCATTGGGAAATAATTTTGTGGAGATCAAAATTCACGATTTCATGAGCTATAACCCACTATTTTTGGTCATTTTAGGTTCTTCGATCCATTGGAAAATAATTTCACGAGGCCAAAATTCATGATTTCATGAGCTATAACCCATGATTTTTGGCCATTTTTAGTTATTTTGACCCATTGGCAAATAATTTCACGAGGCCAAAATTCATGATTTCATGAGCTATAATCCATGATTTTTGGCTATTTTAGTCATTTTGACCCGTTGTCAAATAATTTTGCAGAGGCCAAAATTCATGATTTCATGAGCTATAATCCATAATTTTTAGCCATTTTAGTCATTTCAACCCATTAGCAAATTAATTTATGGAGGCCAAAATTCACGATTTCATGAGCTATAACCTATTATTTTTAGCCATTTTAGTCGTTTTGACCCATTAGCAAATAATTTTGCGGAGGCCAAAATTCATGATTTCATGAGCTATAACCCATAATTTTGGCCCTTTCTAGTCGTTTTGACCCATTGGCAAATAATTTTGTAGAGGCCAAAATTCATGATTTCATGAGCTATAACCAATAATTTTTCCCATTGGCAAATAATTTCACGATGGCCAAAATTCACGATTTCATAAGCTATAACCCATGATTTTTAGTCATTTCAACCCATTGGCAAATAATTTTGTGGTGAACAAAAGTCATGATTTCTTCCGCTATAACACACAATTATTGTCCATTTTATTCATTTTAACCAATTGGAAAATTATTTCACAATGGCCAAAATTCATGATTTCGTATCTATTACCTATGATTTTTGCCATTTTTAGTCATTTTGACCCATTGGCAAATAATTTTGTAGAGGCCAAAATTCATGATTTTGTGAGCAATAACCTTGGATTTTCAGCCAACTTTAGTCGTTTTAACTTGTTGGCAATTAATTTTGCAGAGGCCTAAATTCATGGTTTCATGATCTATAATTTATAATTTTTGGCCATTTTAGTTGTTTTGACCCATTGGCAAATAATTTCACGGAGATCAAAATTCACGATTTCATGAGCTATATAACCCATAATTTTGGCCCTTTCTAGTCGTTTTGACCCATTAGCAAATAATTTGGTATAGGCCAAAATTGACGATTTCATGTGCTATAATCCTTGATTGTTTGCCATTTTTAGTCATTTTGACCCGTTGTCAAATATTTTCATAGTGGCTAAAATTAATAATTTTATAAGCTATAACCCATAATTTTGGCCCTTTCTAGTCGTTTTGACCCATAAGTAAATAATTTTATGGTGTCCAAAATTTCCTATTTTATGAGCTATAACCCATGATTTTTGGCCATTTTAGTCATTTTGACCCATTGGCAAATAATTTTGCGGAGGCCAAAATTAAAGATTTCATGAGCTATAACCAATGATTTTTTACTATTTTAATTTATTTCACACATAAACAAATAATTTTGTAGGTTCAATTTCACGATTTCATGAGCTATAACCCACGATTGTTGGTCATTTTCAGTCATTTGACCGATTTGAAAATAATTTTGTGGAGATCAAAATTCACATTTTTATGAGCTATAATCTATGATATTTGACCATTTTTAGTAGTTTCGATCTGTTGGCAAATAATTTCACGGAAGCTAAAATTCATGATTTCATGAGCAACATCCCGCGATTTTGATATTTTAGTCCTTTTGCTTCGTTGGCAAAAACTTTCTAGGAGGTAAAAATTCATGATTTTATGAGCTATAATCCATAATTTTTGGCATTTTTAGTCATTTCGACCCTTTGTCAAATAATTTAACAGTGGCTAAAATTCATATCTTTGTGAGCTATAATCCATAATTTTTGGCTATTTTTAGTCATTTCGATCAGTAGTCAAAAAATCTTACAGAGGCCAAAATTAAAAATTTCATGAGCTATAACCCATGATTTTTGGCCATTTTAGTCATTTTAGTCATTTTGAAATAACTTTGTAATGGCAAAATTTCACAATTTTATGAGCTCTAACCCACGATTTATTGCCAATTCTAGTTGTTTCGACCCATTGGCACATAATTTCACGCATGCCAAAAGTCATGATTTCATGAGCTATTACCCATGATTTTTAACCATTTATAGTCATTTTGACCCATTGACAAATAATTTTGCGAAGGCCAAAATTCAATATTTCATGAGCTATAAACCACTTTTTTGGCCATTTTTATTCGATTTGACCCACTGACACATAATTTTGCGGAGGCCAAAATTCACAATTTCATGAGCTATAATCCAGGATTATTAGCCATGTTTAGTCATGTCGACCCATTGGTAAATAATTTGGAGAGGCTAAAATGCACAACTCTATGAGCTATAACCCATGATTATTTTCTATTTTTAGTCGTTTCGACCCATTGGCAATGAATTTCACGATGGCCAAAATTCACAATTTTATGAGCTATAACCCACAATTTGTTTCTATTTTTAGTTGTTTTGACCCATTGGCAAATAATTTCGCGGAGGCCAAAATTCCGTAGAGACATAATTTTTCACCAATTTATGTGTTATAACTTATGATTTTTGACCGTTTTTATTTGATTCGACCCATTAGCACACGATTTTGCGGAACCCAAAATTTACGATTTCATGAGCTATAACTCATTATTATAGGCCATTTTTACCCATCGGTAAATAATTTTGTACTATTTTTAATCATTTTGACCCATTGGCAAATAATTTTGCGGAGGCCAAAATTCACGATTTCATGACCTATAACCTATGATTTTTTCCTATTTCTAGTCATTTTGAAATAACTTTGTAATGGCAAAATTTCATGATTTGGTGAGATATAACCCATGATTATTACCCATTTTTAGTCATTTCAAACCACTACAAATAATTTCGTTGCGCTTAAACCTCACGCTTTCATGAGCTATAACCCACAATTTGTTTCTATTTTTAGTTGTTTCGATCCCTTAGAAAATAATTTTATGGAGGCCAAATTCATGATTTGATGTGTTTTAACATATGATTTTGACGGTTTTATTTGATTCGACCAATTGGCACACAATTTTATGGAATCCAAAAATTCACGATTTCATGAGCTATAACTCATTATTATAGGCCATTTTACCCATCGGTAAATAATTTTGTACTATTTTTAATCATTTTGACCCATTGGCAAATAATTTCGTGGTGGCCAAAATTTGCGATTTCATGACCTATAACCTATGATTTTTTTCCTATTTCTAGTCATTTTGAAATAACTTTGTAATGGCAAAAATTTCATGATTTGGTGAGATATAACCCATGATTATTACCCATTTTTAGTCATTTCAAACCACTACAAATAATTTCGTTGCGCTTAAACCTCACGCTTTCATGAGCTATAACCCACAATTTGTTTCTATTTTTAGTTGTTTCGATCCCTTAGAAAATAATTTTATGGAGGCCAAATTCATGATTTGATGTGTTTTAACATATGATTTTTGACGGTTTTTATTTGATTCGACCAATTGGCACACAATTTTGCGGAATCCAAAAAATTCACGATTTCATAAGCTATAACTCATTATTATTGGCCATTTTTACCCATCGGTAAATAATTTTGTGGAGGCCAAAACTCACAATTTCATAAGCTAAAACCCATAATTTTTTTTGTGTTTAGTCATTTCGTCCCACTGGTAATAATTTCGTGGTGAGCAAAATTCATGATTTCATGAGCTATAACACACGATTGTTGGGCATTTTTAGTAGTCTTGAACCATTGGTAAATAATTTTGTGTATGCCAAAATTTATGATTTCATAAGCTATTACCCACGATTTGCAGCCATTTTCAGTCTTTTAGACCAATTGACAAATAATTTTACAGAGGTCAAAATTGACAATATCAAGAGATACAACCCATGATTCTTTCCATTTTTAATCATATCGACCCATTGGCTAATAATTTCATGAATGCCAAAATCTACAATTTCGTGATCTTACCATTTTAGTTGTTTCGATCTGTTGACAAATAATTTCGTGGAGGCCAAAATTCACGATTTCGTGAGCTACAACCCACAATATTTGGCCATTCTTAGTCGTTTTGACCCGTTGTCAAATAATTTCACGAAAGATAAAACTAAAGGTTTAATGAGCTATAATGATCAACATATTTTATTACACTTTTATACCCTCATTATCTATTTTATTTGAATAATATATGCTAATAAAGTATTTTTATCTTAATTTGTAGGTTAATGGAGAATTAATGAATAAGAGCCCAAAAAACTCAGATTCTCTCATTTTTTTGACCTTTTATTGAAGTCCATATTGAAGCCCAAAGATCAAGCTCAAAAGTCAAGAGATCAAGAAAAATCGTGGGTTAAGAAGACCTTCCAAAATTATAAACTTTTATTTGCAACAAATAAAAAATTTCCTCCTTTTAATTTTCATTTGTTTCTTCTTCGTTGATGAAGATGAAGATTTGTCATCAAGGGGCCAACCCTACAATGTAAGTTTTATTTTTACTTTTATTTTCTTATTTTAGAAATGCACGTTTAGGATTTTTTTTTTTTTTTTTTTTTATGTTGGTAGATTAAATTTATTCCATGCTTGTAATATAGATTTACTTTCATGCTCTTTTATTTTGTTATTTAGATTTATTTTCATGCCTTGTAGAACTTCTTTTCTTGCCTTGTAGTTAGCCTATATTTTTCTTTTTAATTCTTGTTTTAGATTTACTTTTATGCTCATCTCTCTTTCTTAATTGTTAGTTTATATTTCTTCCTTGTAGTTTAGATCTAATTCTTGTTCTTTTATGCTTTCTTGTATAGAATTTATTTCCTTGTTTTTATTTTCTAAAATGAGTAACTAATTCTTATAGGATTCTAGGATTGTATGAAACTAGTTCAATTTCCTTTATGATTCATGGATTGCTCTCTTTATGCTTAAATTTGATAATCTATGCTTATCTTCAGTGGTTTGATAGGTTATGCTTATGAATTCTAGAATTACTATCTAGTTTTTATTTTTTCATAAATGAAAATTTTGATTGGATGATAATTTGATAGATTATGCCTTCTTTCAGTAGTTTGATAATCTGTTCTTAGTAAATCTAAAGTAAAATATGATAAAAGAAAATAGTTCATAAATTCTAAATGAAACTAACTAGTAAATTTAATTCTAGATTTCTCATTTATCTACTTGTTTTCCCCTCAATCCTTCTTGATTTTGATTTTCCTCCATCTCTTAATTTTTCTTTTCTTGATTTTCTTGATGATTATTCTCTTCTTATTTCTATTTCTCTTTTATTTTCTTCTAGTTCCTTTTGTGTTTTTTTATTTGTTATCTCCTTCTCCCTCTTATTTTTTACTTTCTTTCTTTGTGACAAATCACTCCTTCTACCTCTCTACACATTTTATTTCACCTTTTTGTCCACGTACTTTTAAGACTAACTTTAGGAATTTCTAAACACACACCTTCCTCGTGGATTCGATATCTTTCTACACTATAACTTGATAGTTATTCTCTTATAAATTTTGTGCAATGTATATACCCTCATCATATAACCACAATTTTTGGCCATTTATTATCATTTTTGACCCATTGTCAAATAATTTCGCAATAGCAAAACTTCAAAGTTCCGTAAGCTATAACCCATGATTTTTTTTCCATTTCTAGTTGATTCGACCGAATGCAAATTATTTCATGCAGACAAAAATTCATGATTTCATGCGCTATAAGCCATAATTTTTAGTCATTTTTAGTCGTTTCCACACGGCAAATAATTTTGCGAAGGACTAAATTCACGAATTCATAGCTATAACCCATGATTTCATTCATTTTGAGTCATTTCGACCCTTTGGCAAATAATTTCGCATTGGCCAAAATTCAAAATTTATGTAACCCATGACTTTTTTAACCATTTTTAGTTGTTTTGACCCATTGGCAAATAATTTCTTGGTGGCTAAATTTCATGATTTCGTGACGATTATTGGCCATTTTAGTCATTTCAAACTATTAGCAAATAATTTCATAGAGTCAAAACTCACGCTTTCATGAGCTATAATCCATGATTTTGGCCATTTTAGTCATTTTGACCCTTGGCAAAAGTTTCACAGAGGCCAAATTTTACGATTTAATGACTCATAACCCATGACTTTAGGCCATTTTATTTGATTCGACCCATTGGTACATAATTCCTCGGAGACCAAAATTTATTATTTCATGAGCCATTGCTCATGATTATTAGCTATTTTAATCATTTCGATCCATTGGTAAATAATTTTGCGAAGACCAAAATTCATAATTTCATGAGCTAAACCCATGATTTTGGCCATTTTAGTCATTTTGACCAATTGGCAATAATTTTGGGTTGGGCAAAAATTCATGATTTCATGAGCTATAACACATGATTATTAGGTATTTTTAATCATTTTAAACCAGTGGTAAATAATTTTACGGATGCCAAAATTCATGATTTCATAAACTATTACACATGATTTATGGCCATTTTCAATCGTTTAGAACTATTGGCAAATTATTTTGCAGAGGCCACAATTGATGATTACATGAGCTATAACCCATAATTTTTTCCACTTTTAGTCAATTCGACCCATTGGCAATTAATTTCGTGGCATGATCTATTACCCATAAATTTGGCTATTTTTAATCATTTTGACCCATTAGCAAATAAGTTTGCGGAGGCAAATCTTCACAATTTCGTGAGCTATAACCCATAATTTTTAACCATTTTTAGTTGTTTCGACCCGCTGGCAAATATTTTTGCAGAGGCCAAAAGTCACGATTTAGTGAGCAATAAACCATGATTTTTTGCTATTGCTAGTCATTTCGAACCATTAGCAAATAATTTCATGAAATCTAAACTTCACGGTTTTGTGAGCTATGACCTATAATTTTTTACTACTTTTAGTCGGTTCAACCCATTGATAAATAATTTCACAGATGCCAAAATTCATAATTTTATGAACTATAATGCATAAATTTTTACCATTTTTATCATTTCAAACCATTGGCAAATAACTTCGCGGAAGCCAAAATTTACGATTTCGTGAGTTATAATCCATGATTTTTGGCCTTTAGTCATTTCGACCTGCTGGTAAAGAATTTCACAAAGGCCAAAATTCATGATTTCCTGAGCTATTATCAACCATTTTTGGCCATTTTTTCTGCTCCGACCCGTTATCAAATAATTTTGCATTAGCCAAACTTCATGATTTCGTGAGCTAAAATCGACGATTTTTAGCCATTGTTTTCATTTCGACCCATTGTCAAATAGATTCGTGGTGGCGAAATTCATGATTTTGTGAGCTATAACCCATGATTTTTAGCCACTTTTAGTCATTTTGACCTTTGTCAAATAATTTTGTAGGGGCCAAAATAAAGATTTCAAGAGCTATATCCAACGATTTTTTCATTTTGAGTCATTTCGACTTTGGCAAATAGGCCAAAATTCATAATTTCATAATCCATAACCTATGATTTTCTTACCATTTTCAGTTGTTTTGACCCATAGTGAAATAATTATGTGGTCACCAAAATTCGGATTTCATGAGCTACAACCCACAATTATTGGCCATTTTAGCCATTTCGATCCGTAGAATAAATTCATGATAGTCAAAGTTACGATTTCATGAGTTATAACCCACAATTATTGGCCATTTTAGTCATTTCAAGTCATTACCAAATAATTTTCCGAGTTTAAACTTCATGATTTCGTGAGCTATTACCCATAATTTTTGGCTATTTTTAGTTATTTTGACCTGTTGGCAAATAATTTTGCGGAGGCCAAAATTCACGAATTAATGACTTATAACCCATGATTTTTGGCCATTTTATTCGATTCAACCCATTGGCAAATAATTTCACGGAGGCCAAAATTCACGATTTCATAAACTATTACACATGATTTATGGCCATTTTAGTCATTTTCATTGAATAATTTTATGGAGGCCAAAATTCACAATTTCGAGCTAAAACCCATGACTTTGTTCCACTTTTATCCATTTCCACCCATCGGTAATAATTTTACAATGGACAAAATTCATGATTTTATGAGCTATCATGCATGATTATTAGGCATTTTAGTTATTTCGAACCATTGGCAAATAATTTTGCAGATGCCAAAATTCACGATTTCATAAACTATTACCCACGATTTATGGCCATTTTAGTCGTTTAGACCCATTAGAAAATAAGTTTGCAAAGGCTAAAATTGATGATTTCATGAGCTATAAGCCCATGATTTTTCCATTTTTATTCATTTCGACCCATTGGCAAATAATTTCGTGGTGAATAAAATTTTCGATTTCATGATCTCAGAACCCAAGATTTTTAGCTAGTTTTTCTCATTTCAACCCATTGGCAAATAATTTTGTTGAGGTAAAATTTTGCAATTTCGTGAGCTATAACCCATAATTTTTGGCCATTTTAGTCGTTTTGACCCATTGGCAAATATTTTATGGAGGCCAAAAGTCACGATTTCTTGAGCAATAACCCACTATTTTTGGCCATTTCTAGTCATTTTGAACCATTGGTAAACAATTTCATAGAGTCCAAACTTAATAATTTTGTGAGCTATAACCCATGATTTTTAGCCACTTTTAGTCATTTCAACCCATTGGCAAATAATTTCACAGAGGCCAAAATTCACTATTTTATGAGCTATAACGCACGATTTTTTGCCATTTTATCATTTTGACCCGTTGAAAATTAATTTCACGGAGGCCAAAATTTATGATCTCGTGAGTTATAATCCATGCTTTTGGCCATTTTAGTCATTTTGACCTATTGGCAAACAATTCACGAAGGCCAAAATTCATGATTTCATGAGCTATTACCCATAATTTTTGGCTATGTTTTTCTATTTTGACCTGTTATCAAATAATTTTGCATTAGCCAAACTTCATGATTTCGTGAGCTAAAATCGACGATTTTAGCCATTGTTTTCATTTCGACCCATTGTCAAATAGATTCGTGGTGGCGAAATTCATGATTTTGTGAGCTATAACCCATGATTTTTAGCCACTTTTAGTCATTTCGACCCATTGTCAAATAATTTTGTAGGGGCCAAAATAAAGATTTCAAGAGCTATATCCAACGATTTTTTCATTTTGAGTCATTTCGACTTTGGCAAATAGGCCAAAATTCATAATTTCATAATCCATAACCTATGATTTTCTTACCATTTTCAGTTGTTTTGACCCATTGTCAAATAATTTTATGGAGGCCAAAATTCATGATTTCATGAGCTACAACCCACAATTATTGGCCATTTTTAGCCATTTCGATCCGCTGTAGAATAAATTCATGATAGTCAAAGTTACGATTTCATGAGTTATAACCCACAATTATTGGCCATTTTTAGTCATTTCAAGTCATTACCAAATAATTTTCTGGAGTTTAAACTTCATGATTTCTTGAGCCATAACCCATAATTTTTGGCTATTTTTAGTTATTTTGACCTGTTGGCAAATAATTTTGCGGAGGCCAAAATTCACGAATTAATGACTTATAACCCATGATTTTTGGCCATTTTTATTCGATTCAACCCATTGGCAAATAATTTCACGGAGGCCAAAATTCACGATTTCATAAACTATTACACATGATTTATGGCCATTTTAGTCATTTTCATTGAATAATTTTATGGAGGCCAAAATTCACAATTTCGAGCTAAAACCCATGACTTTGTTCCACTTTTATCCATTTCCACCCATCGGTAATAATTTTACAATGGACAAAATTCATGATTTTATGAGCTATCATGCATGATTATTAGGCATTTTTAGTTATTTCGAACCATTGGCAAATAATTTTGCAGATGCCAAAATTCACGATTTCATAAACTATTACCCACGATTTATGGCCATTTTAGTCGTTTAGACCCATTAGAAAATAAGTTTGCAAAGGCTAAAATTGATGATTTCATGAGCTATAAGCCCATGATTTTTCCATTTTTATTCATTTCGACCCATTGGCAAATAATTTCGTGGTGAATAAAATTTTCGATTTCATGATCTCAGAACCCAAGATTTTTAGCTAGTTTTTCTCATTTCAACCCATTGGCAAATAATTTTGTTGAGGTAAAATTTTGCAATTTCGTGAGCTATAACCCATAATTTTTGGCCATTTTAGTCGTTTTGACCCATTGGCAAATATTTTATGGAGGCCAAAAGTCACGATTTCTTGAGCAATAACCCACTATTTTTGGCCATTTCTAGTCATTTTGAACCATTGGTAAACAATTTCATAGAGTCCAAACTTAATAATTTTGTGAGCTATAACCCATGATTTTTAGCCACTTTTAGTCATTTCAACCCATTGGCAAATAATTTCACAGAGGCCAAAATTCACTTAATTAATGACTTATAACCCATGATTTTTGGCCATTTTATTCGATTCAACCCATTGGCAAATAATTTCACAGATGCCAAAATTCATGATTTCATGAGCTATAACCCACAATTATTGGCCATTTTAGTCATTTTCATTGAATAATTTTGCGGAGGCCGCAATTCACAATTTCGAGAGCTAAAACCCATGACTTTGTTCCACTTTTATCCATTTCCACCCACTGGTAATAATTTTACAATGGACAAAATTCATGATTTTATGAGCTATCATGCATGATTATTAGGCATTTTAGTTATTTCAACCATTGGCAAATAATTTTGCAGATGCCAAAATTCACGATTTCATAAACTATTACCCACGATTTATGGCCATTTTTAGTCGTTTAGACCCATTAGAAAATAAGTTTGCAAAGGCTAAAATTGATGATTTCATGAGCTATAAGCCCATGATTTTTTCCATTTTTTATTCATTTCGACCCATTGGCAAATAATTTCGTGGTGAATAAAATTTTCGATTTCATGATCTCAGAACCCAAGATTTTTAGCTAGTTTTTCTCATTTCAACCCATTGGCAAATAATTTTGTTGAGGTAAAATTTTGCAATTTCGTGAGCTATTACCCATAATTTTTGGCTATTTTTAGTTATTTTGACTCGTTGGGAAATATTTTATGGAGGCCAAAGTCACGATTTCTTGAGCAATAACCCACTATTTTTGGCCATTTCTAGTCATTTTGAACCATTGGTAAACAATTTCATAGAGTCCAAACTTAATAATTTTGTGAGCTATAACCCATGATTTTTAGCCACTTTTAGTCATTTCAACCCATTGGCAAATAATTTCACAGAGGCCAAAATTCACTATTTTATGAGCTATAACGCACGATTTTTTTGCCATTTTTATCATTTTGACCCGTTGAAAATTAATTTCACGGAGGCCAAAATTTATGATCTCGTGAGTTATAATCCATGCTTTTTGGCCATTTTTAGTCATTTTGACCTATTGGCAAACAATTCACGAAGGCCAAAATTCATGATTTCATGAGCTATTACCCATAATTTTTGGCTATGTTTTTCTATTTTGACCTGTTATCAAATAATTTTTGGCTAATAAACATTTATGATTTCGTGAGCTATAACCGATGATTTTTGGCCATTTTTTGTCATTTCGACCCATTGTCAAATAATTTCGCGATGGCCAAAATTCATGATTTCGTGAGCTATACCCCATGATTCTTTTACCATTTTTAGTCATTTTGACCTTTGTCAAATAATTACACGGAGGCTAAACTTAAAGATATAATGAGCTATATCCCATAATTTTTTTATTTTGTCTCATTTAACCCTTTGGCAAATAATTTCATGGTGGCCCAAATTCACAATTTTAGGAGCTATAATCCATGATTTTTATATCATTTTTAGTTATTTTGACCAATTGGCAAATAATTTCATAGTGGCCAAAATTCACGATTTGAGGACCTATAACCTACGAATTTTTTCCCATATTTAGTCATTGTCATCCATTGTCAAATAACTTCGTAATGGCAAAATTTCATGATTTTGTGAGCCATAACCCATAATTATTGGCCATTTTTAGTCATTTCGACCCACAACAAATATTTTTGCAGAAGCCAAAAGTCACGATTTAGTGTGCAATAACCCATGATTTTTTGCTATTTCTAGTCATTTCGAACCATTAGCAAATAATTTCACGAAATCCAAACTTCACGATTTTGTGAGCTATAACCTACAATTTTTACTACTTTTAGTAGGTTTAACCCATTGACAAATAATTTCACAGAGGCCAAAATTCATAATTTTATGAGCTATAATGCACAAGTTTTGCCATTTTTAGTCATTTCGACCATTGTCAAATAATTTCACGGAGGCCAAAATTTATGATCTCGTGAGTTATAATCCTTGATTTTTGGCCTTTAGTCGCTTCGACTACGGTAAAGAATTTCACATGGCCAAAATTCATGATTTCTGAGCTATTATCAAACATTTTTAGTTATTTTTCCTAATCAGACCCGTTGTCAAATAAGTTTGCATTAGCCAAAATTCACTATTTTATGAGCTATACCACACGATTTTTTGCCATTTTTATCATTTTGACCCGTTGAAAAATAATTTCACGGAGGCCAAAATTGATGATCTCGTGAGTTATAATCCATGATTTTTGGCCATTTTTAGTCATTTTGACCTGTGGGCAAACAATTTATGAAGGCCAAAATTCAGGATTTCATGAGCTATTACCCATAATTTTTCGCTATTTTTTCCATTTTGACCTGTTGTCAAATAATTTTTGTCTAGGAAACATTTATGATTTCGTGAGCCATAACTCATGATTTTTTGCCATTTTTTGTCATTTCGACCATTGTCAAATAATTTCGCAATGACCAAAATTCTTGATTTCGTGAGCTATACCCCATGATTTTTTACCATGTTTAGTCATTTTGACCTTTGTCAAATAATTTCATGGAGGCTAAAATTAAATATTTTATGAGCTATATCCCACTTTTTATTTTCATGATTTCATGAGCTATAACCCATAATTTTTAGTCATTTTTAGTCATTTTGACTCATTGGCAGATAATTTTTAGCCTTTTTTACCATTTTAGTTGTTTTGACCCATTGGCAAATAATTTCATAGCGCCAAATTTCTTGATATGGTGAGCTATAACCTCGATTTGTTTCCTATTTTAACTATTTTGATTTGTTGTCAAATAATTTCACGATGGCCAAAATTCACGATTTTATGAGCTATAACCCATAATTATTGGCCATTTTAGTCATTTCAAACCATTAACAAATAATTTCGTGGAGTCCAAACTTCACAATTTCGTGAGCTCTAACCCGCGATTTGGGCCATTTATAGTCGTTTCGACCCCTTGGTGAAAAATTTTATGGAACCCAAAATTCATGATTTAATTACTTATAACCCATGATATTTGGCCATTTTTATTACATTTGACCCATTTGCACATAATTCCATGAAGACCAAAATTCACGATTTCATGAGCTATTACTCATGATTATTGGCTATTTTTAGTCATTTTGATTCATTGGTAAATAATTTTATGGAGACTAAAATTTATAATTTCATGAGCTAAACCCATGATTTTGTTCCATTTTTAGCTGTTTGGACTATTGGCAATAATTTTGCAATGGGTAAAATTCACAATTTTATGAGATATAACGCACAATTATAGGGCATTTTTAGTCATTTTGAACCATTCGTAAATAATTTTACGCACAATTTTATTTTGCGTCGTTTTTACCCTTTGACAAATAATTTCACGATGGCCAAATTTCACAATTTCAGGAGCTATAATTGATAATTTTTATACCATGTTTATTCATTTTAAACTATTGTCAAATAATTTCGTGGTGGTAAAAATTCATGATTTTATGACCTATAACCCATGATTTGTTTTTCATTTTTAGTCATTTTGATCCGTTGTCAAATAACTTCACAATGGTAAATTTCATAATTTTGTGAGCTATAACCCATAATTATTGGACATTTTTAGTCATTTGAAACCATTAGCAAATAATTTCGTGGCGTTTAAACTTCATGATCTCATGAGCGTCAACCCACAATTTCTGTCTATTTTTAGTAGTTTCAAACACTTAGCAAATAATTTCATGGATGCCAAAATTCATGATTTTATTAGTTATAACTCATGATTTTTGGCCATTTTTATTCGCTTTGACCCATTGGCACATAATTCCGCGATGACCAAAATTCACGATTTTATGAGCTATAACTCATTATCATTGGATATTTTTACCCATTGTTAAATAGTTTTGTGGAGGCCAAAACTCATAATTTCATAAGTCAAAACTTATGATTTTTTTTAGATTTTAGTCGTTTCGTCCCATTGGCAATGATATCAAGATGAGAAAAATTCACGATTTCATGAGATATAACGCACGATTATTAGGCATTTTTAGTCATTTTGAACCATTGGTAAATAATTTCATGGATTCCAAAATTAATGATTTCATGAACTATTATCCACGATTTACAGCAATTTCAGTCGTTTTTACATATTGGCAAATAAGTTTGCAAAATTGATAATTTCAAGAGCTATAACCCATGATCCTTTCCATTTTTAGTCATTTTGACCCATTTGCAAATAAATTCGCAGTGGCCAAAATCTACTATTTCATGATCTTATAACCCATGATTTTTGGCTATTTTAAGTTGTTTCGACCAGTTGGTAAATAATTTCACAGAGGCTAAAATTCATGATTTCGTGAGCTAAACCACATAATTTTTGGCCATTCTTAGTCGTTTTGACCCGTTGTCAAATAATTTTCTAGAGTTTAAAATTCAAGATTCATGAGCCATAAACCATGATTTTGTCCAATTATTTATTTGTTGGACCCAACAGAAAATAATTTATGAGTTAAGAATTCATGATTTTATGAGATATAACCCATGATTTTCGTGATATTTTTTAGTTTCGATTCAATTACAAATAATTTTTAAGAGTTTTAAATTCACGATTTTATGGGATATAACACATGATTTTTGTCCATTTTTTTACCTAATAGGAATTAATTTTTGGAGTTTAAAATGAATGATTTCATGTGCTATAATCCATGATTTTTGTCCATTTTGTTCATTTAGATCCAATGAAAAATAATTTTTAGAATTCAAAATTCACGATTTCATGGGCTATATCCCATGATTTTTGTCAAATTTAATTCTATCTAATAGCAAATAATTTTTGGAGTTCAAAACTAATGGTTCATGAGCTATAACCATAATTTTTGTCCATTTTTGTTCTTTTCAATCAAATGGCAAACATGTTGGAAACACGACATACAACAAGGCGGAATATGCATATCGTGACTATTAATCAAAATTAGAAAAATACATGGAACGTTTTCCAATCTTTCATAATCCATCTCCCAATATTTACTTGAAAAAATCCATCTCCCAAGATCTAGCTAAAAATTTCAATGCTTCCTGAAGAGAAAAAGCCTCCAACTAAAATCCACCCATCACCGAAGAGGAGCAATACTAAGAGCTATAACCCAAGATTTTTAGCTATTTTTAATTATTTCATCGCATTGGCAAATAATTTTACGGAGGCTAAAATTTATGATTTCATGAGATATAACCCATGTTTTTTCACCATTTATAGTCGTTCAATCTAATATTTTTTTAGTCGTTTTTGTTAGTTTCGTCCCATGTTTTTTAGCCATTTTAGTCATTTTGACCCATTGGCAAATAATTTTGTAGAATCCAAACTTCATGATTTTTTGAGCTATAACCCATCATTTTTGGCCATTTTTAGTCATTTCTACATATTAGAAAATAATTTCGCAGATGTTAAAATTCACAATTTCATGAGCGACTCCATGATTTTTGGTCATTTTTATTTGATTCATCCTATTGGCGCATAATTCCATAGAAATCAAAGCTTACGATCTTATGAGATATAACCAATGATTCTTGGGCAATTTTATCTGTTTCGACCCATTGGTAAATAACTTTGTTGAGGACAAAATTCACAATTTTATGAGCTATAACCAAAGCCTTTTCCATTTATAGTCCTTTCAACCCATTGGCAAATAATTTTCTTGTGGCCAAAATTCACCATTACATGATCTATAATGCACGATTATTAGCCATTTTATATCATTTTGACCCATTGCTAAATAAGATAGCAAAAAGCTAAATTTTCAATTTCGTCAGCTATAACCTATAATTTTTGGTCATTTCTAGTCATTTCAAACAATTGGCAAATAATTTTGTGGAGTTTAAACTTTATCATTTCGTGAGCTATAACACACGATTTTTCATCATTTTTTGTCATTTTGACCCGTAGGCAAATAATACTGTGGTGGCCAAAATTAACGATTTCATGAGCTAAAAATCATAATGTTTGGCCAATTTTAGTCATCATGAGCTATAAACCCACAATTTTTTATCACTTTTAATCCTTTCGACCTATTGTCAAATAATTTTGTGGTGGCAAAATTTATGAGTTTGTGAGCTATAACCTATAATTTTGGACATTTTTATTGTTCCAATCCATTGGCAATAATTTTATGCAGGAAGAAATTCATGACTTCTTGATATATAACCTACAATTTTAGCCTTTTTATCGTTTAGACCCATTGGCAAATAAAATTGCAAAAGTCAAAATTCATGATTTCATGGGCTATAACCCGTTATTTTTTTCATTTTAATCATTTAGACCCATTGGCAAATAACTTCCTGAGACCAAAATTCAGGATTTCATGAGCAATAACCCATGATTTTTTTCATTTTTAGTCATTTTAACCCATTGGCAAATATTTTCGTGGTGGCCAAAATTCACAATTTCATGAGCTATAACACATGATTATTTCCCATTTTCGGTCATTTTGATCCCTTGTCAAATAAGTTTACGGTAGCACAAATTCACAATTTCATGAGTGATAACCCTTGATTGTTGCCCATTTTTAGTCATTTCGAACCATTGACAAAACATTTTGTGGAGTTTAAAATTCATGATTTTATAAGCTATTATAAATAATTTTTGGCCATTTTAAGTCATTTCGGACGGTAGTCGAATAATTTTGCGGTGGTAAAAAATCACGATTTCGTATGCTATCTCCCACAATTTTTAGCTATTTTTTCATCATTTCGACCCATTGTCAATTAATTTCACAGAGGCCAAAATTAAAGATTTCATGAGCTATAACCTACAATTTTTAGCTACTTTTCATCGTTTCGACCCTTTGTTAAATAACTTTGCGGCATCAAAAATTCATAATTTCAAGAGCTACAACACATGATTTTTGGCCATTTTTAATTATTTCGACCTATTATCAAATATTTTCACAGTGGCTAAAATTCATGATTTCATGAGCTATAACCCATAATTTTTGCCCATTTCTAGTCATTTTGATGCGTAGGCAAATAATTTCATAGAGTTCAAAATTCAGTATTTTATGAGTTATATAACCCATAATTTTTGGTTATTTTTAGTCATTTTGGCTCGTTGGCAACTAATTTTGTGTAGACCAAAATTCACGATTTCATGAGCTTGCCATGATTTTTAATCATTTTTATTTATTTTGACCCATTGATAAATAATGTAGCAAATTCCAAAATTCAAGATTCCGTGAGCTAAAACCCACGATGTCTTGTCATTTTTAGTCATTTCCACTCATCGTTAAATTATTTTGCAGAGGCCAAAACTAAAGATTTTATGGGCTATAACCCATGATTTTTGACCATTTATAGTCCTCTTGACTTGTTCTAAAATAATTTCGCAGTGGCAAAAATTTAGGATTTCATGAGCTATAACCCATGATTTTTTTCAATTTTAGTTGTATAGACCCATTGGCAAATAATTTCACAGAGGCCATTCTTCACAATTTAATGAGCAATGACCTATAATTTTTAGCCATTTTTAGTAGTTTCGACCATTGGCAAAGAAGTTTGCGGAGGTTGAAATTCACGATCTCATGAGCTATAACCCATGAATTTTTTCCATTTTAGCAGTTTAGATTCATTGGCAACTAATTTCACACAACCCCAAAGTCATGATTTTATGAGCGATAACCCTTGATTTTTTATTTTTAGTCATTTTGACCAATTGTCAAATAATTTTGCGATGGCCAAAATTCACAATTTTTTGAATTATAACCCACAATTTTTGGCCATTTTTACTCATTTCGACCCGTTGCCAAACAATTTCATGGATCCTAAAATTGAAGATTTTATGAGCTATATCCCATAATTTTTTGCCATTTCTAGTTATTTCGACTCGTTGTCGAATAATTTCACTATGGACAAAAATCACGATTTTGTGAGTTATAACTCTTGAGTTTTGGCCATTTTTTAAATATTTCGACTTATTGGTAAATAATTTCATGGAGACCACAATTCATAATTTTATGAGCCATAATCGATAATTTTTAGCCATTTTTGGTCATTTTGATTCAATGGTTGAAGCTAAAATTCAAGATTTCATGAGCCATAACTCATGATTTTTTTTCAATTTTTAGTTGTATAGACCCATTGGCAAATAATTTCATTGAGGCCAAAATTTACATTTTCATGAGCTATGACCCTTAATTTTTGTTATTTCAATTATTTAGATTCATTGATAAATATTTTACGGTGGCCAAAATTCACAATTTCATGAGCTATAACCCATGATTATTTGCAATTTTTAGTCATTTTGAACAATTGGCAAAGAATTTTATGGAGTCCAAACTCCAAGATTTCATGCACTATTACAAACAATTTTTCTCCATTTTTAGTTGTTTTGACCCATAGTCAAATAATTTTGCAGTAGCCAAAATTCATGATTTCATGAGTTATAACCCACGATTTTTGGTCATTTTAGCCATTTCAATCTGTTATCGAGATGACCAAAATTCTCAATTTCATTAGCCAAAACCCATGATATTTAGCCATTTTTAGTCTTTTAGACCCATTAGCAAATAATTTCATGCATTCTAAATGTTATAATTTCATGAGCTATATAACCAACGATTTTTTGCTATTTTTAGTCACTTCAACCCATTGGTAAATAATTTTACAAAGGTTAAAACTCACGATCTCATGAGTTATGACCCATGATTTTTTGCCATTTTTATTCAATTCAACCCATTTGCACATAATTCTATAAAAATGAAAATTCACAATTTTATGAGCTATAACCCGCGATTATTTGCAAGTTTTAGTCGTTTCAACCCATTGGTAAAAATTTTGCGGAGGCCAAAATTCATAATTTCATGAGATGTAACCCATGATTTTTTTTTCCATTTTAAGTCATTTTGACCAATTGTCAAATAATTTTAATTCATGATTCCATGAGCCATAACGCATGATTATTAGCCATTTTTAGTCATTTCGAATCTGTTGTCAAATCATTTCCCAGAGACCAAAATTCACAATTTCAATTGTGCTATAACCCATGATTTTTTACCATTTCTACTCATTTTGAACAATGGACAAATAACTTTGCAGAGTTCAAACTTCACAATTTCGTCAGCTATGTCCCATATTTTTTGCCATTTTAAGTTGTTTCAAACAGTAAGTAAAACATTTTGTGATGGCTAAAATTCACGATTTTATGAGCTATATAATCCATGATTTTTTTGATATTTTTGTTTCATTTAATCCATTGAAAAATAATTTCACGGAGGCCAAATTCATAAAATTTGGCCATTTTTAGTCATTTAAACCCTTGTCAAATAATTTTGCAGTGGCCAAAATTTATGATTTCATGAGATATAACCGATAATTGTTGGCATTTTTAGTCATTTTGGCCCGTTGTCAAATGATTTTGCAATGGCTAAAATTCACGATTTTGTGACCTATGAGCCATGATTTTTTGCATTTTTTAGCTATTTTGACCTGTTGTCAAATAATTTCATGGTGGCTAAAATTCATGATTTTTGGCTATTTTTAGTCATTTCGATCCATTAACAAAAAATTTTGAGGAGGTGAAATTTCATGATTTTGTTAGCTACAACTAACGATTTTTGGCATTTTTAGTCATTTTGACCCTTGGTCAAACAATATCGCGGTGACTAATCATGATTTCGTGAGCTATACCCATGATTTTTGGCCATTTCTAATCGTTTCGACCCGTAGTCAAAAGATTTTTTAGGGGCCAAGATTAAAGATTTCATGAGCTATAACCCACAAGTTTTAGCCATTTTTTATCAATTCGACCCATTGTTAACGCGACGGCCAAAATTCATGATCTTGTACGTTATAACACATGATTTTTAGCCATTTTTACTTGATTTGATTCATTGGTCATTATTCTTCAGAGACCAAAATTCATGATTTCCTAAGCTATGGCCCACGATTATTAGCTATTTTTAGTCGTTTTGACCCACTGGTAAATAAATTTGCAACGGCCAAAATTCACAATTTCATGAGCTAAACCCATGATTTTTTTCAACTTTTAATCATTTTGACCCATTAGCAAATAATTTCACACTGACCAAAATTTCCGATTTCATGAGTTTTAACGCACGATTATTGGCCATTTTCAGTCATCTTGATGCATCAGTAAATAATTTCAAGTAGGCTAAGATTCACGATTTTATGAGCTATAACCCATGATGTTTTTTTTATTTTTAGTCATTTCGAACCATTGGCAAATAATTTTGCGGTGTTCAAACTTCATGATTTTGCGAGCTATAACCCACGATTTGTGGCCATTGCTGGTCATTTCAACCCATTGGTAAATAATTTTGCAGAGTTTAAAATTTACGATTACCTAAGCTATAACCTACGATTTTTGGTCATTTTTAGTTGCTTTGATCCATTGGAAAATAATTCCACGGAGGCTAAATTTATGATTTCATGAGCCATAACCCACGATATTTTGCCATTTTTAGTAGTTTTTACCCGTTGGCAAATAATTTCACGGAGACCCAAATTCATGATTTCATGAGCTATAATCCAAGATTTTTGGATATTAGTCATTTTGACCCATTGTCAAATAATTTTGCAGTGGCCAAAATTCATGATTTCATCGGCTATAATCCATACTTTTTAGTCATTTTAATCATTTCAACCCATTAGCAAATTAATTTACAGAGGCCAAAATTTACGATTTCATGAGCTATAACCCATTATTTTAAGCCATTTTTAGTCATTTCGACCCTTTAGCAATAGTTTTGTGGAAGCCAAAATTCATGATTTCATGAGTTATAACCCAATATTATTTGCCATTTTTAGTCGGTGAGACCCATTGGCAAATAATTTTGTAGAGGCCAAAATTCATGATTTCATGACCTGTAACCAATGATTTTTACTCATTGTCAAATAATTTCATGATAGTCAAAATTAACGATTTCATAAGCTATGACGCATGATTATTGGCCATTTTGACCCATTGGTAAATAATTTTGTGGTGAACAAAAGTCATGATTTCTTCCGCTAGAACACACAATTATTGTCTATTTTTTTCATTTCAACCAATTGGCAAATAATTTCATAATGGCCAAAATTCATGATTTCGTGTAGCTATTACCCATGATTTTTTGCCATTTCTAGTTTTTTCAGACAATTGGCAAATAATTTGGCTGAGTCCAAACTTCATGATTTTGTGAGAAATAACCTAGGATTTTCAGCCAACTTTAGTCATTTCGACTTGTTGGCAATTAATTTCGTAGAGGCCAAAATTCATGATTTTATCAGCTATAATCTATGGTTTTTGGCCATTTTTAGTTGTTTGGACCCATTGGCAAATAATTTCACAGATATCAAAATTCACAATTTCATGAGCTATAACCCACAAATTTTAGCCAGTTTTAGTCGTTTTGACCCATTAGCAAATAATTTGGTATAGGCCAACATTCACAATTTCATGTGAAATAATCCATGATTTTTTGCTATTTTTAATCACTTCGGCCCGTTATCAAATATTTTCACAGTGGCTAAAATTAATAATTTCATAAGCTATAACCCACAATTTTTGGCCCTTTCTAGTCGTTTTGACCCATAAGTAAATAATTTTATGGAGTTCAAAATTCCCTATTTTATGAGCTATAACCCATCATTTTTTGCCAGTTTTAGTTATTTTGACCCATTAGTAACAAAGTTGTCGTAGACCATAATTTATGATTTCATGAGCTATAACCAATGATTTTTTTACTATTTTTATTTATTTCGATACATTAGCAAATAATTTTGCAGGTTCCAAAATTCATGATTTCATGAGCTATAACCCACGATTATTGGTCATTTTTAGTCATTTGACCATTTGAAAATAATTTCATGGAGACAAAAATTCACATTTTCATGAGCTATAATCTATGATATTTGACAATTTTTAGTAGTTTCGATCTATTGGAAAATAATTTCATGGAAGCTAAAATTCATGATTTCATGAGCAACATCCCACGATTTTTGGATATTTTTAGTCCTTTTGATTCATTGGCAAAACATTTCTAGGAGGCAAAAATTCATGATTTTAGGAGCTATTTTCCATAATTTTTGGCATTTTTAGTCCTTTCAACCCGTTGTCAAATAATTTAATAGTGGTTAAAATTCATGACTTTGTGAGCTATAATCCATAATTTTTGGCCATTTTTAGTCATTTTGATCCGTAGTCAAATAATCTTGCAGAGGCAAAAATTAAAGATTTCATGAGCTATAACCCATGATTTTTGGCACTTTTTAGTCATTGCGACCCGTTGTCAAATAATTTCACAGTGGCAAAAATTCACAATTTCATGAGCTATAACCCATGATTTTTTGCCATTTCCAGTTGTTTCGATCCATTGGCACATAATTTCATGCTGGACAAAATTCATGACTTCATGAGCTATTACCCACGATTTTTAGCCATTTATAGCCATTTCGACCCATTAACAAATAATTTTGTGAATGCCAAATTTCAAGATTTCATGAGCTATGAACCACTTTTTTGGCTATTTTTATTCGATTTGACCCATTTGCACATAATTTTGCGGAGGCCAAAATTCACAATTTCATGAGCTATAATCCAGGATTATTGGCCATGTTTAGTCATGTCGACCCATTGGTAAATAATTTGGAGAGGCTCAAATTCACAACTCTATGAGCTATAACCCATGATTTTTTCATTTTTAGTCATTTCGACCCATTGGCAATGAATTTCACGATGGCCAAAATTCACAATTTCATGAGCTATAACCCATAATTTTAGCCATTTTTAGTCATTTTGACCCATTGGCAATGAATTTCACGATGGCCAAAATTCATAATTTCATGAGCTTTAACCCATAATTTTAGCCATTTATAGCCATTTCGACCCATTAACAAATAATTTTGTGAATGCCAAATTTCAAGATTTCATGAGCTTTAACCCATAATTTTAGCCATTTTTAGTCATTTCGACCCATTGGTAAATAATTTCATGGAAGCTAAAATTCATGATTTTAGGAGCTATTTTCCATAATTTTGGCCATTTTAGTCATTTCGACCCATTGGCAAATAATTTCGTGGTGGCCAAAATTCATGATTTCATGAGCTATAACCCATAATTTTGGCATTTTAGTCCTTTTGATTCATTGGCAAAACATTTCTAGGAGGCAAAAATTCATGATTTCATGAGCTATAACCCATAATTTTGGCATTTTAGTCCTTTCAACCCGTTGTCAAATAATTTAATAGTGGTTAAAATTCATGATTTCATGAGCTATAACCCATGATTTTTGCCATTTCCAGTTGTTTCGATCCATTGGCACATAATTTCATGCTGGACAAAATTCATGACTTTGTGAGCTATAATCCATAATTTTGGCATTTTAGTCCTTTCAACCCGTTGTCAAATAATTTCACGAAAGATAAAACTAAAGGTTTAATGAGCTATAATGATCAACATATTTTATTACACTTTTATACCCTCATTATCTATTTTATTTGAATAATATATGCTAATAAAGTATTTTTATCTTAATTTGTAGGTTAATGGAGAATTAATGAATAAGAGCCCAAAAACTCAGATTCTCTCATTTTTTGACCTTTTATTGAAGTCCATATTGAAGCCCAAAGATCAAGCTCAAAAGCGAAGAGATCAAGAAAAAATCGTGGGTAAAGACCTTTCCAAAATTATAAACTTTTATTTGCAACAAATAAAAAATTTCCTCCTTTTAATTTTCATTTGTTTCTTCTTAGTTGATGAAGATGAAGATTTGATCAGGGGCCAACCCTTACAATGTAAGTTTTATTTTTACTTTTATTTTCTTATTTTAGAAATGCACGTTTAGGATTTTTTTTTTTTATGTTGGTAGATTAAATTTATTCCATGCTTGTAATATAGATTTACTTTCATGCTCTTTTATTTTTGTTATTTAGATTTATTTTCATGCCTTGTAGAACTTCTTTTCTTGCCTTGTAGTTAGCCTATATTTTTCTTTTTAATTCTTGTTTTAGATTTACTTTTATGCTCATCTCTCTTTCTTAATTGTTAGTTTATATTTCTTCCTTGTAGTTTAGATCTAATTCTTGTTCTTTTATGCTTTCTTGTATAGAATTTATTTTGTTTTTTTTTTAAAATGAGTAACTAATTCTTATAGGATTCTAGGATTGTATGAAACTAGTTCAATTTCCTTTATGATTCATGGATTGCTCTCTTTATGCTTAAATTTGATAATCTATGCTTATCTTCAGTGGGTTTGATAGGTTATGCTTATGAATTCTAAATTACTATCTAGTTTTTATTTTTTCATAAATGAAAATTTTGATTGGATGATAATTTGATAGATTATGCCTTCTTTCAGTAGTTTGATAATGTTCTTAGTAAATCTAAAGTAAAATATGATAAAAGAAAATAGTTCATAAATTCTAAATGAAACTAACTAGTAAATTTAATTCTAGATTTCTCATTTATCTACTTGTTTTCCCCTCAATCCTTCTTGATTTTGATTTTCCTCCATCTCTTAATTTTTCTTTTCTTGATTTTCTTGATGATTATTCTCTTCTTATTTCTATTTCTCTTTTATTTTCTTCTAGTTCCTTTTGTGTTTTTTATTTATTATCTCCTTCTCCCTCTTATTTTTTACTTTCTTTCTTTGTGACAAATCACTCCTTCTACCTCTCTACACATTTTATTTCACTCCTTTTTGTCCACGTGCTTTTAAGACTAACTTTAGGAATTTCTAAACACACCTTCCTCGTGGATTCGATATCTTTCTACACTATAACTTGATAGTTATTCTCTTATAAATTTTGTGCAATGTATATACCCTCATCATATAACCACAATTTTTGGCCCTTTCTAGTCGTTTTGACCCATAAGTAAATAATTTTATGGAGTTCAAAATTCCTATTTTATGAGCTATAACCCATCATTTTTGCCTTTTAGTTATTTTGACCCATTAGTAACAAAGTTGTCGTGAGGCTAAAATTTATGATTTCATGAGCTATAACCCATGATTTTTGGCTATTTTTAGTCATTTCAAACCATTAGCAAATAATTTTGAGGCCAAAATTCATGATTTCATGAGCTATAACCCACAATTATTGGCCATTTTAGTCATTTTGACCCATTGGCAAATAATTTCATGGATGCCAAAATTCACAATTTCATGAGCTATAATCCATGATTTTTGGCCATTTTAGTCATTTCGATCTATTGGTAAATAATTTCACAGAGGCTAAAATTCATGATTTCATGAGCTATAACCCATCATTTTTGGCCATTTTAGTCATTTTGACCCATTGGCAAATAATTTCACAGAGGCTAAAATTCATGATTTTATGAGCTATAACCCATAATTTTGGCCATTTTAGTCATTTCAACCCATTGGCAAATAATTTTCTAGAGTTTAAAATTCATGATTTTGTGAGCTATAACCCATAATTTTTGGCCATTTTAGTCATTTCGAACCATTAGCAAATAATTTCACAGAGGCCAAAATTAAAGATTTCACGAGTTATAACCCACAATTTTTTGCCATTTTTAGCCTTTTCGGCCCGTTGTCAGATAATTTTGTGGTGGCCAAAATTCACGATTTGTTGAGCTATAACCCATGATTTTTGGCCATTTTAGTCATTTCGACCCATTGGCAAATAATTTTCTTGTGGCCAAAATTCATGATTTCATGAGCTATTACCCACGATTTTTAGCCATTTTAGTCATTTCGAACCATTAGCAAATAATTTTGTGGAGGCCAAAATTAAAGATTTCATGAGCTATAACCCATGATTTTTGGCTATTTTTAGTCATTTTGACCCATTGGCAAATAATTTTGTGGAGGCCAAAATTCACAATTTCATGAGCTATAATCCATGATTTTTGGCCATTTTAGTCATTTCGACCCATTGGTAAATAATTTCATGGATTCCAAAATTAATGATTTCATGAACTATTATCCACGACACATACAATTAAGCTTTTACATATTGGCAAATAAGTTTGCAAAATTGATAATTTCAAGAGCTATAACCCATGATCCTTTCCATTTTTAGTCATTTTGACCCATTGGCAAATAATTTTCTTGTGGCCAAAATTCACAATTTCATGAGCTATAACCCAAGATTTTTAGCTATTTTAATTATTTCATCGATTGGCAAATAATTTCACAGAGGCTAAAATTCATGATTTCGTGAGCTAAACCACATAATTTTGGCCATTCTTAGTCGTTTTGACCCGTTGTCAAATAATTTTCTAGAGTTTAAAATTCAAGATTCATGAGCCATAAACCATGATTTTGTCCAATTATTTATTTGTTGGACCCAAATGAAAAATAATTTATGAGTTAAGAATTCATGATTTTATGAGATATAACCCATGATTTTCAGATATTTTTTAGTTTCGATTCAATTACAAATAATTTTAAGAGTTTTAAATTCACGATTTTATGGGATATAACACATGATTTTTGTCCATTTTTTTACCTAATAGGAATTAATTTTTGGAGTTTAAAATGAATGATTTCATGTGCTATAATCCATGATTTTTGTCCATTTTGTTCATTTAGATCCAATGAAAAATAATTTTTAGAATTCAAAATTCACATTTCATGGGCTATATCCCATGATTTTTGTCAAATTTAATTCTATCTAATAGCAAATAATTTTTGGAGTTCAAAACTAATGGTTCATGAGCTATAACCATAATTTTTGTCCATTTTGTTCTTTTCAATCAAATGGCAAACATGTTGGAAACACGACATACAACAAGGCGGAATATGCATATCGTGACTATTAATCAAAATTAGAAAAATACATGGAACGCTTTCCAATCTTTCATAATCCATCTCCCAATATTTACTTGAAAAATCCATCTCCCAAGATCTAGCTAAAAATTTCAATGCTTCCTCGAAGAGAAAAGCCTCCAACTAAAATCCACCCATCACCAAGAGGAGCAATACTAAGAGCTATAACCCAAGATTTTTAGCTATTTTAATTATTTCATCGCATTGGCAAATAATTTTACTGAGGCTAAAATTTATGATTTCATGAGATATAACCCATGTTTTTCACCATTTATAGTCGCTCAATCTAATATTTTTTAGTCGCTTTTGTTAGTTTCGTCCCATGTTTTTAGCCATTTTTAGTCATTTTGACCCATTGGCAAATAATTTTGTAGAATCCAAACTTCATGATTTTTGAGCTATAACCCATCATTTTTGGCCATTTTAGTCATTTCAAACCATTAGCAAATAATTTTGTAGAATCCAAACTTCATGATTTCATGAGCTATAACCCATGATTTTTGGCTATTTTTAGTCATTTCGAACCATTAGCAAATAATTTTGTGGTGGCCAAAATTCATGATTTCATGAGCTATAACCCATGATTTTTGGCCATTTTAGTCATTTTGACCCATTGGCAAATAATTTTGTGGTGGCCAAAATTCACAATTTCATGAGCTATAACCCATAATTATTGGCCATTTTAGTCATTTCGACCCATTGGTAAATAACTTTGTTGAGGACAAAATTCACAATTTTATGAGCTATAACCAAAGCCTTTTCCATTTATAGTCCTTTCAACCCATTGGCAAATAATTTTCTTGTGGCCAAAATTCACCATTACATGATCTATAATGCACGATTATTAGCCATTTTATATCATTTTGACCCATTGCTAAATAAGATAGCAAAAGCTAAATTTTCAATTTCACGCCTATAACCTATAATTTTGGTCATTTCTAGTCATTTCAAACAATTGGCAAATAATTTTGTGGAGTTTAAACTTTATCATTTCGTGAGCTATAACACACGATTTTTCATCATTTTTGTCATTTTGACCCATTGGCAAATATTTTCGTGGTGGCCAAAATTAACGATTTCATGAGCTAAAAATCATAATGTTTGGCCAATTTTAGTCATCATGAGCTATAAACCCACAATTTTTATCACTTTTAATCCTTTCGACCTATTGTCAAATAATTTTGTGGTGGCAAAATTTATGAGTTTGTGAGCTATAACCTATAATTTTTGGACATTTTTATTGTTCCAATCCATTGGCAATAATTTTATGGGAAGAAATTCATGACTTCTTGATATATAACCTACAATTTTAGCCTTTTTATCGTTTAGACCCATTGGCAAATAAAATTGCAAAAGTCAAAATTCATGATTTCATGGGCTATAACCCGTTATTTTTTTCATTTTAATCATTTAGACCCATTGGCAAATAACTTCCCAGACCAAAATTCGTGGATTTCATGAGCAATAACCCATGATTTTTTCATTTTTAGTCATTTTAACCCATTGGCAAATATTTTCGTGGTGGCCAAAATTCACAATTTCATGAGTGATAACCCTTGATTGTTGCCCATTTTAGTCATTTTGACCCATTGGTAAATAACTTTGTTGAGGACAAAATTCACAATTTCATGAGTGATAACCCTTGATTGTTGCCCATTTTAGTCATTTCAACCATTGACAAAACATTTTGTGGAGTTTAAAATTCATGATTTTATAAGCTATTATAAATAATTTTTGGCCATTTTAGTCATTTCGACCCATTGGCAAATAATTTTCTTGTGGCCAAAATTCACGATTTCATGAGCTATAACCCATAATTTTTGGCCATTTTAGTCATTTCAACCCATTGGCAAATAATTTTCTTGTGGCCAAAATTCACAATTTCATGAGCTATAACCCATAATTTTTGGCCATTTTAGTCATTTTGACCCATTGGCAAATAATTTTGTAGAATCCAAACTTCATGATTTTTGAGCTATAACCCATAATTTTTGGCCATTTTAGTCATTTTGACCCATTGGCAAATAATTTTCTTGTGGCCAAAATTCATGATTTCATGAGCTATAACCCATGATTTTTGGCCATTTTAGTCATTTCAAACAATTGGCAAATAATTTTTGGCCATTTTAGTTGTTTTGACCCATTGGCAAATAATTTTTGGCCATTTTAGTCATTTTGACCCATTGGCAAATAATTTTGTAGAATCCAAACTTCATGATTTTTGAGCTATAACCCATGATTTTTGGCCATTTTAGTCATTTCTACATATTAGAAAATAATTTCATAGATGTTAAAATTCACAATTTCATGAGCTATAATCCATGATTTTTGGTCATTTTATTTGATTCATCCTATTGGCGATAATTCCATAGAAATCAAAGCTACGATCTTATGAGATATAACCCATGATTTTTGGCCATTTTAGTCATTTCAACCCATTGGTAAATAACTTTGTTGAGGACAAAATTCACAATTTTATGAGCTATAACCAAAGCCTTTTCCATTTATAGTCCTTTCAACCCATTGGCAAATAATTTTCTTGTGGCCAAAATTCACCATTACATGATCTATAATGCACGATTATTAGCCATTTTATATCATTTTGACCCATTGCTAAATAAGATAGCAAAAGCTAAATTTTCAATTTCACGCCTATAACCTATAATTTTGGTCATTTCTAGTCATTTCAAACAATTGGCAAATAATTTTGTGGAGTTTAAACTTTATCATTTCGTGAGCTATAACACACGATTTTTCATCATTTTTGTCATTTTGACCCATTGGCAAATATTTTCGTGGTGGCCAAAATTAACGATTTCATGAGCTAAAAATCATAATGTTTGGCCAATTTTAGTCATCATGAGCTATAAACCCACAATTTTTATCACTTTTAATCCTTTCACCTATTGTCAAATAATTTTGTGGTGGCAAAATTTATGAGTTTGTGAGCTATAACCTATAATTTTTGGACATTTTTATTGTTCCAATCCATTGGCAATAATTTTATGGGAAGAAATTCATGACTTCTTGATATATAACCTACAATTTTAGCCTTTTTATCGTTTAGACCCATTGGCAAATAAAATTGCAAAAGTCAAAATTCATGATTTCATGGGCTATAACCCGTTATTTTTTTCATTTTAATCATTTAGACCCATTGGCAAATAACTTCCCAGACCAAAATTCGTGGATTTCATGAGCAATAACCCATGATTTTTTCATTTTTAGTCATTTTAACCCATTGGCAAATATTTTCGTGGTGGCCAAAATTCACAATTTCATGAGCTATAACACATGATTATTTCCCATTTTTAGTCATTTTGATCCCTTGTCAAATAAGTTTACGGTAGCACAAATTCACAATTTCATGAGTGATAACCCTTGATTGTTGCCCATTTTAGTCATTTCGAACCATTGACAAAACATTTTGTGGAGTTTAAAATTCATGATTTTATAAGCTATTATAAATAATTTTTGGCCATTTTAGTCATTTCGACCCATTGTCAAATAATTTTGTGGAGTTTAAAATTCATGATTTCATGAGCTATAAACCCACAATTTTTAGCTATTTTTTCATCATTTCGACCCATTGTCAATTAATTTCACAGAGGCCAAAATTAAAGATTTCATGAGCTATAACCTACAATTTTTAGCTACTTTTCATCGTTTGACCCTTTGTTAAATAACTTTGCGGCATCAAAATTCATAATTTCAAGAGCTACAACCCACAATTTTTAGCTATTTTTTCATCATTTCGACCCATTGGCAAATATTTTCGTGGTGGCCAAAATTCATGATTTCATGAGCTATAACCCATAATTTTTGGCCATTTTAGTCATTTTGACCCGTAGGCAAATAATTTCATAGAGTTCAAAATTCAGTATTTTATGAGTTATATAACCCATAATTTTTGGTTATTTTTAGTCATTTTGGCTCGTTGGCAACTAATTTTGTGTAGACCAAAATTCACGATTTCATGAGCTTGCCATGATTTTTAATCATTTTATTTATTTTGACCCATTGATAAATAATGTAGCAAATTCCAAAATTCAAGATTCCGTGAGCTAAAACCCACGATGTCTTGTCATTTTTAGTCATTTCCACTCATCGTTAAATTATTTTGCGAGGCCAAAACTAAAGATTTTATGGGCTATAACCCATGATTTTTGACCATTTATAGTCCTCTTGACTTGTTCTAAAATAATTTCGTGGTGGCCAAAATTCATGATTTTGTGAGTTATAACTCTTGAGTTTTGGCCATTTTAGTTGTTTTGACCCATTGGCAAATAATTTCACAGAGGCCATTCTTCACAATTTAATGAGCAATGACCTATAATTTTTAGCCATTTTAGTAGTTTCACCATTGGCAAAGAAGTTTGCGGAGGTTGAAATTCACGATCTCATGAGCTATAACCCATGAATTTTTCCATTTTAGCAGCTTTAGATTCATTGGCAACTAATTTCACACAACCCCAAAGTCATGATTTTATGAGCGATAACCCTTGATTTTTTATTTTTACTTTTTGACCGATTAGCAAATAATTTCGTGGTGGCCAAAATTCACGATTTTATGAGTTATATAACCCATAATTTTTGGCCATTTTACTCATTTCGACCGTTGCCAAACAATTTCATGGATCCTAAAATTGAAGATTTTATGAGCTATATCCCATAATTTTTGCCATTTCTAGTTATTTCGACTGGTTGTCGAATAATTTCACTATGGACAAAATCACGATTTTGTGAGTTATAACTCTTGAGTTTTGGCCATTTTTAAATATTTCGACTTATTGGTAAATAATTTCATGGAGACCACAATTCATAATTTTATGAGCCATAATCGATAATTTTTAGCCATTTTTGGTCATTTTGATTCAATGGTTGAAGCTAAAATTCAAGATTTCATGAGCCATAACTCATGATTTTTTCAATTTTAGTTGTATAGACCCATTGGCAAATAATTTCATTGAGGCCAAAATTTACATTTTCATGAGCTATGACCCTTAATTTTTGTTATTTCAATTATTTAGATTCATTGATAAATATTTTACGGTGGCCAAAATTCACAATTTCATGAGCTATAACCCATGATTTTTGCTATTTTTAGTCATTTTGAACAATTGGCAAGAATTTTATGGAGTCCAAACTCCAAGATTTCATGCACTATTACAAACAATTTTTCCATTTTTAGTCATTTTGGCCCGTTGTCAAATGATTTTGCAATGGCTAAAATTCATGATTTCATGAGTTATAACCCACGATTTTTGGTCATTTTAGCCATTTCAATCATTATCGAGATGACCAAAATTCTCAATTTCATTAGCCAAAACCCATGATATTTAGCCATTTTAGTCTTTTAGACCCATTAGCAAATAATTTCATGCATTCTAAATGTTATAATTTCATGAGCTATATAACCAACGATTTTTTGCTATTTTTAGTCACTTCAACCCATTGGTAAATAATTTTACAAAGGTTAAAACTCACGATCTCATGAGTTATGACCCATGATTTTTGCCATTTTTATTCAATTCAACCCATTTGCACATAATTCTATAAAATGAAAATTCACAATTTTATGAGCTATAACCCATGATTATTTGCAATTTTAGTCATTTCAACCCATTGGTAAAAATTTTATGAGGCCAAAATTCATAATTTCATGAGATGTAACCCATGATTTTTTTTCCATTTTAAGTCATTTTGACCAATTGTCAAATAATTTTAATTCATGATTCCATGAGCCATAACGCATGATTATTAGCCATTTTAGTCATTTTTAGTCATTTTGACCTTTGTCAAATAATTTCATTGAGGCCAAAATTCACAATTTCAATTGTGCTATAACCCATGATTTTTACCATTTCTACTCATTTTGAACAATGGACAAATAACTTTGCAGAGTTCAAACTTCACAATTTCATGAGCTATATCCCATAATTTTTGCCATTTTAAGTTGTTTCAAACAAGAAGTAAAACATTTTGTGATGGCTAAAATTCACGATTTTATGAGCTATATAATCCATGATTTTTTGATATTTTTGTTTCATTTAATCCATTGAAAAATAATTTCACGGAGGCCAAAATTCATAAAATTTGGCCATTTTAGTCATTTAAACCCTTGTCAAATAATTTCATTGAGGCCAAAATTTATGATTTCATGAGATATAACCGATAATTGTTGGCATTTTTAGTCATTTTGGCCCGTTGTCAAATGATTTTGCAATGGCTAAAATTCACGATTTTGTGACCTATGAGCCATGATTTTTTGCATTTTTTAGCTATTTTGACCTGTTGTCAAATAATTTCATGGTGGCTAAAATTCATGATTTTTGGCTATTTTTAGTCATTTCGATCCATTAACAAAAAATTTTGAGGAGGTGAAATTTCATGATTTTGTTAGCTACAACTAACGATTTTTGGCATTTTTAGTCATTTTGACCCTTGGTCAAACAATATCGCGGTGACTAATCATGATTTCGTGAGCTATACCCATGATTTTTGGCCATTTCTAATCGTTTCGACCCGTAGTCAAAAGATTTTTTAGGGGCCAAGATTAAAGATTTCATGAGCTATAACCCACAAGTTTTAGCCATTTTTATCATTTTGACCCATTGGTAAAAATTTTATGAGGCCAAAATTCATGATTTTATGAGCTATAACCCATGATTTTTAGCCATTTTACTTGATTTGATTCATTGGTAAATAATTTCATGGATGCCAAAATTCATGATTTCCTAAGCTATGGCCCACGATTATTAGCTATTTTTAGTCGCTTTGACCCATTGGTAAATAATTTTGTAGAGGCCAAAATTCACAATTTCATGAGCTAAACCCATGATTTTTTCAACTTTTAATCATTTTGACCCATTAGCAAATAATTTCATAATGGCCAAAATTCATGATTTCATGAGTTTTAACGCACGATTATTGGCCATTTTCAGTCATCTTGATGCATCAAGAAATAATTTCAAGTAGGCTAAGATTCACGATTTTATGAGCTATAACCCATGATGTTTTTATTTTTAGTCATTTCAAACCATTAGCAAATAATTTCATGGTGGCTAAAATTCATGATTTCATGAGCTAAACCCATGATTTTTGGCTATTTTTAGTCATTTCAAACCATTAGCAAATAATTTCATGGATGCCAAAATTCATGATTTTATTAGTTATAACTCATGATTTTTGGCCATTTTAGTCATTTTGACCCATTGGCACATAATTCGCGATGACCAAAATTCACGATTTCATGAGCTATTACTCATGATTATTGGCCATTTTGACCCATTGGTAAATAATTTTGTGGAGGCCAAAACTCATAATTTCATAATGGCCAAAATTCATGATTTTTGGCCATTTTAGTTGTTTGGACCCATTGGCAAATAATTTCATGGTGGCTAAAATTCACGATTTTATGGGATATAACACATGATTTTTAGCCATTTTTAGTCATTTTGAACCATTGGCAAATAATTTTGCGGTGTTCAAACTTCATGATTTTTGAGCTATAACCCATGATTTTTGGCCATTTTAGTCATTTCAACCCATTGGTAAATAATTTTGCGAGTTTAAAATTTACGATTACCTAAGCTATAACCTACGATTTTTGGTCATTTTAGTTGCTTTGATCCATTGGAAAATAATTCCACTGAGGCTAAATTTATGATTTCATGAGCCATAACCCACGATATTTTGCCATTTTTAGTAGTTTTTACCCGTTGGCAAATAATTTCACGGAGACCCAAATTCATGATTTCATGAGCTATAATCCATGATTTTTGGCTATTTTTAGTCATTTTGACCCATTGTCAAATAATTTCACGATGGCCAAAATTCATGATTTCATCGGCTATAATCCATACTTTTAGTCATTTTAATCATTTCAACCCATTAGCAAATAATTTTGTAGAGGCCAAAATTTACGATTTCATGAGCTATAACCCATTATTTTAAGCCATTTTTAGTCATTTCGACCCTTTAGCAATAGTTTTGTGGAAGCCAAAATTCATGATTTCATGAGTTATAACCCAATATTATTTGCCATTTTTAGTCGGTGAGACCCATTGGCAAATAATTTTGTAGAGGCCAAAATTCATGATTTCATGAGCTGTAACCAATGATTTTTACTCATTGTCAAATAATTTCATGATAGTCAAAATTAACGATTTCATAAGCTATGACGATGATTATTGGCCATTTTGACCCATTGGTAAATAATTTTGTGGTGAACAAAAGTCATGATTTCTTCCGCTAGAACACACAATTATTGTCTATTTTTTCATTTCAACCAATTGGCAAATAATTTCATAATGGCCAAAATTCATGATTTCATGAGCTATTACCCATGATTTTTGGCCATTTTAGTTGTTTGGACCCATTGGCAAATAATTTGGTGAGTCCAAACTTCATGATTTTGTGAGAAATAACCTAGATTTTCACCAACTTTAGTCATTTCGACCCATTGGCAAATAATTTTGTAGAGGCCAAAATTCATGATTTTATCGCCTATAATCTATGGTTTTGGCCATTTTAGTTGTTTGGACCCATTGGCAAATAATTTCACAGATATCAAAATTCACAATTTCATGAGCTATAACCCACAAATTTTAGCCAGTTTTAGTCGTTTTGACCCATTAGCAAATAATTTGGTATAGGCCAACATTCACAATTTCATGTGAAATAATCCATGATTTTTTGCTATTTTTAATCACTTCGGCCCGTTATCAAATATTTTCACAGTGGCTAAAATTAATAATTTCATAAGCTATAACCCACAATTTTTGGCCCTTTCTAGTCGTTTTGACCCATAAGTAAATAATTTTATGGAGTTCAAAATTCCTATTTTATGAGCTATAACCCATCATTTTTGCCGCTTTTAGTTATTTTGACCCATTAGTAACAAAGTTGTCGTGAGACCATAATTTATGATTTCATGAGCTATAACCAATGATTTTTACTATTTTTATTTATTTCGATACATTAGCAAATAATTTTGTGGAGGCCAAAATTCATGATTTCATGAGCTATAACCCACGATTATTGGTCATTTTAGTCATTTGACCATTTGAAAATAATTTCATGGAGACAAAATTCACATTTTCATGAGCTATAATCTATGATATTTGACAATTTTAGTAGTTTCGATCTATTGGAAAATAATTTCATGGAAGCTAAAATTCATGATTTCATGAGCAACATCCCACGATTTTTGGATATTTTTAGTCCTTTTGATTCATTGGCAAAACATTTCTAGGAGGCAAAAATTCATGATTTTAGGAGCTATTTTCCATAATTTTTGGCATTTTTAGTCCTTTCAACCCGTTGTCAAATAATTTAATAGTGGTTAAAATTCATGACTTTGTGAGCTATAATCCATAATTTTTGGCCATTTTTAGTCATTTTGATCCGTAGTCAAATAATCTTGCAGAGGCAAAAATTAAAGATTTCATGAGCTATAACCCATGATTTTTGGCACTTTTTAGTCATTGCGACCCGTTGTCAAATAATTTCACAGTGGCAAAAATTCACAATTTCATGAGCTATAACCCATGATTTTTGGCCATTTTAGTTGTTTTGACCCATTGTCAAATAATTTAATAGTGGTTAAAATTCATGACTTCATGAGCTATTACCCACGATTTTTAGCCATTTATAGCCATTTCGACCCATTAACAAATAATTTTGTGAATGCCAAATTTCAAGATTTCATGAGCTATGAACCACTTTTTTGGCTATTTTTATTCGATTTGACCCATTTGCACATAATTTTGCGGAGGCCAAAATTCACAATTTCATGAGCTATAATCCAGGATTATTGGCCATGTTTAGTCATGTCGACCCATTGGTAAATAATTTGGAGAGGCTCAAATTCACAACTCTATGAGCTACAAACCATAATTATTTTCAATTTTTAGTCATTTCGACCCATTGGCAATGAATTTCACGATGGCCAAAATTCATAATTTCATGAGCTTTAACCCATAATTTTTAGCCATTTTTAGTCATTTCGACCCCTTAGCAAAAAAATTCGCGGAGGCAAAAATTCACGATTTAATGACTTATAACTGATTATCACATTTTAATTACATTTTTATACCCTTATTACCTATGTTATATGAATAACGATATTACTAATAATCATTTTTATCTTATTTTGCGGGCTAATAAAGAAATAATGAATAAAAGCCCAAATGACTCAAATTCTCAATTTCTACCAATATTTGAAGCCCAAATCAAGACAAACAAAGGCCCAAGATACCAAATTGATCCAAGAGAAATTGTGAAGAAAAATCAAGAAAAGACAAATTGGTTGGGAACCAATCGGTTGACCAATAGGTTGGCCAACCGGTTGGCTAACGGTTATTAACCGATCGGCCAACCGATCGGTTTGCAACAGATTCAATTAATGGTGGATTTCTCTTCCTTTTGGCTAGGTTTGATCCAATGGTTCACATCAACTCCGTTGGGCTATAAATAGGGGTGAAGGTGAGTGTTTTGAGTGTGAAATATTTTGTAAAACTCCATTTGGAGAGGAGGGTCACTCTTAATTGAGAAGACCTTCCAAAATTGTAACTTTTGTTACACAATAAATGAAATGTTTCACCCTTCAATTTCCTTTCTCTTCTTCTAATCTAAGGACCAAAAGGAGGATTAGATTAAGATCAGGAGTTGTTGGTTTCTATTTTATTTCTTTTTCATTTTCTTCTTTATTTTCTTGTTTGTAGAATAGATTTACTTTCATGCAATTTACTTTCTTGCAATTTACTTTCATGCAATTTAATTCCATGCAATTTACTTTCATGCAATGTATTTAATTCTTGTATTTACTTTCTAGAATAGATTTTTTCTTTCCTTTAATTCACCTTGAGGCTAGAACCCTCTGGGGAATTACCCTTTTCTAAGTGTGGAGCCAATACTTGTGGGATCCCTAGAGATTGTTTGAAACTAGCTAACAAATCCAACTCATTTTCATGAGATTGAGATAAGCTAAGTGGATCTACTCTAGATTCCTCATATCTTTAATTAATCCTCCATACTTTACCTTCTTTATTTTCCTCTTATCCTTGTTTTTCATTTGTTTGTTATTTTCCTTTATTTTTGATTTCATTGATTTTACTTCTCTCTCAATCTCATATTCCTTTCATGTGCATATAATCTCAAACCTAGTTTTGTTGTTATTTGCACATAATCACAACCACATTCTCAACTTCATTTTCTCCTCTTTTGCACATAATCCACATCCACTCTCTCTTATCTCTCCACATCCACTTTCACTATTTTCTCACTTTCATTTTATTTGTACATAAACTCCTAATTGTCATGCGCATAATTTGAGAACCAAAACTTGAGCAAAACTCTTCCTACTTCCCGTTCCTCGTGGGATCGATAATCTTATATACTATAACTTGATAAAGGTTGTATACTTGCAACTTAGGAGGTAATCATTTATTCCCATCAAGTTTTTGGCGCCGTTGCCGGGGAACGGTGCATAAGTAGGATTTTGATTAAGTATGATTCCTTATTTTGTGTGTTTTCTTTTGTGTAGGAACTTGGAGCTTGAAGATCAAGAGTTGAAGATTCAAGATTGAAGAATTGCCTCCAACGAGGCTTTGCATTGCTTTTACGTGGGTAACTTCTCTATCTAGTATTTTCAATTCCACCCTTTAGATAGTTCATATACATTAGAGACAATTAGGATAAAATAAAAATTAAAAAATAAAAAAAAATAAAAGGATTTTTCTTTCTTTCCCTTGTCGACCCTAATAAACTTCATTTTTTTTTTTTTGATTGTCGACCATAATAAAAAATAAAAAGATTTTTATTTTTTGCATCCTTTTTAGTTGCTTTTAATTCTTAGGGTTGCATTTCATATAATAGTAGGAATTCACCAAGTGATTTGAGCATCTTGATTTGGCACACATTTGAAAATATCTTAAGGGCAAAACCCCCTAATCAAGATAAGGTGAGGGATTTCATCACCCTTTCCTTAGCCCAAAAATCACTAATTCCTCACTACACTTACCCAAGCCTATTAAAATTTGATTAGACATTGGCCCCTAAGGATTCGAGCTCATTAAGGAACAAGAAATTCTTAAGTGAACCGGTCCAAGTTTATTTGGATTAATTGGTGTCTAAGGCAAGGTTTAGGGGTTGCGTAAGGCGCTCCGAAAGGAAAGAGGTACTTAATTGATCTTTGATCTCCCTCTAGTACTATCCTTACCTGGCTAATTACCCAAGTAAACTTTGATCTTTTCACTAAGGGAATTTTTAGTTAGGAGCTGGTCTAAGTCAAGTTTAGGCTTAACCCTAGAGTTAGGGTGATTGAAAAGTGATTGCCTTGATTTATTTTTAGTTAGTTTTTCCTTTTTTTTCTCATCATCTTCTTAACTTTTTCTCTTTTTTTTTCAAATAAAAAAAAAAATTTGATTTTGGTGTATGCAAACTTGGGTTAGGGATAATACCAATCGTCTAATTCGTTTTGATCCATCTCTTGAACCAAACGAAATGGCCAATACCAACCCACCTGTTCTTCAAGATGTTTGTTACCCCACTAGAAACGCAATCCCCTCTTGCATAAAACTCCCCGAGGTCAATGGAGCAAATTTCAACTTAGACCGCATTTTATTAACATGCTTCCCAAATTCCTAGGAGTAGAAACCAAGACGCTTACATTTTCATCTCCGAATTTGAAGAAGTTTGCCTCATGATCAAGATGAGGGACTTAACGAAGATGCGATCAAACTCCGATTTATTCCATTTGCCCTTAAGGACAAAGCCAAAAATGGTCAGATAGTTTGCCCACGATTCCATCTCAACTTGGGGTGAATTTGTAAAAGTTTTTCAAAAATTCTTTCCCATCCACAAAACGGTCAAGCTTAGAAACAAGATTCAAAATTTTAAAATTGTCCCGGAGAACCTTTTGGAAGTATTTTGACAAATTCAAAGATCTTCTTATCCAATGTCCTCACCATGGTCTTGAAAAGTGGCGATTATGCCAAATCATTTATGAAGGATTGGATTATTCTTCAAAACTTTCTTAGAGTCAATGTGTCAAGGGGATTTCATGAAGAAAAATGCCGATGAAGCTTGGGACTTTTAGAGAGTTTATCCGAGAAAACCATGCAAGGGGAACATTGTGATGACCGTGTTTCATCGGCTTCCCAACCCAAAACCGATGGTCGTCATTAAAAACGAACATAGCCTCACGAAGCAAAGATGGCTACAATCATGCGTAGGTTAGAAGCTTTAGAAGTCAAAGAACGAGCTCCAGCTGAAATCAACCAAGTTTCTGCCTCAGGTTGTCATAACTGTCTGTCTCCATCTCATGTTTCAGAGGAATGTCCTCTTTAGGATCCGGTCACCACTAGGTCGGATAGCGGCGCATTTCGGCGTCCGTGAATGATCCATTTTCTCCAACCTACAATCCAGTTGGAGAAATCATCCAAATTTTGCATGGAACCGTGGAAACTACTCTAAATCAAAATTTCACTCCTCTTCAACCCAACAATTTCTAGGGCAATACAGTTCCTCTCAATTTTCAACAACCAAATATGTCATTTCAAAATCAGTCTCCTCATCACCAATCTGCAAATCACACTCCTCAAATTGCCGATCAAGATAAACGCCTTAATGTTCGAAAAGGGTCTAGAAACTTTGATTAAAACCTCTACACGGACCACGAACTTATTGACTCAAACATCAAACACGTTGAATTCCTTCATGCAATCAACCGCAAATCCTCACTTCCAACACTCAAGCCATAGCTAGGTTAGAAACCCAACTTGGTCAACTAGCTAATGCCATGAGTGAGAGAGAAAGGAACTTTTCGAGTCAACCCGTGCCCAACCCGAAGGACACGGGATCAAGTTCAACCTATCAAGTCAAGTGAATGCAATCCATTCACTACGGTCGTAGACAGTCGATAATCGTTAGAATGCCTCTAAGTGAAACCCTTGAACCGTAACAAATTCTCTCTCCTTCGATATCTCTCGAGAAATCACACCCTTCGATGACTCGGCACGAACGGAACAGTCTAATCAATTTAAACCAGTTGCTCCTTACCCGGATAGACTCAGGCCTAGGAAGCACTCCTCTCAGGAGGAGAAAATTCTAGAGACTTTCAAGCGTGTTAAGGTCAACATTCCTCTTTAGATGTCATTGAACAAATTCCTTCTTATGCCAAATTTTTAAAGGAATTATGTACCAAAAGAGGCAAATAAATGTTCCAAAGAAAGTCTTTCTCACCGCCAATATCAGTGAAGTCCTCTCAAAGTCTGTACCATTGAAACATAAGGATCCAGGTTGTCCTACCATCTCATGTATCATTGGTAATACTCGTATTGATAAGGCGCTTTTAGACTTAGGGGCCAGTGTCAACTTGCTTCCATATTCAATCTACCAACAACTAGGTGTCGGGGAACTCAAGCCAACTAGATGCACACTTCAGTTAGCTGATAGATCTGTTAAGATCCCTATGGGTGAAATAACAGATGTATTGATAAAGGTTGGAGACTTTATTTTTCCTGTTGATTTCGTAGTCCTGGAAACGCAACCCGTTTCCAATCCCAAAGGACAGATACCCGTGATCTTAGGAAGACCGTTCTTAGCCACTTCTAATGCTCTCATCAACTGTAGAACTGGTCACATGAAGCTGTCTTTTGGGAATCTGACTGCTGAACTTAATATTTTCAATCCAGGAAATAATATTGATAATCAGCCTTTCGAAATCAATTACATCCAAGAAAGTTTAACAGAAGTAGAGAATGAATCTGACATTAGTTTTGAGGAAATCTTTCATGAGGAACTGGAAATTTTAAAAAATTCAGGTTTTATTTTTCAAAATGAGGAAACTGTGTTGAATACATGCCTCTTGAATGCAACATTCGAAGAACTCTTTTCTGATGAGCTTAGATTTTTGAAAGAGCAACCAAAATGTCAAATTTTCATTAATCAAAATCTAAGTTCAAAATGCATAACACCAATAAGACCTACCTTAATTTGTTGCAAACCACATTGCAAACCTTGGAATTTTCAGAATTTGAGAACATCATTGATTATATCATCTTGAAATTCTTTAAATTTCGGGTAAAATTTTCACAATAAGGTAGGATTTAATGTAGAATGTGAGCTTCTCATGTTTTATCTTTTATTCTACATTTTTATTTTTGTCCCACAATAATAATAAAAGAATTTATTCTTCTCTCATGTGAGAGTTTCTTGTTCTTTTCAAAAAACATATGAAAAAAAAAAAGAGAGAATAAATTTTGACTTCACCTTCTCATACCTAAGGTAATTACGAATTTTATCATTGTTCAAGTCTAATCAACAAATGTAAGTGCTTCCATTCTTATCTGCTTTTACTTTGTGCATAATAGAATTTGCATTGAGGACAATGCAAAATTTAGGTGTGGGGTGGGAATTAGTCATTTTATCTTTATCTTAGTTATCTTTTTCCTCTTTTTCTTACCAATTTTTTATGTCATTTTTTTCTCTTTTCATCATAAAAAAAAGTCACTTGCCAACTTAATAGAGTTGATTAATAATTAATCAATTTGATAGAATTTAAGTCTTCTAATCCTTAGTTAGTTCTATACTCAAGTTTACCTTTTATGATAACTCCAAATAAATTTCTTAAGAAATGATTTTCAAGTAGTATACTTTACTTAAGTTTTAACTTAGATTTTTAATTAAAGTAATGGAATTTTTACATGCCTAACTTAGAGTTGAAAATAATTTTTCAAGTTATCTTGATCCAAATATTGTTCAGAATATATATACATATACACATATATATATTATACTAACTTAACAAAAGAAGAAAAATTTCTCCTAAAATCATTGGTGGTTCTATTTTACTAAACCTAAGTTGACTGAGTAATTAAGCCCGAGGAGTATTTCTATACTTAATGACCTAAGCCCAATTGGGTTGGGATTCATTGGCCCAAAACTCGCTAAATGGTCACTTAGAAAGCCCGATTAAAAGAACAAAACCACCAAGGAATAAAGAGTTAAAAAAAATTGTCATACTAATCATGTTTTTATATATAGTTATATTTGTATATGTTCTTGAAAAATTAAATGGATTTAAAGACTTGAAGTTTGTTTAAAACAAAGAGTTAGCATGTTCTTTTCAAAACTTTCAAATTAAATTTTTGAGTTAAACTTGGTTTTGTATAACTATAATGAAAGGATTTTCTTAAGAAAATTACATTGGAGTTATGATAAAACGTTTTCTTGAGTATTAACCAACTTCAATTGGAATGTTTGAAGATATCAAATGAATTAATTATTTTATTAACTTTTAAATTGGCAAGTTGACTGAATTTTATGGGTATATTCACTGCAAACCCTCACGAGACTACAACTCGTCCACTAGGGTAACCTAGGGGTTTAAAGGCTTGTTGTATGTGCTAAATACAGATTCTCAAAGTGAGTTAGGTTTTCTTTTTATTTTCTTTGCTAGAGGACTAGCAAAAGTTTAGGTGTGGGGGTATTTGATTATCACATTTTAATTACATTTTTATACCCTTATTACCTATGTTATATGAATAACGATATTACTAATAATCATTTTTATATATAGTTATATTTGTATATGTTCTTGAAAAATTAAATGGATTTAAAGACTTGAAGTTTGTTTAAAACAAAGAGTTAGCATGTTCTTTTCAAAACTTTCAAATTAAATTTTTGAGTTAAACTTGGTTTTGTATAACTATAATGAAAGGATTTTCTTAAGAAAATTACATTGGAGTTATGATAAAACGTTTTCTTGAGTATTAACCAACTTCAATTGGAATGTTTGAAGATATCAAATGAATTAATTATTTTATTAACTTTTAAATTGGCAAGTTGACTGAATTTTATGGGTATATTCATGCAAACCCTCACGAGACTACAACTCGCCCACTAGGGTAACCTAGGGGTTTAAAGGCTTGTTGTATGTGCTAAATACAACCACATTCCTCGCGAAAGTGAGTTAGGTTTTCTTTTTATTTTCTTTGCTAGAGGACTAGCAAAAGTTTAGGTGTGGGGGTATTTGATTATCACATTTTAATTACATTTTTATACCCTTATTACCTATGTTATATGAATAACGATATTACTAATAATCATTTTATCTTATTTTGCGTGCTAATAAAGAAATAATGAATAAAAGCCCAAATGACTCAAATTCTCTGAATTTCTACCAATATTTGAAGCCCAAATCAAGACAAACAAAGGCCCAAGATACCAAATTGATCCAAGAGAAATTCGTGAAGAAAAATCAAGAAAAGACAAATTAGGTTGGGAACCAATCGGTTGACCAACCGGTTGGCTAATCGGTTATTAACCGACGGTCAACCGATCGGTTTGCAACAATTCTGAATTAATGGTGGATTTCTCTTTCTTTTGGCTAGGTTTGATCCAATGGTTCACATCAACTCCGTTGGGCTATAAATAGGGGTGAAGGTCGAGTGTTTTGAGTGTGAAATATTTTGTAAAACTTCATTTGGAGAGGAGGGTCACTCTTAATTGAGAAGACCTTCCAAAATTGTAACTTTGTTACACAATAAATGAAATGTTTCACCCTTCAATTTCCTTTCTCTTCTTCTAATCCAAGGACCAAAGGAGGATTAGATTAAGATCAGAGTTGTTGGTTTCTATTTTATTTCTTTTTCATTTTCTTCTTTATTTTCTTGTTTGTAGAATAGATTTACTTTCATGCAATTTACTTTCTTGCAATTTACTTTCATGCAATTTAATTCCATGCAATTTACTTTCATGCAATGTATTTAATTCTTGTATTTACTTTCTAGAATAGATTTTTCTTTCCTTTAATTCACCTTGAGGCTAGAACCCTCTGGGGAATTACCCTTTTCTAAGTGTGGAGCCAATACTTGTGGGATCCCTAGAGATTGTTTGAAACTAGCTAACAAATCCAACTCATTTTCATGAGATTGAGATAAGCTAAGTGGATCTACTCTAGATTCCTCATATCTTTAATTAATCCTCCATACTTTACCTTCCTTATTTTCCTCTTATCCTTGTTTTTCATTTGTTTGTTATTTTCCTTTATTTTTGATTTCATTGATTTTTACTTCTCTCTCAATCTCATATTCCTTTTATGTGCATATAATCTCAAACCTAGTTTTGTTGTTATTTGCACATAATCACAACCACATTCTCAACTTCATTTTCTCCTCTTTTGCACATAATCCACATCCACTCTCTCTTATCTCTCCACATCCACTTTCACCATTTTCTCACTTTCATTTTATTTGTACATAAACTCCTAATTGTCACGCGCATAATTTGAGAACCAAAACTTGAGCAAAACTCTTCCTACTTCCCGTTCCTCGTGGGATCGATAATCTTATATACTATAACTTGATAAAGGTTGTATACTTGCAACTTAGGAGGTAATCATTTATTCCCATCAATAACCCATGAATTTTGGCCATTTCTATTCGATTCGACCAATTGGCACATAATTCCGTGGAGACTAAAATTCACGATTTAATGAGCTATTACTCGTGATAATTGGCCATTTTTAGTCATTTTGACCATTGGTAAATAATTTTGTAGAGGCTAAATTTCACAATTTCATGAGCTAAAACCCATGATTTTCCTCCATTTTTAGTCGTTTTGTCGCATTGGCAAGAATTTTGATGTGGGAAAAATTCACGCTTTCACGAGCTATAACGCAAAATTTTTTACCATTTTTATCATTTTGACCCGTTGAAAAATAATTTCACAGAGGCCAATTTATAATTTCGTGAGTTATAGTTCATGATTTTTGCCTTTTTTAGTCATTTCGACCTGTTGGCAAACAATTTCACGAAGGCCAAAATTCACGATTTCATGAGCTAGTACCCACAATTTTTGGCCATTTTTCCGTTTTGACCCATTGTCAAATAATTTTGGCTAGCCAAAATTCATAATTCGTGAACGATAACCCATGATTTTTGGCCATTTTTTGTCATTTCAACACGTTGTCAAATAATTTCTCAGTGGCCAAAATTCATGATTTTGTGAGCTATACCTCATAATTTTTGACCATGTTTAGTCATTTCAACATTTGTCAAATAATTACGTGGAGGCCAAAATTAAAGATTTCATGAGCATTATCCCATGCTTTTTTTATTTTGTGTTGTTTTGACCCGTTGGCAAATAATTTTGCGGTAGGCAAAATTCACAATTTTAGGAGCTATAATCGATAATTTTTATACCATTTTTAGTCATTTTGACCCATTCACTAATAATTTCGTGGTGGCCAAAATTTGCGATTTCATGACCTATAACCTATGATTTTTTTTCCCATTTTTAGTCATTTTGATCCGTTGTCAAATAACTTTGTAATGGCAATATTTCATGATTTGGTGAGATATAACCCATGATTATTGCCCATTTTAGTCATTTCAAACCATTGCAAATAATTTCGTTGCGCTTAAACCTCATGATTTCATGAGCTATAACCCATAATATTTTTCTATTTTTAGTTGTTTCGATCCCTTAGAAAATAATTTTATGGGGGCCAAATTCATGATTTGATGTGTTATAACTTATAACTTTTTACCGTTTTATTTGATTCGACCCATTAGCACACAATTTTGCGGAACCTAAAATTCACGATTTCATGAGCTACAACTCATTATTATTGACCATTTTTACCCATCGGTAAATAATTTTGTGGAGGCCAAAACTCACAATTTCATAAGCTACAACCCAATATTTTTTTTCGTGTTTAGTCATTTCGTCTCATTGGCAATAATTTCGTGGTGAGCAAAATTCATGATTTCATGAGCTATAACACTATGGGGCATTTTTAGTCATTTTGAACCATTGGTGACTAATTTTGGGCATGCCAAAATTTATGATTTCATACACTATTACCCACGATTTGCAGCCATTTTTAGTCATTTAGACCAATTGACAAATAATTTCGCAGAGGTCAAAATTGACAATATCAAGAGCTACAACCCATGATTCTTTCCATTTTTAATCATTTCGACCCATTGGCAAATAATTTCGCTACGACCAAAATCTACAATTTCATGATCTTACCATTTTAGTTGTTTCAACCAGTTGATAAATAATTTTATGGAGGCCAAAATTCACGATTTCGTAAGCTACAACCCACAATTTTTAGCTATTCTTAGTCGTTTTGACCCGTTGTCAAATAATTTCATTGAAGACAAAACTAAAGGTTTAATGAGCTATAATAATCAACATATTTTATTACACTTTTATACCCTTATTATCTATTTTATTTGAATAAATATCTTCTAATAAAATATTTTTATCTTAATTTGTAGGTTAATGGAGAATTAATGAATAAGAGCCCAAAAAACTCAAATTCTCACATTTTTTGACCTTTTATTGAAGTCCATATTGAAGCACAAAGATCAAGCTCAAAAGCCCAAGAGATCAAGTAAAAATCGTGGGTTAAGAAGACCTTCCAAAATTATAAACTTTTATTTACAACAAATAAAAAAAATCCTCTTTTTAATTTTCATTTTTTTCTTCTTCGTTGAGGAAGATGAAGATTTGCTGTCAAGGGGCCAACCCCTGACAATGTAAGTTTTTATTTTTTTTTCTTTTTATTTTCTTATTTTAGAATTGCACGTTTAGGATTTTATTTTCTTATTTTTATTTTTATGTCGGTAGATTAAATTTATTCCATGCTTGTAGTAGGTTTACTTTCATGCTCTTTTATTTTGTTTTTAGATTTATTTTCATGCCCTGTAGAACTTCTTTTCTAGCCTTGTAGTTAGCCTATATTTTTCTTTTAAGTCTTGTTTTAGATTTACTTTTATGCTCATCTCTCTTTCTTAATGGTTAGTTAATTTCTTCCTTGTAGTTTAGATCTAATTCTTGTTCTCTTATGCTTTCTATTATAGAATTTATTTCCTTATTTTTATTTTCTAAAATGAGTAACTAATCTTGTAGGATTCTAGGATTGTATGAAACTAGTTCAATTTCCTTTATGATTCATGGATTGCTCTCTTTATGCTTAAATTGATCATGTTAAGATAATCAACTAGAGAACTAACTGGTTGAAGAAGATTTTGATAATCTATGCTTATCTTCAGTGGTTTGATAGGTTATGCTTATGAATTCTAGAATTACTATCTAGTTGTTTTTCTTTTCATAAATAAAAATTTTGATTGGATGATAATTTGATAGATTATGTCTTCTTTTAGTAGTTTAATAATCTATACTTAGTAAATCTAAAGTAAAATATGATAAAAGAGAATAGTTCATAAATTCTAAATGAAACTTACTAGTAAATTTAATTCTAGATTTCTCATTTATCTACTTGTTTTCCCTCAATCCTTCTTGATTTTGATTTTCCTCCATCTCTTAATTTTCTTTTCTTGATTTGCTTGTTGATTATTCTCTTCTTATTTCTATTTCTCTTTTATTTTCTTCTAGTTCCTTTTGTGTTTTTATTTGTTATCTCCTTCTCTCCTCTTATTTTTCACTTTCTTTCTTTGTGACAAATCACTCTTTCTACCTCTCTATACATTTTATTTCACTCTTTTTTCCCACATACTTTTAGGATCAATTTTAGGAATTTCTAAACACACACCTTCCTCGTGGGTTCGACATCTTTCTACACTACAACTTGATAGTTGTTCTCTTGCAACTTTTGTCCAATGTTTATACCCTCATCGTATAACCACAATTTTTGACCATTTATTATCATTTTTGACCCATTATCAAATAATTTCACGGTAGCAAAAATTCAGAGTTCCGTAAGCTATAACCCATGATTTTTTACCATTTCTAGTTGATTCGACCTAGCGGCAAATCATTTCATGCAGATAAAAATTCATGATTTCATGAGCTATAACCCATAATATTTACCCATTTTTAGTCACTTCTACTTGGTAAATAATTTTTACCCATTTTTAGTCATTTCTACTTGGCAAATAATTTTGCAGAGGCCTAAATTCACGACTTCAGAGCTATAACTCATGATTTCATTCATTTTGAGTCATTTCGACCCTTTGGCAAATAATTTCGCATTGGCCAAAATTAATAATTTATGTAACCCATGACTTTTTTATTATTTTTAGTTGTTTTGACCCATTGGCAAATAATTTCTTAGTGGCCAAATTTCATGATTTTGTGATGATTATTGGCCATTTTTAGTCATTTCAAACCATTAGCAAATAAATTCATAGAGTCCATACCTCACGCTTTCACTAGCTATAATCCAAAATTTTTGGCCATTTTAAGTCGTTTTGACCCCTTGGCAAAAAGTTTCGCGGAGGCCCAATTTCACTATTTAATGACTCATAACCCATGACTTTAGGCCATTTTTATTTGATTCGACCCATTAGTACATAATTCCTCGGAGACCAAAATTCAAGATTTCATGAGCCATTACTCATGATTATTGGCTATTTTTAGTCATTTCGATCTATTGGTAAATAATTTTGCGGAGACCAAAATTCACAATTTCATGAGCTAAACCCATGATTTTTCTCCATTTTTAGCCGTTTCGACCAATTGGCCATAATTTTGGGTTGGGCAAAAATTCATGATTTCATGAGCTACAACACATGATTATTAGGTATTTTTAATCATTTCAAACCAGTGGTAAATAATTTTACGGATGCCAAAATTTATGATTTCATAAACTATTACACACGATTTATGGCCATTTTCAATCATTTAGACCTATTAAAAAATAATTTTGCAGAGGCCACAATTGATGATTTCATGAGCTATAACCCATGATTTGTTTTTCCATTTTTAGTCAATTCGACCCTTTGGCAATTAATTTCGTGGCATGATCTATAGGCCATAATTTTTGACCATTTTTAATCATTTTGACCTATTGGCAAATAAGTTCGTGGAGGTAAAAATTCATAATTTTGTGAACTATAACCCATAATTTTTGGCCATTTTTAGTCATTTCGGCCCGCTGAAAAATATTTTTACAAAGGCCAAAAGTCATAATTTAGTGAGCAATAACCCATGATTTTTGGCTATTTCTGGTCATTTCAAACCATTAGAAAATAATTTCATGAAATCCAAACTTCACGATTTCGTGAGCTATAACCTACAATTTTTTACTACTGTTAGTCGGTTCAACCCATTGACAAATAATTTCACAGACACCAAAATTCATAATTTTATGAGCTATGCACAATTTTTTGCCATTTTTTTCATTTCAACCCATTGGCAAATAACTTCGCGGAAGCCAATATTTACGATTTCGTGACTTATAATTCGTGATGTTTGGCCTTTAGTCGTTTCGACCTGCTGGTAATAATTTCACAGAGACCAAAATTCATGATTTCCTAAGCTATTATCAACCATTTTTGGCCATATTTCCTGCTCCGACCCGTTGTCAAATAATTTTGCATTAAACAAACTTCATGATTTCGTGAGCTATAACCCACGATTTTTTGCCCTTTTTTTCATTTCGACCCATTGTCAAATAGATTCATGGTGGCCAAAATTCATGATTTTGTGAGTTATACCCCATGATTTTTTACCATGTTTAGTCATTTCGACCTTTGTTAAAAAATTTTGCGGGGGCCAAAATAAAGATTTCATGAGCTATATCCAACGATTTTTTTCGTTTTGAGTCGTTTCGACCCTTTTGCAAGTAGGCCAAAATACATAATTTCATAATCCATAACCTATGATTTTCTTACCATTTTTAGTTGTTTTGACCCATAAGGAAATAATTTTGTGGTCACCAAAATTCAGGATTTCATGAGCTACAACCCACACTTATTAGCCATTTTGATCCGCTGTCAAATAAATTCACGATGGTCAAATTTACGATTTCATGAGTTATAACCCATAATTATTGGCCATTTTTAGTCATTTCAAGTCATTACCAAATAATTTTCTAGAGTTTAAGCTTCACGGTTTATTGAGCCATAACCCATAATTTTTGGCTATTTTTAATCATTTCAAGCTATTGACAAATAATTTCGCGAAGGCCAAAATTCACGAATAAATGACTTATTACCCATGATTTTTGGCCATTTTATTCGATTCAACCCATTGGCACATAATTCTGCGAAAACCAAAATTCACGATTTCCTGAGCTATTACTCATGATTACGGGCCATTTTTAGTCATTTCAATCCATTTAATTTTGTGGAGGCCGAAATTCAGAATTTTGAGAGCTAAAACCCTTGATTTTGTTCCCTTTTTAGCCATTTCCACCCACTGGTAATAATTTTGTAGTGGGCAAAATTCACGATTTTATGAGCTATCACGCATGATTATTGGGCATTTTTAGTTATTTCGGACCATCAGCAAATAATTTTGCAAATGCCAAAATTGACGATTTCATAAATTATTGCCCACGATTTACAGCCATTTTTAGTCGATTAGACCCATTAGAAAATAAGTTTGCAAAGAAAATTGATGATTTCGTGAGCTATAGCCCATGATTTTTTCCATTTTTATTCATTTCGACCGATTGGCAAATAATTTCGTGGTGAACAAAATTTTCGATTTCATGATCTGTAACCCAAGATTTTTGGCCACTTTTAGTCATTTCAACCCATTGGTAAATGAGTTTGTTGAAACAAAAATTTGCAATTTCATGAGCTATTACTCGTGATTTTTTGTCATTTTCAGTCATTTTGACTCGTTGGCAAATATTTTCGCGGAGGCCAAAAGTCACGATTTCTTAAGCTATAACCCATAATTTTTAGCCATTTCTAGTCATTTTGAACCATAGGTAAACAATTTCATAGAGTCCAAACTTCATAATTTCATGAGCTATAACCCATAATTTTTAGCCACTTTTAGTCATTTCCACCCATTGGCAAATAATTTCATAGAGGCCAAACTTCACTATTTTATGAGCTATAACGCACGATGTTTAGCCATTTTTATCATTTTGACCCGTTGAAAAATAATTTCATGGAGTCCAAAATTTATGATCTCGTGAGTTATAATCCATGAGTTTTGGCCATTTTTAGTCATTTTGACCTGTTGGCAAATAATTTCACGAAGGCTAAAATTCACGATTTCATGAGCTATTACCCATAATTTTTGGCTACTTTTTCCATTTTGACCTGTTGTCAAATAATTTTTGGTTAGGAAATATTTATGATTTCGTGAACTATAACCCATGATTTTTGGTCATTTTTTGTCATTTCGACCCATTGTCAAATAATTTCGCGATGACCAAAATTCTTGATTTCGTGAACTATACCCCCATGATTTTTTACCATATTTAGTCATTTTGACCTTTACCAAATAATTTCACAGAGGCTAAAATTAAAGATTTTATGAGCTATATCCCATAATTTTTTTATTTTGTCTCATTTTGACCCTTTGGTAAATAATTTCACAGTGGCCCAAATTCACAATTTTAGGAGCTATAATCTATGATTTTTATATCATTTTTAGTTATTTTGACCCATTGGCAAATAATTTTGTGGTGGGCAAAATTCTCAATTTGATGGCCTATAACCCATGAATTTTTTCCCATTTTTAGTCATTGTCATCCATTGTCAAATAACTTCGCAATGGCAAAATTTCATGATTTCGTGAGCTATAACCCAAAATTATTGGCCATTTTTAGTCGTTCAAACTATTAGCAAATATTTTTGTGGCGTCTAAACTTCACGATTTCATGAGCTATAATACACAACTTTTGTCTATTTTTAGTCGTTTCGACCCCTTAGCAAATAATTTCATGGAGGCAAAATTTTACGATTTTATGAGTTATAACTCATGATATTTGGCTATTTTTATTCGATTCGACCTATTGGCACATAATTCCGCAGTGACCAAAATTCACAATTTCATGAGCAATAACTCATTATCATTGGCCATTTTTACCCATTGATAAATAATTTTGTGGAGGCCAAAACTCACAATTTCATAAGCTATAACTCATAATTTTCTTTTATTTTTAGTCATTTCATCCCATTGGCAATAATTTGGCGGTGAGCAAAATTCACGATTTCATGAGCTATAAAACACGATTATTGGGCATTTGTAGTTATTTTGCTTCATTGGTAAATAATTTCATGTATGCCAAATTTTATGATTTCATGAACTATTACCCGCGATTTACGGCTATTTTCAGTCATTTAGACCAATTGGTAAATAATTGGCCAAAAATCACAATTTTGTGAGCTACAACCCACGATTTTTTGCCATTCTTAGTTGTTTTGACCCATTATCAAAATAATTTCGTGAAAGCCTAAAAAACTAAAAGTTTAATGAGCTATAACCACAATTTTTGGCCATTTATTATCATTTCGATCCGTTGTTAAATAATTTCACGGTAGCAAAAATTCACAGTTCTGTGAGCTATAACCAATGATTTTTTAGCATTTCTAGTTAACTCGATCCAGTGGTAAATAATTTCACTTAGACAAAAATTCATGATTTCATTAGCTATAACCCATAATTTTTAGCCATTTTTAGTCATTTCGACTCATTGGCAGATAATTTTGTGGAGGCCTAAATTCAAAACTTCATGAACTATAACCCATGATTTTTTTTAGTCATTTCGACCCTTTGGCAAATAATCGCATTGGCAAAATTTCACAATTTTATGAGCTACAACCCCTAATTTTTTTATCATTTTTAGTTGTTTTGACCCATTGGTAAATAATTTCGTAGCGGCCAAATTTCTTGATATGGTGAGCTATAACCCCTGATTTTTTTCCTATTTTTAACTGTTTTGATATGTTGTCAAATAAATTTCCAATGGCCAAATTTCACAATTTTGCAGCTACAACCCATAATTATTGGCCATTGTTAGTCATTTCAAACCATTACCAAATAATTTCATGGAGTCCAAACTTGACAATTTCGTGAGTGATAACCCACGATTTTGGCCATTTATAGTCGTTTCGACCCCTTGGTGAAAAATTTCATGGAACCCAAAATTCATGATTTAATTACTTATAACCCATGATATTTGTCCATTTTTATTAGATTCAACCCATTTGCACATAATTCCATGGAGAACAAAATTCATGATTTCATGAGCTATTACTCATGACTATTGGCTATTTTTAGTCATTTCGATTTATTTGTAAATAATTTTATAGAGACTAAAATTTATAATTTCATGAGCTAAACCCATTATTGTTCCATTTTTAGCTGTTTGGACTATTGGCAATAATTTTGTGGTGGGTAAAATTCACGATTTTATGAGCTATAACGCACGACTATTGAGCATATTTAGTCATTTCAAACCATTGGTAAATAATTTTGTACAAGCCAAAATTCATGATTGATAAACTATTACCCATGATTTATAGCCATTTTAGTTGTTTAGACCCATTAGCAAATAATTTTGCAGAGGCCAAAACTCACGATTTCATGAGCTATTACCCATGACTTTTTTCCATTTTTCGTCATTTTGATCCATTAGCAAATAATTTTGTTATGACTAAAATTTTCAATTTCATGATCTATTTCTCATGATATTTGGCCATTTTTAATCATTTCAACCCATTAACAAATAAGTTCACAGAGGAAAAAATCACAATTTTTTGAGCTGTTACCCATGATTTTGGCCATTTTTAGTCGTTTTGACCCGCTGGCAAATATTTTTGCGAAGGCCAAAAGTCACGATTTTCTGAGCTATGACCCGTGATTTTTGGCCATTTCTAGTCATTTCAAACCATTGTCAAATAATTTCATGGAATCCAAACTTTACGATTTCGTGAGCTATAATCCACGATTTTTTGCCACTTTTAGTCATTTCAACCCATTGGCAAATAATTTCACGGGTGCCAAAATTCACAATTTTATGAGCTATAATGCATGATTTTTTGTCATTTTTATCATTTCGACCTATTGGGAAATAATGTCGCGGAGATCAAAATTTACAATTTCGTGAGTTATAGTCCATGAATTTTGGCCATTTTTAGTCGTTTCGTCTAGTTGGCAAATAATTTCACAGAGGCTAAAATTCATGATTTCCTAAGCTATTACCCATAATTTTTTGCCCTTTTTTTTGTTTCAATCTATTGTCAAATAATTTTGCGGTAGCCAAAATTCATGATTTCGTAAGCTATAACCCACGATTTTTAGCCAATTTTTATTTTCTCGAGCCGTTATCAAATAATTTTGCGATGGCCAAATTTGATAATTTTGTGAGCTATACCCCATAATTGGTTACCATGTTTAGTCATTTCGACCGTTGTCAAACAATTTTGTAGAGGCCAAATTTTAAGATTTCATGAGCTATATCCCAAGATTTGTTTTTATTTTGAGTCGTTTCAGACCCTTTGGCAAATAATTTCGTAGTGGTCAAAGTTCACAATTTTATGAGCTATAACCCATGATTTTTTTTACTATTTTCAGTTATTTTGACCCATTGGAAGATAATTTGGTAGTGGTCAAAATTTATAATTTTATAAACTATAACCCGTGATTTTTTTCCCATTTTTAGCCATTTTGATCCTTTGCTAAATAAATTCGTGATGGTCAAATTTCATGATTTCATGAGATATAACACCCAAATATTGGCCTTTTTTAGTCATTTTTCAAACCATTAGCAAATAATTTTTGCAGAGTTTAAACATCACAATTTCACGAGCGAGAACCCATGATTTTTCTCCATTTTTAGCCTTTTCTACTCATGGCAATAATTTTACAATGGGCAAAATTCATGATTTCATGAGCTATAACGCATAATTATTGGGCATTTTTAGTCATTTCAAACCATTAGTAAATAATTTTGCAAATCCCAAAATTTATGATTTCATAAACTATTACCCACGATTTATGGCAATTTTTAGTCATTTAGACCCATTAGCAAATAATTATGCAAAGGCCAAAATGGACGATTTCATAAGCTATAACCCATAATTTCTTTCTATTTTTATTCATTTTGGCTCATTGGCAAATAATTTCATAGTTACCAAAATTTTTGATTTCATAATCTATAACCCCTGATTTTTGGCTATTTTTTATCATTTCAACCCATTGGAAAATAAGTTTGTGGAGGCAAAAATTCACAATTTCATGAGCTATAACTCATGATTTTTGCCATTTTTAGTCATTTTGACCCATTGGAAGATAATTTGGTAGTGGTCAAAATTTATAATTTTATAAACTATAACCCGTGATTTTTTCCCATTTTTAGCCATTTTTAGTCATTTTGACCCATTATCAAATAATTTTATGGATGCCAAAATTAAAGATTTCATGAGCTATATCCCATGATTTTTTTATTTTGCGTCGTTTCAACCCCTTAGCAAATAATTTCGTGGTAGCCAAAATTCACACTTTCAAAAGCTATAATCCGTGATTTTTATACCATTTTGAGTTATTTTGACCCATTGGCAAATAATTTTGTGGTAGCCAAAATTCGTGATTTTATGACTTATAACCTATGATTTTTTTTTCATTTTTAGTCGTTTTGATCCATTACCAAATAACTTTGTAATGGTAAAATTTCATGATTTCATGAGCTATAACCCAAAATTATTAACTATGTTTAGTTGTTCCAAACCATTAGCAAATAATTTTGTGGCATTTAAATTTCACGATTTCATGAGCTATAACCCATAATTTGTGTCTATGTTTAGTAGTTTCGCCCCTTTGCAAATAATCTCGTGGAGGCCAAAATTCATGATTTAATGAGTTATAACTCATGATTTGTGGTCATTTTTATTCGATTCGACCCATTGGCGCATAATTTTGTGGAGACCAAAATTCACGATGTAATGAGCTATAACTCATTATCATTGGCCATTTTTCACCAAAAGTCACAGTTTCATGAGCTAAAACCCATGATTTTTTTCCAGTTTTAGTCATTTCATCCCATTGGCAATAATTTCACGGCGAGCAAAATTCACGATTTTATGAGCTATAACACATGAGTATTGAGCATTTTCAGTCATTTTTAAGGCCATTTTTATAAACTATTACCCACAATTTAAGGCCATTTTTAGTCCTTTAGACCAATTAGCAAATAATTTTGCAGATGCTAAAATGGACGATTTCACGAGCTATAACCGATGATTTTTTTCGTTTTTATTCATTTTGACCCATTGGAAAAAATTTCATAATTGCCAAAATTTTCAATTTCATGATATAGTACCCACAATTTTTTGCCATTCTTAGTAGTTTCGACACATTGGCAAATAAGTTTGCACAGGTAAAACTTCACAATTTTGAGAGCTCTAACCCATAATTTTTGGCCATTTTTAGTTGTTTCGACCCGTTGGCAAATATTTTCACGGAGTCAAAAAGTCACGATTTCACGAGCTATAACCCATACTTTTTTGGCCATTTTCTAGTCATTTTGAAACATTAGCAAATAATTTCATAAAGTTCAAACTTCAGGATTTCGTGACCTATAACGCATGATTTTTAGCCACTTTTAGTCATTTCAATCCTTTGGCAAATAATTTCACGGAGGCTAAAATTCATTATTTTATTAGTTAAAACGCATGATTTTTTGCCATTGTTATCATTTAGACCCGTTGGCAAATAATTTCACAGAGGTCAATTTACGATTTTGTGAGTTATCATCCATTATTTTTTTACCATTTTTAGTCAATTCAACCTATTGGCAAATAATGTCACGGAGGCCTAAATTCACTATTTCATGAGCTATTACCCATAATTTTTGGCTATTTTTTCATTTCGACCCATTGTTAATAATTCTTGGCTAGCAAAAATTCATGATTTTTTGAGATATAACTAATGATTTTTGGCCATTTTTTGTCATTTCAACCCGCTGTCTAATAATTTCACGGTAGCCAAAATCCATGATTTCGTGAGCTATACCCCATGATTTTTTACCATGTTTAGTTATTTCGACCATTGTCAAATAATTTTGCGAAGGCTAAACTTAATGATTTCATGAGCTATACCCCATGATTTTTACCATGTTTAGTCATTTCAATCCTTTGGCAAATAATTTCACGATGGCCAAAATTCATAATTTCAGGAGCAATAATTGATGCTTTTTATACCATTTTTATTCATTTTAAACTATTGTCAAATAATTTTGTGGTGGTAAAAATTCATGATTTTATGACCTATAACCCATGATTTATTTTTCCCATTTTTAGTCATTTTGATCCGTTGTCAAATAACTTCACAATGGCAAATTTCATAATTTTGTGAGCTATAACCCATAATTATTGAACATTTTTAGTCATTTCAAACCATTAGCAAATAATTTGATGGTGTTTAAACTTCATGATCTCATGAGCGACAACCCACAATTTCTGTCTATTTTTAGTAGTTTCGAACACTTAGCAAATAATTTCATGGATGCCAAAATTCATGATTTTATGAGTTTTAACTCATGATTTTTGGCCATTTTTATTCGATTTGACCCATTGACACATAATTTCGCGAAGACCAAAATTCACGATTTCATGAGCTATAACTTATTATCATTGGATATTTTTACCTATTGTTAAATAGTTTTGTGGAGGCCAAAACTCACAATTTCATAAGCCAAAACTTATGATTTTTTTCTGATTTTAGTCGTTTCATCCCATTGGCAATGATTTCAAGATGAGCAAAATTCATGATTTCATGAGCTGTGACGCACGATTATTGGGCATTTTCAGTCATTTTGAACCATTGGTAAATAATTTCATGGATTCCAAAATTCATGATTTCATGAATTATTACCCACGATTTACAGCAATTTCAATCGTTTATACAAATTGGCAAATAATTTTGTAAATGCGAAAATTGACGATTTCAAGAGCTATAACCCATGATCCTTTCCATTTTTAGTCATTTTAACCCATTTACAAATAAATTCGTGGTGGCCAAAATCTACTATTTCATGATCTTATAACCCATGATTTTTTGCTATTTTTAGGTTTTTCGACCAGTTGGCAAATAATTTCGCGGAACCTAAAATTTGTGATTTCGTGAGCTAAACCCCATAATTTTTGGCCATTCTTAGTCGTTTTGACCTGTTGTCAAATCATTTCATGAAAGCCAAAACTAAAGGTTCAATGAGCTATAACCATAATTTTTTATCATTTATTATCGTTTCAACCCATTATCAAATAATTTTGCGGTAGCAAAAATTTATGGTTCCGTGAGCTATTATAACCTATGTTTTTTTACCATTTCTAGTTCATTCGACCCAGTGGCAAATAATTTCACGCATACCAAAATTCATGATTTTATGAGCTATAACCCACAATGGTTAGCCATTTTTACTCATTTTGACTCATTGGCAAATAGTTTTGTAGAGGCCTAAATTCACGACTTCATGAGCAATGACCCATGATTTTTTTCATTTTGAGTCATTTCGACCCTTTGGCAAATAATTTCACATTGGCCAAAATTCACAATTTCTTGAGCGACAACCCATGATTTTTTTACCATTTTTAGTTATTTTGACACAATAGCAAATAATTTCATGGCAGCCAAATTTCGTGATATCATGAGCTATAACCCCTGATTTTTATCATTTTTAGCCATTTGGATATATTGTCAAATAAATTCGTAACGACTAAATTTTATAATTTCGTGAGCTATAACCCATAATTATTGGCCATTTTTAGTCATTTTAAACCATTAGCAAATAATTTCGTAGAGTCCAAACCTCACGATTTCATGAGCTATAACCTACGATTTTTAGCCATTTTTAGTCGTTTCGACCCCTTGGCAAAAAATCTTGCAGAGCCCAAAATTAACAATTTAATGTCTTAAAACCCATGATATTGGGCCATTTTTATTCGAATCGACCCATTGGCACATAATTCCGCGGAGACCAAAATTCACAATTTCATCAGCTATTACTTATGATTATTGGCTATTTTTAGTCATTTCGATCCATTGCTAAATAATTTTGCGGAGACCAAAATTCACAATTTCATGGGCTAAACTCGTGATTTTGCTCCATTTTTAGCCATTTTCACCCATTGGCAAAAATTTTGTGGTGGACAAAATTCACGATTTTAAGAGCTTTAACGCACTATTATTGGGCATTTTTGTCATTTCAACCCATTGGCAAATAATTTCACGCATACCAAAATTCATGATTTCGTGAGCTATACCCCATGATTTTTACCATGTTTAGTCATTTCAACCATTGTCAAATAATTTTGCGAAGGCTAAACTTAATGATTTCATGAGCTATACCAACAGTTTTTTTTATTTTGCGTCGTTTCGACCTTTTGGCAAATAATTTCACGATGGCCAAAATTCATAATTTCAGGAGCAATAATTGATGCTTTTTATACCATTTTTATTCATTTTAAACTATTGTCAAATAATTTTGTGGTGGTAAAAATTCATGATTTTATGACCTATAACCCATGATTTATTTTTCCCATTTTTAGTCATTTTGATCCGTTGTCAAATAACTTCACAATGGCAAATTTCATAATTTTGTGAGCTATAACCCATAATTATTGAACATTTTTAGTCATTTCAAACCATTAGCAAATAATTTGATGGTGTTTAAACTTCATGATCTCATGAGCGACAACCCATGATTTTTGCTATTTTAGTAGTTTCAACACTTAGCAAATAATTTCATGGATGCCAAAATTCATGATTTTATGAGTTTTAACTCATGATTTTTGGCCATTTTTATTCGATTTGACCCATTGACACATAATTTCGCAAGACCAAAATTCACGATTTCATGAGCTATAACTTATTATCATTGGATATTTTTACCTATTGTTAAATAGTTTTGTGGAGGCCAAAACTCACAATTTCATGAGCTATAACCCATGATTTATTTTTCCCATTTTTAGTCGTTTCATCCCATTGGCAATGATTTCAAGATGAGCAAAATTCACGATTTTAAGAGCTTAAACGCACGACTATTGGGCATTTTGAGTCATTTTGAACCATTGGTAAATAATTTTGCGGATGCCAAAATTCATGATTTCATAAACTATTACCCACAATTTACGGCCATTTTTAATCATTTAGACCCATTAGTAAATAATTTTGCAGAGGCCGAAATTGGCGATTTCATGAGCTATAACCCATAATTTTTTTCATTTAAGTCATTTGGACCCATTGGTAAATAATTTCATGGTGGCTAAAGTTTTTAATTTCATGATCTATAACCCATAATTTTTTGCCATTTTCAGTCATTTCAACGCATTGGCAAATAAGTTCGTAGAGGCAAAAATTCACAATTTTGTGAGCTATAACCCACGATTTTTAGCCATTTTTAATCGTTTCAACCCGCTGGCAAGCAAAAGTCATGATTTCGTGAGGTATAACCCATGATTTTTGGCCATTTCTAGTCGTTTCGAATCATTAGCAAATAATTTCATGGAATTTAAACTTCATGATTTCATAAGCTATAATCCACATTTTTTTACCACTTTTAGTCATTTCAACCCATTGGCAAATAAATTTATGGACGCTAAAATTCACAATTTTATGAGCTATAATGCATGATTTTTTGTCATTTTTATCATTTCAATCTGTTGGCTAATAAGTTTGCACAGGCCAAAATTTATGATGTCGTGAGTTGAAATCCATGATTTTTTGCCATTTTTAGTCGTTTCGACCTGTCGGCAAACAATTTCACAGAGGCTAAAATTCATGATTTCCTGAGCTGTTACCCACAATTTTTGGTCATTTTTTCTGTTTTGACCCATTGCCAAATAATTTTACGGTAGCAAAAGTTTATGATTTCATGAGCTATAATCCATGAATTTTAGCCATTTTTAGTTATTTCAACCCCATGTCAAATAATTTAGTGGTGGCTAAAATTCATGATTTTGTGAGTTATACCCCATGATTTTTGACCATGTTTAGTCGTTTCAACTGTTCGCAAATAATTTCACAGAAGCTAAAATTAAAAATTTCATGAGCTATATCCCAAGATTTTTTTTCTTTTTCAATCGTTTCGACCCTTTGGCAAATAATTTCACATTGGCCAAAATTCACAATTTCTTGAGCGACAACCCATGATTTTTTTACCATTTTTAGTTATTTTGACACAATAGCAAATAATTTCATGGCAGCCAAATTTCGTGATATCATGAGCTATAACCCCTGATTTTTATCATTTTTAGCCATTTGGATATATTGTCAAATAAATTCGTAACGACTAAATTTTATAATTTCGTGAGCTATAACCCATAATTATTGGCCATTTTTAGTCATTTTAAACCATTAGCAAATAATTTCGTAGAGTCCAAACCTCACGATTTCATGAGCTATAACCTACGATTTTTAGCCATTTTTAGTCGTTTCGACCCCTTGGCAAAAAATCTTGCGAGCCCAAAATTAACAATTTAATGTCTTAAAACCCATGATATTGGGCCATTTTATTCGAATCGACCCATTGGCAAATAATTTCGTGGAGACCAAAATTCACAATTTCATCAGCCTATTACTTATGATTATTGGCTATTTTTAGTCATTTCGATCCATTGCTAAATAATTTTATGAGACCAAAATTCACAATTTCATGGGCTAAACTCGTGATTTTGCTCCATTTTTAGCCATTTTCACCCATTGGCAAAAATTTTGTGGTGGACAAAATTCACGATTTTAAGAGCTTTAACGCACTATTATTGGGCATTTTTTGTCATTTTCGAACCATTGGTAAATAATTTTGCGGATGCCAAAATTCATGATTTCACAAACTATTACCCACAATTTACGGCCATTTTAAGTCATTTAGACCCATTAGTAAATAATTTTGTAGTGGCCAAAATTCACAATTTCATGAGCTATAACCCATAATTTTTTTCATTTAAGTCATTTGGACCCATTGGTAAATAATTTCATGGTGGCTAAAGTTTTTAATTTCATGATCTATAACCCATAATTTTTTGCCATTTTCAGTCATTTCAACGCATTGGCAAATAAGTTCGTGGAGGCCAAAATTCACAATTTTGTGAGCTATAACCCACGATTTTTAGCCATTTTAGTCATTTCAACCCATTGGCAAGCAAAAGTCATGATTCGTGAGGTATAACCCATGATTTTTGCCATTTTTAGTCATTTCAAACCATTAGCAAATAATTTCATGGAATTTAAACTTCATGATTTCATAAGCTATAATCCACATTTTTTACCACTTTTAGTCATTTCAACCCATTGGCAAATAAATTTATGGACGCTAAAATTCACAATTTTATGAGCTATAACCCATGATTTTTGGCCATTTTAGTCATTTCAACCCATTGGCAAATAAGTTTGCACAGGCCAAAATTTATGATGTCGTGAGTTGAAATCCATGATTTTTTACTATTTTTAGTTGTTTTGACCCATTGGCAAATAATTTCATGGAGGCCAAAATTCATGATTTCACAAACTATTACCCATGATTTTTGGCCATTTTAGTCATTTTGACCCATTGGCAAATAATTTCACGGTGGCCAAAATTCATGATTTCATGAGCTATAATCCATGAATTTTAGCCATTTTAGTTATTTCAACCCCATGTCAAATAATTTAGTGGTGGCTAAAATTCATGATTTCATGAGCTATAATCCATGCTTTTATACCATTTTAGTCATTTCAACCCATTGGCAAATAATTTCACAGAAGCTAAAATTAAAAATTTCATGAGCTATATCCCAAGATTTTTTTTCTTTTTCAATCGTTTCGACCCTTTGGCAAATAATTTCACAGTGGCTAAAATTCATAATTTCATGAGCTATAACCCATGATTTTTTTACTATTTTTTAGTTGTTTTGACCCATTGGCAAATAATTTAGTGGTGGCCAAAATTCATGATTTCATGAGCTATAACCCATGATTTTTTCTTATTTTTTAGCCATTTCGATCCTTTGTCAAATAAATTCACGATGGTTAAATTTCATGATTCGTGAGCTAGAACCACAATTATTGGCCATTTTTAGTCATTTCAAACCGTTAGCAAATAATTCATGGAGTTTAAGCTTCACGATTTGGAGAGCTATAACACAACTTTTTGGCCACTTTTTACCATTTCGACCCGTTGTCAAATAATTTCACGGTGGCCAAAAATTCATGATTTCATGAGCTTACCCATGATTTTTTACCATGTTTAGTCATTTTACCTGTTGGTAAATAATTTCATGGAGGCCAAAATTAAAGATTTCATGAACTATATCCCACAATTTTTTTTTATTTTGTATCGTTTTGAACCTTTGGCAAATAATTTTGTAGTGGCCAAAATTCATAATTTTAGGAGCTATAATCCATGCTTTTTATACCATTTTTAGTCATTTTGACTTATTGTCAAATAATTTCATGGGGGCAAAAATTCACGATTTCATGACCTATAACCTATAATTGTTTTTTCCCATTTTTAGTCATTTTGACCAAATAGCTTCGCAATGGAAAATTTTCATGATTTCATACGCTACAACCCATAATTATTGGTCATTTTTAGTTATTTCAAACCATTAGCAAATAATTTCATGGCATTTAAATTTCACGATTTCATGAGTTATAACCCATAATTTTTGTCTATTTTTAGTAGTTTCAACCCCCTTAGCAAATAATTTCGTGGAGGCCAAAATTCATGATCAAATGAGTTATAACTCATGATTTTTGACCATTTTTATTTGATTCAACCCATCGGCACATAATGCCACGGGGACCAAAATTCACGATTTTATAAGCTGTAACTCATTATCGTTGGCCATTTTTACCCATTAGTAACTAATTTTTAGAGCCCAAAACTCACAATTTCATGAGCTAAAAGCCATGATTTTTTTTCATTTTTAGTCGTTTCTTCCCATTGGCAATAATTTCACGGTGAGCAAAATTTAGGATTTCGTGACCTATAACACACGATTATTGGGCCTTTTTAGTCATTTTGAACCATTGGTAAATAATTTCACATTGGCCAAAATTCATAATTTCATGAGCTATAACCCATGATTTTTTACTATTTTCAGTTATTTTGACCCATTGGCAAATAATTTTGTAGTGGCCAAAATTCACAATTTTATGAGCTATAACCCATGATTTTTTCCCATTTTTAGTCATTTTGACTTATTGTCAAATAAATTCACGATGGTCAAATTTCATGATTTCATGAGATATAACACCCAAATATTGGCCTTTTTAGTCATTTTTCAAACCATTAGCAAATAATTTCATGGAATTTAAACTTCATGATTTCATGAGCTATAACCCATGATTTTTTCCCATTTTAGCCATTTTAGTCGTTTCTTCCCATTGGCAATAATTTTACAATGGGCAAAATTCATGATTTCATGAGCTATAACGCATAATTATTGGGCATTTTAGTCATTTCAAACCATTAGTAAATAATTTTGCAAATCCCAAAATTTATGATTTCATAAACTATTACCCATGATTTTTGCCATTTTTAGTCATTTAGACCCATTAGCAAATAATTATGCAAAGGCCAAAATGGACGATTTCATAAGCTATAACCCATAATTTCTTTCTATTTTTATTCATTTTGGCTCATTGGCAAATAATTTTGTAGTGGCCAAAATTCATGATTTTATGAGCTATAATGCATGATTTTTGTCATTTTTATCATTTCAACCCATTGGAAAATAAGTTTGTGGAGGCAAAATTCACAATTTCATGAGCTATAACTCATGATTTTTGCCATTTTTAGTCATTTCGACCAATTGTCAAATAATTTTGTGGTGGCCAAAATTCACAATTTTGTGAGCTATAACCCATAATTTTTGGCCATTTTAGTCATTTTGACTTATTGTCAAATAATTTCATGGAGGCCAAAATTAAAGATTTCATGAGCTATAACCCATAATTTTTGTCTATTTTAGTAGTTTCAACCCCTTAGCAAATAATTTTGTAGTGGCCAAAATTCACAATTTCATGAGCTATAATCCATGCTTTTATACCATTTTGAGTTATTTTGACCCATTGGCAAATAATTTAGTGGTGGCCAAAATTCATGATTTCATGAGCTATAACCCATGATTTTTTCCCATTTTTAGTCATTTTGACTTATTGTCAAATAAATTCACGATGGTTAAATTTCATGATTCGTGAGCTAGAACCACAATTATTGGCCATTTTAGTCATTTCAAACCGTTAGCAAATAATTTCATGGCATTTAAATTTCACGATTTCATGAGCTATAACCCATAATTTTTGCCATTTTTAGTCATTTCGACCCGTTGTCAAATAATTTCACGGTGGCCAAAAATTCATGATTTCATGAGCTTACCCATGATTTTTTACCATGTTTAGTCATTTTACCTGTTGGTAAATAATTTCATGGAGGCCAAAATTAAAGATTTCATGAACTATATCCCACAATTTTTTTTTATTTTGTATCGTTTTGAACCTTTGGCAAATAATTTTGTAGTGGCCAAAATTCATAATTTTAGGAGCTATAATCCATGCTTTTTATACCATTTTTAGTCATTTTGACTTATTGTCAAATAATTTCATGGGGGCAAAAATTCACGATTTCATGACCTATAACCTATAATTGTTTTTCCCATTTTTAGTCATTTTGACCAAATAGCTTCAAGAATGGAAAATTTTCATGATTTCATACGCTACAACCCATAATTATTGGTCATTTTAGTTATTTCAAACCATTAGCAAATAATTTCATGGCATTTAAATTTCACGATTTCATGAGTTATAACCCATAATTTTTGTCTATTTTAGTAGTTTCAACCCCTTAGCAAATAATTTCGTGGAGGCCAAAATTCATGATCAAATGAGTTATAACTCATGATTTTTGGCCATTTTTGTCATTTTATCATTTCAACCCATTGGCAAATAATTTCATGGAGGCCAAAATTCATGATTTAATGAGTTATAACTCATGATTTTTGGCCATTTTTAGTCATTTCAAACCATTAGCAAATAATTTTGTAGTGGCCAAAATTCACAATTTCATGAGCTAAAAGCCATGATTTTTTCCCATTTTAGTCATTTCATCCCATTGGCAATAATTTCACGGTGGCCAAAATTCATGATTTCATGAGCTATAACCCATAATTATTGGCCATTTTTAGTCATTTTGAACCATTGGTAAATAATTTTATGGATGCCAAAATTCACTATTTTATAAACTATTACCCATGATTTTTTACTATTTTTAGTTGTTTTGACCCATTGGCAAATAATTTTGTAGTGGCCAAAATTCACAATTTCATGAGCTATAACCCATGATTTTTGCCATTTTTAGTCATTTTAACCCATTGGCAAATAATTTCATGGAGGCCAAAATTCATGATTTCATGAGCTATAACCCATGATTTTTGGCCATTTTAGTTGTTTTGACCCATTGGCAAATAAATTTATGGACGCTAAAATTCACAATTTTGTGAGCTATAACCCATAATTTTTGCCATTTTTAGTCATTTTGACTTATTGTCAAATAATTTCATGGAGGCCAAAATTAAAGATTTCATGAGCTATAACCCATGATTTTTACCATTTTAGTCATTTCAAACCATTAGCAAATAATTTTGTAGTGGCCAAAATTCATGATTTCATGAGCTATAACCCATGATTTTTGGCCATTTTCTAGTCATTTTGAACCATTGGTAAATAATTTTATGGATGCCAAAATTCATGATTTTATGAGCTATAACCCACAATGGTTAGCCATTTTACTCATTTTGACTCATTGGCAAATAGTTTTGTAGAGGCCTAAATTCACGACTTCATGAGCAATGACCCATGATTTTTTTCATTTTGAGTCATTTCGACCCTTTGGCAAATAATTTCACATTGGCCAAAATTCACAATTTCTTGAGCGACAACCCATGATTTTTACCATTTTAGTCATTTAGACCCATTAGTAAATAATTTTATGGATGCCAAAATTCATGATTTCATGAGCTATAACCCCGATTTTTATCATTTTAGCCATTTGGATATATTGTCAAATAATTTCATGGAGGCCAAAATTAAAGATTTCATGAGCTATAACCACAATTTTAGCCATTTTTAGTCATTTCAACCCATTGGCAAATAATTTCACATTGGCCAAAATTCACAATTTTGTGAGCTATAACCCACAATTTTTGCCATTTTTAGTCATTTCAAACCATTAGCAAATAATTTCACGCAGACTAAAATTCATGATTTCATGAGCTATAACCCACAATTTTAGTCATTTTAGTTATTTTGACTCATTGGCAAATAGTTTTGTAGAGGCCTAAATTCACGATTTCATGAGCTATAACCCATGATTCTTTCCATTTTAGTCATTTTAACCCATTGGCAAATAATTTTGTAGTGGCCAAAATTCATAATTTTAGGAGCTATAATCCATGCTTTTATACCATTTTAGTCATTTTGACTTATTGTCAAATAATTTCATGGGGCAAAATTCACGATTTCATGACCTATAACCCATGATTTATTTTTCCCATTTTTAGTCATTTTGACCAAATAGCTTCAAGAATGGAAAATTTTCATGATTTCATACGCTACAACCCATAATTATTGGTCATTTTAGTTATTTCAAACCATTAGCAAATAATTTCATGGCATTTAAATTTCACGATTTCATGAGTTATAACCCATAATTTTTGTCTATTTTAGTAGTTTCAACCCCCTTAGCAAATAATTTCGTGGAGGCCAAAATTCATGATCAAATGAGTTATAACTCATGATTTTTGACCATTTTTATTTGATTCAACCCATCGGCACATAATGCCACGGGGACCAAAATTCACGATTTTATAAGCTGTAACTCATTATCGTTGGCCATTTTTACCCATTAGTAACTAATTTTTAGAGCCCAAAACTCACAATTTCATGAGCTAAAAGCCATGATTTTTTTTCATTTTTAGTCGTTTCTTCCCATTGGCAATAATTTCACGGTGAGCAAAATTTAGGATTTCGTGACCTATAACACACGATTATTGGGCCTTTTTAGTCATTTTGAACCATTGGTAAATAATTTCGCGTATGCCAAAATTCACTATTTTATAAACTATTACCCATGATTTACAACCTTTTCTAGTTGTTTAGACCAATTGGCAAATAATTTCGTAGCGGCCAAAATTGACAATTTAAAGAGCTATAACCCATGATTCTTTCCATTTTTAGTCATTTTAACCCATTGGCAAATAATTTAGTGGTGGCTAAAATTCATGATTTCATGAGTTATAACCCATAATTTTTGTCTATTTTAGTAGTTTCAACCCCTTAGCAAATAATTTCACATTGGCCAAAATTCATGATTCATGAGCTACAACCCGTAATTTTTTGCCATTCTTAGTCGTTTTGACATATTGTCAAATAATTCCGCGAAAGCCAAAACTAAAGGTTTAATGAGCTATAACCACAATTTTTAGCCATTTATTATCGTTTCGACCCATTGTCAAATAATTTCATGGGGCAAAATTCACGATTTCATGAGCTATAACCCATGATTTTTACCATTTTAGTTTTTGACCCATTGGCAAATAATTTCACGCAGACTAAAATTCATGATTCATGAGCTATAACCCACAATTTTTAGTCATTTTTAGTTATTTTGACTCATTGGTAAAAAAATTTACGAAGCCCTAAATTCACGATTTCATGAGCTATAACTCATAATTATTTTTCATTTTTAGACATTTGTATTGGCAAAAATTCACAATTTTATGAGCTACAACCGATGATTTTTTTTACCATTTTTAGTTTTTGACCCATTGGCAAATAATTTCATAGCGGCTAAAATTTACGATTTCATGAGCTATAACCCATGATTTTTTACCATTTTTAGTCATTTTGACCAAATAGCTTCAAGAATGGAAAATTTTCATGATTTCATACGCTACAACCCATAATTATTGGTCATTTTAGTTATTTCAAACCATTAGCAAATAATTTCATGGCATTTAAATTTCACGATTTCATGAGTTATAACCCATAATTTTTGTCTATTTTTAGTAGTTTCAACCCCTTAGCAAATAATTTCATGGAGGCCAAAATTCATGATCAAATGAGTTATAACTCATGATTTTTGACCATTTTTATTTGATTCAACCCATCGGCACATAATGCCACGGGGACCAAAATTCACGATTTTATAAGTCAGAACTCATTATCGTTGGCCATTTTACCCATTAGTAACTAATTTTAGAGCCCAAAACTCACAATTTCATGAGCTCAAACCCATGATTTTTGACCATTTTATTTGATTCAACCCATCGGCACATAATGCCACGGGGACCAAAATTCACGATTTCGTGAGCTATAACCCATAATTATTGGCCATTTTAGTCATTTTGAACCATTGGTAAATAATTTCGCGTATGCCAAAATTCACTATTTTATAAACTATTACCCATGATTTACAACCTTTTCTAGTTGTTTAGACCAATTGGCAAATAATTTCGTAGCGGCCAAAATTGACAATTTAAAGAGCTATAACCCATGATTCTTTCCATTTTTAGTCATTTTAACCCATTGGCAAATAATTTCGCAGTGGCAAAAATCTATGATTTCATGATCTTATAGCCCATGATTTTTAGCCATTTTAGTCGTTTCAACCCATTGGCAAATAATTTCACATTGGCCAAAATTCACAATTTTGTGAGCTATAACCCATAATTTTTGCCATTCTTAGTCGCTTTGACATATTGTCAAATAATTTCATGGAGGCCAAAATTCATGATTTCATGAGCTATAACCCACAATTATTAGGCATTTTAGTCATTTTAACCCATTGGCAAATAATTTCATAGCGGCTAAAATTCACGATTTCATGAGCTATAACCCACAATTTTAGCCATTTTAGTTATTTCAAACCATTAGCAAATAATTTCACGCAGACTAAAATTCATGATTCATGAGCTATAACCCACAATTATTAGGCATTTTAGTCATTTTAACCCATTGGCAAATAATTTCATAGCGGCTAAAATTTACGATTTCATGAGCTATAACCCATGATTCTTTCCATTTTAGTCATTTTGACTTATTGTCAAATAATTTCATGGGGCAAAATTCACGATTTCATGAGCTATAACCCATGATTTTTTACCATTTTTAGTTTTTGACCCATTGGCAAATAATTTCATAGCGGCTAAAATTTACGATTTCATGAGCTATAACCCATGATTTTTTCCCATTTTACACATTGTGATCGTTGTTAAATAAATTCACGATGGTCAAATTTCATGACTTGGTGAGTGATAACCCACAAATATTGGCTATTTTAGTGATTTCAAACCATTAGCAAATAATTTCATAGAATCCAAACTTCATGATTTCATGAGCTATAACCTACGATTTTTGGCCATGTTAGTCATTTCAACCTTGGCAAAATATTTTGCATTAAATTCACGATTTAATGACTTATAACCCATAATTTTTAGCTATTTTAATTCAATTCAACCCATTAGCACATAATTCCGTGGAAACCAAAATTCACGATTTCCTAAGCTATTACTCATGACTATTGGCCATTTTCAGTTATTTCAATCCATTTGTAAATAATTTTATGGAGACCAAAATTCATAATTTCATGGGCTAAACTCGTGATTTTGCTCCATTTTTAGCCATTTTCACCCATTGGCAATAATTTTGCGGTGGGCAAAATTCACGATTTCATGAGCTATAACCCACAATTATTAGGCATTTTTAGTCATTTCAAACCATTGGTAAATAATGTTAATGCCAAAATTCATAATTTCATAAACTATTACCCACGATTTATGACCATTTTAGTCATTTTGACTTATTGTCAAATAATTTCACGGTGGCCAAAATTCATGATTTCATGAGCTATAACCCATGATTCTTTCCATTTTAGTCATTTTAACCCATTGGCAAATAATTTTGTAGTGGCCAAAATTCATAATTTTAGGAGCTATAATCCATGACTTTTATACCATTTTTAGTCATTTTGACTTATTGTCAAATAATTTCATGGGGCAAAATTCACGATTTCATGACCTATAACCTATAATTGTTTTTCCCATTTTAGTCATTTTGACCCATTGGCAAATAATTTCATAGCGGCTAAAATTTACGATTTCATGAGCTATAACCCATGATTTTTTCCCATTTTACACATTTTGACCTGTTGTTAAATAAATTCACGATGGTCAAATTTCATGACTTGGTGAGTGATAACCCACAAATATTGGCTATTTTAGTGATTTCAAACCATTAGCAAATAATTTCATAGAATCCAAACTTCATGATTTCATGAGCTATAACCCATGATTTTTAGCCATTTTAGTCATTTCAACCCATTGGCAATAATTTCATGGCATTTAAATTTCACGATTTCATGAGCTATAATCCATGAATTTTAGCCATTTTAGTCATTTCAAACCATTAGCAAATAATTTCATGGAGGCCAAAATTCATGATTTCATAAACTATTACCCATGATTTTTAGCCATTTTAGTTATTTCAAACCATTGGTAAATAATTTCATGGAGGCCAAAATTCATAATTTCATGAGCTAAAACCCATAATTTTAGCTATTTTAATTCAATTCAACCCATTAGCACATAATTTCACGGTGGCCAAAATTCATGATTTCATGAGCTATAACCCACAATTATTAGGCATTTTTAGTCATTTCAAACCATTGGTAAATAATTTCGTAATGGCCAAAATTCATAATTTCATAAACTATTACCCACGATTTATGACCATTTTAGTCATTTAGGCCCATTAACAAATAATTTTGCAAAGGTCAAAATGGATGATTTCATGAGCTATAACCCATAATTTTTCCATTTTTATTCATTTTCACCATTAGCAAATAATATTGTAGTTGCCAAAATTTTGCTTTCATGATCTATTGCCCCAAAAAATTTCATTTTTCGTTGTTTCAACCCATTGGCAAATAATTTTGTAGTGGCCAAAATTCACTATTTTAAGAGCTATAATCCATGATTTTTGTCCATTTTTAGTCATTTTGACCATTGTCAAATAATTTCACGGTGGCCAAAATTCATGATTTCGTGAGCTATACCACATGATTTTTATCTTGTTTAGTCATTTTGACCATTGTCAAATAATTTCACGGTGGCCAAAATTCATGATTTCATGAGTTATAACCCATAATTTTTAGCAATTTTTATCATTTCAATTCATTAGCAAATAATTTCGTGGAGGCCAAAATTAAAGATTTCATGAGCTATAACACACGATTATTGGGCATTTTTAGTCATTTCAAACCATTAGCAAATAATTTCACGGTGGCCAAAATTCACTATTTTAAGAGCTATAATCCATGACTTTTATACCATTTTAGTTATTTTTACCCATTGGTAAATAATTTCGTAATGGCCAAAATTCAAAATTTTATGACCCATAACCCATGATTTTTTTCATATTTAGTCATTTTGATCCGTTATCAAATAACTTCACAATGAAAAATTTTCATGATTTCATGAGCTATAATCCAAAATTATTGGCCATTTTTAGTCATTCCAAACCATTAGAAAATAATTATGTGGTGTTTAAACTTGACGATTTCATTAGCTATAACCCACACTTTTTGTCTATTTTTAGCAGTTTTGACCCCTTTGCAAATAATCGGATGGAGGCCAAAATTCAATATTTGATGAGTTGTAACTCATAATTTTTGGTCATTTTTATTCGATTCGACCCATTAGCACATAATTTTGCGGAGACCAAAAATTCACGATTTCAAGAGCTATAACTCATTATCATTGGCCATTTTTACCCATTGGAAAATAATTTTGTGAATGCCAAAACTCAAAATTTCATGAGCTAAAACCCATAATTTTTTTTGTTTTTTAGTCATTTCATCCCATTGGCAATAATTTTGCATTGAACAAAATTCACAATTTCATGAGCTATAACACACGATTATTGGGCATTTTTAGTCATTTCGAGCCATTGGTAAATAACTTTACGGATGACAAAATTCATGATTTCATAAACTATTGCCCACGATTTAAGACCATTTTTAGCCCTTTAGACCAATTAGCAAATAATTTTGTAGAGGCCTAAATGGACGATTTCATAAGCTATAACCCATGATTTTTTCTATTTTTTATTCATTTGGACCCATTGGCAAATAATTTTGTAGTTGATAAAATTTTCAATTTCATGATATATAACCCGCGATTTTTTGCTATTCTTTGTCATTTCGACACATTGGCAAATAAGTTTGCGTAGGTAAAATTTCACAATTTCACGAGCTATAACCCATGATTTTGGCCATTTTAGTCATTTCGACCCGCTAGCAAATATTTTTGTGGAAGCCAAAGTTATAATTTCATGAGTTTTAACCCATGATTTTTGCTAGTTCTAGTCATTTCAATCATTAGCAAATAATTTCACAAAATCTAAACTTCCGATTTCATGAGCTATAACCCACAATTTTTACCACTTTTAGTCATTTCAACCCATTGGCAAATAAATTCACTAACACTAAAATTCACAATTTCATGAGCTATAATCCATGACTTTTATACCATTTTAGTTATTTTGACCCATTGGTAAATATTTTCACGGAGGCCAAAATTCATGATTTCATGAGCTATAATCCAAAATTATTGGCCATTTTAGTCATTTCAAACCATTAGCAAATAATTTCATGGGGCAAAATTCACGATTTCATGAGCTATAACCCACAATTTTTAGTCATTTTAGTTATTTCAAACCATTGGTAAATAACTTTACGGATGACAAAATTCACGATTTCGTGAGCTATAACCCATAATTTTTAGCAATTTTTTATCATTTCAATTCATTAGCAAATAATTTTACGGTGGCCAAAATTTATTATTTTATGAGCTATAACACACGATTTTTTGCCATTTTTATTATTTAGACCCATTGGAAAATAATTTCACGGAGGCTAAAATTTATGAATTCGTGAGTAATAATCCATGATTTTTGTCCATTTTTAGTCATTTCAGCCTTTTGACAAATGATTTCACGGATGCCAAAATTCAAGATTTTATGAGCTATTATCCATAATTTCCATTTTTTTCATTTTGACCTGTTGTTAAATAATTCTTGGCTAGCCAAAATTCATGATTTTTTTAGCTATAACTAATGATTTGTGGCCATTTTTTGAACTCCGTGATTTTTAGCCATTTTTAGTCATTTCGACCTATTAGCAAAAAAATTTGTGTTGGCTAAAATTTTTAATTTCATGCTCTATAATCCATGATTTTTGGCTATTTTTAGTCATTTCGACCTATTAGCAAATAGGTTCGCAGAGGTAAAAATTCATAATTTCATGAGCTACAACCAGCGATTTTTGGCCATTTTTAGTCATTTCGACCCGCTAGCAAATATTTTTGTGGAAGCCAAAAGTTATAATTTCATGAGTTTTAACCCATGATTTTTTGCTAGTTCTAGTCATTTCGAATCATTAGCAAATAATTTCACAAAATCTAAACTTCCCGATTTCATGAGCTATAACCCACAATTTTTTACCACTTTTAGTCATTTCAACCCATTGGCAAATAAATTCACGAACACTAAAATTCACAATTTTATGAGTTATAATGCATGATTTTTTATTATTTTTATCATTTTGACCGGTTGGCAAATAATTTCGCTGAGGCCGAAAATTATGTTTTCGTAAGTTATAATCCATGATTTTGGGCCATTTTTAGCCGTTTTGATCTATTAGCAAACAATTTCATGGAGGCCAAAATTTACGCTTTCCTAAGCTATTACACACAATTTCTGGCCATTTTTTTTATTTCAACCCACTGTGTAGACAAAATTCATGATTTTGTGAGCTATAACCCATGATTTTTGGCCTTTTGTCATTTCAACCCGTTGTCAAATAATTTCACGGTGGCCAAAATTCATGATTTCGTGAGCTATACCACATGATTTTTTATCTTGTTTAGTCATTTTGACCATTGTCAAATAATTTTGCGTACGCCAAAATTAAAGATTTCATGAGCTATATCCCACAATTTTTTTCATTTTGAGTCGTTTTGATCCTTTGATAAATAATTTTGCGGTGGCCAAACTTCACAATTTCATGAGCTATAATCCATAACTATTTTTACTATTTTTAGTTATTTTGACCCATTGGTAAATAATTTCATGGTGGCTAAAATTTTTGTTTCATGAGCTATAACCCATGATTTTTTTCCTATTTTTAGCCATTTTGATCCTTTGTCAAATAAATTCGCGATGCTCAAATTTTACAATTTCTTGAACTATAACCTACTATTATTGGCTATTTTTAGTCATTTCAAACCATTAGCAAATAATTTCATGAAGTCTAAGCTTCACAATTTCATGAGTAATAACACATAACTTTTGGCTATTTTTAGTAGTTCAACTGGCAAATAATTTTGCGGAGGCCAAAATTCACAATTAAATGAGTTATAACTCATGATTTTTGGCCAGTTTTATTCTATTCTACCATTTGGCAGTAATTTTGCGGAGACCAAAATTCACGATTTCATGAGCTATTACTTATAATTATTGGTCATTTTTAGTCATTTTGACCCATTGCTAAGCCCATTATTTTGCTCCATATTTAGCCATACTGATCCATTAGCAATCATTTTGCGGTGGGCAAAACTCACGATTTCATGAGCTATAACGCATGATTATTGGGCATTTTTAATCATTTGGAATCATTGGTAAATAATTTTGCGGATGCCAAAATTGACAACTTTATAAACTATTATCCATGATTTACAGCCATTTTTAATCGTTGAGACCCATTAGAAAATAATTTTGTAGAGGTCAAAATTGACGATTTCATGAGCTATAACTCATGATTTTTTTCCATTTTCAGTCAATTTGACCCATTGGCAATTAATTTCGTGGTGGCCAAAATTTTCAATTACATGATCTATAGCCCACGATTTTTGGCTATTTTTAGTCGTTTCAACCCATTGGCAAATAAGTTCGCGGAGGTAAAAATTCACAATTTTATGAGCTATAACCCATGATTTTTGGCCTTTTTTAGTCGTTTTGACCTGTTGACAAATATTTTTATGGAGGCCAAAAGTTCTGATTTTGTAAACTATAACTCTTAATTTCTGGCCATTTCTAGTCATTTCAAACCATTAGAAAATAATTTCACGGAATCCAAACTTCACGATTTCATGAGCTATAATCCATGATTTTTGGCCATTTTTAGTCATTTCAACCCATTGGTAAATAATTTTACGGATGCCAAAATTCATAATTTTAGGAGCTATCACGCATGATTTTTCACCATTTTTATCATTTTGACTCATTTGCAAATAATTTCGCCTAGGACAAACTTTACGCTCTCGTGAGTTATAATCCATGATTTATGGCCAATTTTAGTCATTTTGACCTATAGCCAAACGATTTCATAGAATCTAAAGTTCATGATTTCATGAGCTATTACTCGTAATTTTCGGCTATTTTTTTCTGTTTCGATCCATTGTCAAATAATTTTAAGCTAGCCAAAATTCATGATTTGTGAGCTATAACCCATAATTTTTGGCTATTTTTAATCGTTTCGACCTGTTGTCAAACAAATTCTTAGTGGCTAAACTTTATTATTTTTTATGTTATACCCCATGATTTTTTATCATATTTAATCATTTCGACCATTGTCAAATAATTTCATAGAGGCCAAAATTAAGGATTTCATGAGCTATATCCCATGATTTTTTATTTTGTGTCGTTTCGACCCGTTGGCAAATAATTTCAGGATGGCCAAAATTCACAATTTCAGGACCTATAATCCATGATTTTTATACCATTTTTAGTCATTTTGACCTCTTTGCAAATAATTTCATGGTGGCCAAAATTTACGATTTCATGACCTATAACCCTTGATTTTTTATTTTGCATTGTTTCGACCCGTTGATAAATAATTTTGTGATGGTCAAATTCACAATTTCAAGACCTATAATCCATGATTTTTATACCATTTTTAGTCATTTTGACCTCTTGGCAAATAATTTCATGGTGGCTAAAGTTTGCGATTTCATGACCTATAACCCATGAATTTTTTCCATTTTTAGTTGTTTTGATCCGTCGTCAAATAACTTCACAATGGCAAAATTTCACGATTTCATGAGCTATAACCCATAATTATTGGCTATTTTTAGTCATTTCAAACCATTAGCAAATAATTTCATGGTGTTTAATCTTCACGATTTTAGGAGCTATAACCCACAACTTTTGTCTATTTTTAGTAGTTTTGACCCCTTAGCAAATAATTTCGGGGAGGTCAAAATTCACGATTTAATGAGTTATAACTAATGATTTTTGGCCATTTTTATTTGATTCAACCCATTGGCACATAATTCTACGGAGACCAAAATTCACGATTTTATGAGTTATAAGTCATTATCATTGGCCATTTTTACCCATTGGTAAATAATTTTGTGGAGGTCAAAACTCACAATTTCATGAGCTATAACACACGATTATTGGGCATTTTAATCATTTGGAATCATTGGTAAATAATTTTGCGGATGCCAAAATTGACAACTTTATAAACTATTATCCATGATTTACAGCCATTTTTAATCGTTGAGACCCATTAGAAAATAATTTTGTAGAGGTCAAAATTGACGATTTCATGAGCTATAACTCATGATTTTTTCCATTTTCATCATTTTGACCCATTGGCAATTAATTTCGTGGTGGCCAAAATTTTCAATTACATGATCTATAGCCCACGATTTTTGGCTATTTTTAGTCGTTTCAACCCATTGGCAAATAAGTTCGCGGAGGTAAAAATTCACAATTTTATGAGCTATAACCCATGATTTTTGGCCTTTTTAGTCGTTTTGACCTGTTGACAAATATTTTTATGGAGGCCAAAATTCATGATTTTGTGAGCTATAACCCATAATTTTGGCTATTTTAGTCATTTCAAACCATTAGAAAATAATTTCACGGAATCCAAACTTCACGATTTCATGAGCTATAATCCATGATTTTTGGCCATTTTAGTCATTTCAACCCATTGGCAAATAATTTCGTGATGGCCAAAATTCACAATTTCAGGACCTATAATCCATGATTTTTATACCATTTTTAGTCATTTTGACCTCTTTGCAAATAATTTCATGGTGGCCAAAATTTACGATTTCATGACCTATAACCCTTGATTTTTTATTTTGCATTGTTTCGACCGTTGATAAATAATTTTGTGATGGTCAAATTCACAATTTCAAGACCTATAATCCATGATTTTTATACCATTTTTAGTCATTTTGACCTCTTGGCAAATAATTTCATGGTGGCTAAAGTTTGCGATTTCATGACCTATAACCCATGAATTTTTTCCATTTTTAGTTGTTTTGATCCGTCGTCAAATAACTTCACAATGGCAAAATTTCACGATTTCATGAGCTATAACCCATAATTATTGGCTATTTTTAGTCATTTCAAACCATTAGCAAATAATTTCATGGTGTTTAATCTTCACGATTTTAGGAGCTATAACCCACAACTTTTGTCTATTTTAGTAGTTTTGACCCTTAGCAAATAATTTCGGGAGGTCAAAATTCACGATTTAATGAGTTATAACTAATGATTTTGGCCATTTTATTTGATTCAACCCATTGGCAAATAATTTTGTAGAGGTCAAAATTGACGATTTCATGAGCTATAACTCATGATTTTTTCCATTTTTAGTCATTTTGACCCATTGGCAAATAATTTCGTGATGGCCAAAATTCACAATTTCATGAGCTATAACCCATAATTTTGGCTATTTTAGTCGTTTCAACCCATTGGCAATTAATTTCGTGGTGGCCAAAATTCACAATTTTATGAGCTATAACCCATGATTTTTGGCCATTTATTATCATTTTGACCTGTTGACAAATATTTTTATGGAGGCCAAAATTCATGATTTTGTGAGCTATAACCCATGATTTTTGGCCATTTTAGTCATTTCAAACCATTAGAAAATAATTTCACGGAATCCAAACTTCACGATTTCATGAGCTATAATCCATGATTTTTGGCCATTTTAGTCATTTCAACCCATTGGTAAATAATTTTACGGATGCCAAAATTCATAATTTTAGGAGCTATCACGCATGATTTTTCACCATTTTTATCATTTTGACTCATTTGCAAATAATTTCGCCTAGGACAAACTTTACGCCTCATGAGCTATAATCCATGATTTATGGCCAATTTTAGTCATTTTGACCTATAGCCAAACGATTTCATAGAATCTAAAGTTCATGATTTCATGAGCTATAACCCATAATTTTGGCTATTTTAGTCATTTTGACCATTGTCAAATAATTTTAAGCTAGCCAAAATTCATGATTTTGTGAGCTATAACCCATAATTTTGGCTATTTTAGTCATTTCAACCCATTGGCAATTAATTTCGTGGTGGCCAAAATTCACAATTTTATGAGCTATAACCCATGATTTTTGGCCTTTTTAGTCGTTTTGACTGTTGACAAATATTTTTATGGAGGCCAAAATTCATGATTTTGTGAGCTATAACCCATAATTTTGGCTATTTTAGTCATTTCAAACCATTAGAAAATAATTTCACGGAATCCAAACTTCACGATTTCATGAGCTATAATCCATGATTTTTGGCCATTTTAGTCATTTCAACCCATTGGTAAATAATTTTATGGATGCTAAAATTCACAATTTCATGAGCTATAACTCATGATTTTTACCATTTTTAGTCATTTTGACCCATTGGCAAATAATTTTGTAGTAGGAAAAATTCACGATCTCATGAGCTATAATCCATGATTTATGGCCAATTTTAGTCATTTTGACCTATAGCCAAACGATTTCATAGAATCTAAAGTTCATGATTTCATGAGCTATAACTCATGATTTTTGGCTATTTTAGTCATTTTGACCATTGTCAAATAATTTTAAGCTAGCCAAAATTCATGATTTGTGAGCTATAACCCATAATTTTTGGCTATTTTTAATCGTTTCGACCTGTTGTCAAACAAATTCTTAGTGGCTAAACTTTATTATTTTTTATGTTATACCCCATGATTTTTTATCATATTTAATCATTTCGACCATTGTCAAATAATTTCATAGAGGCCAAAATTAAGGATTTCATGAGCTATATCCCATGATTTTTTATTTTGTGTCGTTTCGACCCGTTGGCAAATAATTTCAGGATGGCCAAAATTCACAATTTCAGGACCTATAATCCATGATTTTTATACCATTTTTAGTCATTTTGACCTCTTTGCAAATAATTTCATGGTGGCCAAAATTTACGATTTCATGACCTATAACCCATGATTCTTTCCATTTTTAGCCATTTTGATCCTTTGATAAATAATTTTGTGATGGTCAAATTCACAATTTCAAGACCTATAATCCATGATTTTTATACCATTTTTAGTCATTTTGACCTCTTGGCAAATAATTTCATGGTGGCCAAAATTTACGATTTCATGACCTATAACCCATGATTTTTTCCATTTTTAGCCATTTTGATCCGTTGTCAAATAACTTCACAATGGCAAAATTCACGATTTCATGAGCTATAACCCATAATTATTGGCTATTTTAGTCATTTCAAACCATTAGCAAATAATTTCATGGTGTTTAATCTTCACGATTTTAGGAGCTATAACCCACAACTTTTGTCTATTTTAGTAGTTTTGACCCTTAGCAAATAATTTCGGGAGGTCAAAATTCACGATTTAATGAGTTATAACTAATGATTTTGGCCATTTTATTTGATTCAACCCATTGGCACATAATTCTACTGAGACCAAAATTCACGATTTCATGAGCTATAACACATAATTATTGGACATTTTAGTCATTTCAAACCATTAGCAAATAATTTTGAAAAGGCCAAACTTGACATTTCATGAGCTAAACCCATGATTTTTTCCATTTTTAGTCATTTTGACCCATTGGCAAATAATTTTGTGGAGGCAAAATTCACGATTTCATGAGCTATAACGCATGATTATTGGGCATTTTAATCATTTGGAATCATTGGTAAATAATTTTATGGATGCCAAAATTGACAACTTTATAAACTATTATCCATGATTTACCATTTTAATCGTTGAGACCCATTAGAAAATAATTTTGTAGAGGTCAAAATTGACGATTTCATGAGCTATAACTCATGATTTTTTCCATTTTTAGTCATTTTGACCCATTGGCAAATAATTTTGTAGAGGTCAAAATTTACGATTTCGTGAGTTATAATCCATGATTTATGGCCAATTTTAGTCATTTTGACCTATAGCCAAACGATTTCATAGAATCTAAAGTTCATGATTTCATGAGCAATAACCCACAATTCTTGGTCATTTTAGTCATTTTAACCCTATAGCAAATAATTTTGTGGAGGCAAAATTTCACAATTTAATGATTTAAAATCCATGATTTTTGGCTATTTTATTTGATTCGACTCATTGGCACATAATTCCACGTAAACCAAAATTCACGATTTCATGAGCTATTACCCATAATTTTGGCTATTTTAGTCATTTCGATCATTGTCAAATAATTTTAAGCTAGCCAAAATTCATGATTTCATGAGCTATAACACATAATTATTGGACATTTTTAGTCATTTCGATCATTGTCAAATAACTTCACAATGGCAAAATTTCACGATTTCATGAGCTATATCCCATGATTTTTTATCATATTTAATCATTTCGACCATTGTCAAATAATTTCATAGAGGCCAAAATTAAGGATTTCATGAGCTATAACCCATGATTTTTTCATTTTAGTCATTTTGACCCATTGGTAAATAATTTCATGGAGGCCAAAATTCACAATTTTATGAGCTATAATGCACGATTTTTGCCATTTTTATCATTTTGACCCATTGGCAAGTAATTTCACCGAGTCCAAAATTTACGATTTCGTGAGTTATAATCCATGATTTTTGGCCATTTTAGTCATTTTGACCCATTGGCAAATAATTTCATGGAGGCCAAAATTCATGATTTCATGAGCTATAACACATAATTATTGGACATTTTTAGTCATTTTGATCCATTGTCAAATAATTTCATGATGGCCAAAATTCATAAATTTATGAGCTATAACTCATGATCTTTGGCTATTTTATTTGATTCGACTCATTGGCAAATAATTTCATGATGGCCAAAATTTTTGATTTAATCATCTATAACCCATGATTTTTATATCATTTTTAGTCATTTCGATCATTGTCAAATAATAATTTTGAGCAAGCCAAAATTAAAGATTTCATGAGCTATAACCCATGATTTTTGGCAATTTGTAGTCATTTCGACCCATTGGCAAATAATTTCATGATGGCCAAAATTCACAATTTCAAGACCTATAATCCATGATTTTTATACCATTTTTAGTCATTTTGACCTCTTGGCAAATAATTTCATGGTGGCCAAAATTTACGATTTCATGACCTATAACCCATGATTCTTTCCATTTTTAGCCATTTTAGTCATTTTGAACCATTGGTAAATAATTTTGTGATGGTCAAAATTCACAATTTCAAGACCTATAATCCATGATTTTTATACCATTTTTAGTCATTTTGACCTCTTGGCAAATAATTTCATGGTGGCCAAAATTTACGATTTCATGACCTATAACCCATGATTCTTTCCATTTTTAGTCATTTTGATCCATTGTCAAATAACTTCACAATGGCAAAATTTCACGATTTCATGAGCTATAACCCATAATTATTGGCTATTTTAGTCATTTCAAACCATTAGCAAATAATTTCATGGTGTTTAATCTTCACGATTTTAGGAGCTATAACCCACAACTTTTGTCTATTTTTAGTAGTTTTGACCCCTTAGCAAATAATTTCGGGGAGGTCAAAATTCACGATTTAATGAGTTATAACTAATGATTTTTGGCCATTTTTATTTGATTCAACCCATTGGCACATAATTCTACGGAGACCAAAATTCACGATTTTATGAGTTATAAGTCATTATCATTGGCCATTTTTACCCATTGGTAAATAATTTTGTGGAGGTCAAAACTCACAATTTCATGAGCTAAACCCATGATTTTTTTCATTTTTAGTCATTTTGTCCCATTGGCAATAATTTCGCAGTGAGCAAAATTCTGGATTTCATGAGCTATAACACACGATTGTTGGGCATTTTTAATCATTTTGAACCATTGGTAAATAATTTCGCATATGCTAAAATTCACAATTTCATGAACTATTACCCATGATTAACAACCATTTTTAGTCGTTTAGACCAATTGGTAAATAATTTTGAGATGCCAAAATTGATGATTTCAAGAGCTATAACCCATGATTCTTTCCATTTTTAGTCATTTTGACCCATTGGTAAATAATTTTAAATTATCAAATTCTACAATTTCATGATTTTATAACTCATGATTTTTTACCATTTTTAGTCATTTCGACCAGTTGGCAAATAATTTTGTGAAGACCAAAAATTCAAGATTTCATGCGCTACAACCCACGATTTTTGGCTATTCTTAGTCTATTTGACCCATTGCCAAATAGTTTCACGGAAGCCAAAACTAAAGGTTTAATGAGTTCTAACCACAATTTTTGGCCATTTATTATCATTTTGACCCGTTGTCAAATAATTTTGCGGTAGCAAAAATTCACGATTTAGTAAGTTATAACTCGTGATTTTTGGCCGCTTTTATTTGATTCGACTCATTGGCACATAATTTTATGACGACCAAAATTCATGATTTTATGAGTTATAACCCACAATTTTTAGTGATTTTTAATCGTTTCGACTCATTGGCAAATAAATTTATAGAGGCCTAAATTCATGACTTCATGAGCTATAACCCATAATTTTTTTCACTTTGAGTCATTTGGAACCTTTGGCAGATAATTTTGTATTGGCCAAAATTCACAACTTCATGAGCTACAATCCATGATTTTTTTATCATTTTTAGTTATTTTGACCCATTAACTAATAATTTCTTGGTGGCCAAAATTCATGATTTCAAGAGTTATAATCCATGATGTCTTTCCATTTTTAGCCATTTTGATCCGTTGTCAAATAAAATTCACGATGGCCAAATTTCATGATTTTGTGAGCTATAGCCCGCAAGTATTGGCCTTTTTTGTCAAACCATCAGCAAATAATTTTGGGGAGTCCAAAGTTCATGATTTCATGAGCAATAACCCACAATTCTTGGTCATTTTTAGTCATTTTAACCCTATAGCAAATAATTTTGTGGAGGCAAAATTTCACAATTTAATGATTTAAAATCCATGATTTTTGGCTATTTTTATTTGATTCGACTCATTGGCACATAATTCCACGTAAACCAAAATTCACGCTCCTGAGCTATTACTCATGATTATTGGCCATTTTTAGTCTTTTTGATGCATTGGTAAATAATTTTGTGGAGGCCGAAATTAACAATTTTATAAAGCTAAAACCCATAATTTTGCTCCATTTTTAGCCATTTCAATCCATTGGTAATAATTTTGTAGTAGGAAAAATTCACGATCTCATGAGCTATAACACATAATTATTGGACATTTTTAGTCATTTTGAACCATTGGTAATTAATTTTGCGGATGCTAAAATTCACAATTTTATAAATTATTACCCGCGATTTACAACCATTTTTAGTCGTTGACCCATTAGCAAATAATTTTGAAAAGGCCAAACTTGACATTTCATGAGCTATAACTCATAATTTTTTCCATTTAAAGTCACTTCTACCCATTGGCAAATAATTTCATGATGGCCAAAATTTTTGATTTAATCATCTATAACCCATGATTTTTGGCAATTTGTAGTCATTTCGACCCATTGGAAAATAAGTTTGTGGTGGAAAGAATTCATAATTTAGTGAGCTATAACTCATGATCTTTGGCTATTTTTAGTCGTTTTGACCCATTGGCAAATATTTCGCAGAGGCCAAAGGTCACAATTTCATGAGCTTTAACCCACGATTATTAGCCATTTCTAGTCATTTCGAACTACTAGCAGATAATTTCACAGAGTCCAAACTTCACGATTTCATGAGCTATAATCCATCATTTTTTTCCACTTTAAATCATTTCAATTCATTGGTAAATAATTTCATGGAGGCCAAAATTCATAAATTTATGAGCTATAATGCACGATTTTTTGCCATTTTTATCATTTCGACCCATTGGCAAGTAATTTCACCGAGTCCAAAATTTACGATTTCGTGAGTTATAATCCACAAATTTCAATCATTTTTAGTCATTTTGACCTATTGGCAAACATTTCACGGAGGCCAAAATTCATAATCTCATGAGCTATTACCCATAATTTTTGGCCGTTTTTTCCGTGTCGACCCATTGTAAAATAATTTTTGGCTAGTCAAAATTCATGATTTTGTGAACTATAACCCACGATTTTCGGTCATTTTTTATCATTTTGACCTATTGTCAAATAATTATGCGATGGCTAAAATTCCTGATTATGTGAGCTATACCCCATAATTTTTTAACCATGTTTAGTCATTTCGATCATTGTCAAATAATAATTTTGAGCAAGCCAAAATTAAAGATTTCATGAGCTTTATCCCACAATTTTTTTACACTTTGTGTCCTTTTGACCCTTTGGCAAATAATTTCGCGGTAACCAAAATTCACAATTTTATGAGCTATAACTCATGACTTTTATATCATTTTTAGTCATTTTGACCCATTAGCAAATAATTTTGTGGTGGCCAAATTCGCGATTTCATGACCCATCACCCACGATTTTTTCCCATTTCAGTCATTTTGATCCATTGTCAAATAACTTTACAATGGCATAATTTCATGATTTTGTGAGTTATAACCCATAATTACTGGCCATTTTTAGTCATCTCAAACCATTAGTAAATAATTTCGAGGCGTTTAAACTTCACGATTTCAGGGGTTATAACCCACATTTTTGTCTATTTTTAGTAGTTTCGACCCGTTAGCAAATAATTTCGGGAGGTCAAAATTCACGATTTAATGAGTTATAACTAATGATTTTTGGCCATTTTATTTGATTCAACCCATTGGCAAATAATTTTGTGGAGGCCAAAATTCACGATTTTATGAGTTATAAGTCATTATCATTGGCCATTTTACCCATTGGTAAATAATTTTGTGGAGGTCAAAACTCACAATTTCATGAGCTAAAACCCATGATTTTTTCATTTTAGTCATTTTGACCCATTAACTAATAATTTCTTGGTGGCCAAAATTCATGATTTCATGAGCTATAACACACGATTGTTGGGCATTTTTAATCATTTTGAACCATTGGTAATTAATTTTATGGATGCTAAAATTCACAATTTCATGAACTATTACCCATGATTAACAACCATTTTTAGTCGTTTAGACCAATTGGTAAATAATTTTGAGATGCCAAAATTGATGATTTCAAGAGCTATAACCCATGATTCTTTCCATTTTTAGTCATTTTGACCCATTGGTAAATAATTTTAAATTATCAAATTCTACAATTTCATGATTTTATAACTCATGATTTTTACCATTTTTAGTCATTTCGACCCATTGGCACATAATTTTATGACGACCAAAATTCATGATTTCATGAGCTATAACCCATGATTTTTGGCTATTTTAGTCATTTCGACCCATTGGCAAATAATTTTGTGGAGGCCAAAATTCACAATTTTATGAGCTATAACTCATGATCTTTGGCTATTTTATTTGATTCAACCCATTGGCACATAATTTTATGACGACCAAAATTCATGATTTCAAGAGTTATAATCCACAAATTTCAATCATTTTTAGTCATTTTGACCCATTGGCAAATAAATTTATAGAGGCCTAAATTCATGACTTCATGAGCTATAACCCACAATTTTTACACTTTGTGTCCTTTTGACCCTTTGGCAAATAATTTTGTGGTGGCCAAAATTCACAACTTCATGAGCTACAATCCATGATTTTTTATCATTTTTAGTTATTTTGACCCATTAACTAATAATTTCTTGGTGGCCAAAATTCATGATTTCATGAGCTATAACACACGATTATTGGGCATTTTAGTCATTTTGAACCATTGGTAAATAATTTTGTGGGTTCCAAAATTCACAATTTCATGAAATATTACTCACGATTTAAAGCCATTTTCAGTCATTTATACCAATTAGCAAATAATTTCGCAAAGGCTAAAATTGATGATTTTAAGAGCTATAACCCATGATTCTTTCCATTTTTCATCATTTTGACCCATAAGCAAATAATTTTGCGGTGGCCAAAATCTATGATTTTATGATCTACCCATGATTTTTAGCCATTTTTAGTCATTTTGATCAGTTAGCAAATAATTTCGCAGATGCCAAAAATCACGATTTTGTGAGCTACAACCCATGATTTTTGGCCATTTTTAGTCATTTTGACCGGTTGTTAAACAATTTCGCGGAAGCCAAGACTAAAGGTTTAATGAGCTATAACCCATGATTTTTAGCCATTTTAGTCATTTCGATCATTGTCAAATAATTTTGTGGAGGCCAAAATTCACAACTTCATGAGCTATAACCCATAATTTTTACCATTTCTATTTGATTCGACGATGTGGCAAATAATTTCACGCTTAAAATTCATGATTTCAAAAGGTATAAGCCTCAATTTTTAGCCATTTTTAGTCATTTTGACTCATTGGCACATAATTTTGTGAAGGCCTAAATTCATGACTTGATGAGCTATAACCAATAATTTTTTTTTATTTTAAGTCATTTCAACCCTTTGGCAAATAATTTTGCATTAGCCGAGATTCACAATTTCATGAGCTACAACCTATAATTTTTTTACCACTTTTAGTTATTTTGACCAATTGGCAAATAATTTCATGGCGGCCAAAATTCACAATTTCATGAGTTATAACCCATAATTTTTTTATCATTATTAGCCATTTTGATCCATCGTTAAATAAATTCACGATGGCCAAATTTCACGATTTTGTGAGTTATAATCCGTGATTTTTGGCCGCTTTTATTTGATTCAACCCATTGGCACATAATTTTATGACGACCAAAATTCATGATTTCATGAGCTATAACCCACAATTCTTGGTCATTTTACCCATTGGTAAATAATTTTGTGGAGGCCAAAACTCACAATTTCGTGAGCTAAAACCCATGATTTTTATATCATTTTTAGACATTTCATCCCATTGGCAATGATTTTATACTGAGCAAATTTCACGATTTCATGAGCTATAACGCAGATTATTGGGCATTTTAGTCATTTTGAACCATTGGTAATTAATTTTATGGATGCTAAAATTCACAATTTCATGAGCTATAACCCATGATTTTTAGCCATTTTAGTCATTTTGACCCATTGGTAAATAATTTTGAGATGCCAAAATTGATGATTTCAAGAGCTATAACCCATGATTCTTTCCATTTTTAGTCATTTTGACCCATTGGTAAATAATTTTAAATTATCAAATTCTACAATTTCATGATTTTATAACTCATGATTTTTACCATTTTTAGTCATTTCGACCCATTGGCACATAATTTTATGACGACCAAAATTCATGATTTTGTGAGCTACAACCCATGATTTTTAGCCATTTTAGTCATTTTGATCCATTGTCAAATAATAATTTTGAGCAAGCCAAAATTAAAGATTTCATGAGTTATAACCCATAATTTTGCTCCATTTTTAGCCATTTTGATCCGTTGTCAAATAATTTCGTGGTAGTAAAATTCACAATTTTATGAGCTATAACCCATGATTTTTACCATTTCTATTTGATTCGACGATGTGGCAAATAATTTCATGGAGGCCAAAATTCATGATTTTATGAGCTATAACCCATGATTTTTAGCCATTTTAGTCATTTTGACTCATTGGCAAATAAATTTATAGAGGCCTAAATTCATGACTTCATGAGCTATAACCCATAATTTTTTCACTTTGAGTCATTTGGAACCTTTGGCGATAATTTTGTATTGGCCAAAATTCACAACTTCATGAGCTACAATCCATGATTTTTTATCATTTTTAGTTATTTTGACCCATTAACTAATAATTTCATGGAGGCCAAAATTCACAATTTCATGAGCTATAACCCATGATTTTTGGCAATTTGTAGTCATTTCGACCCTTTGGCAAATAATTTTGTGGAGGCCAAAATTCACAATTTCATGAGCTACAACCTATAATTTTTACCACTTTTAGTTATTTTGACCAATTGGCAAATAATTTCATGGAGGCCAAAATTCACAATTTCATGAGCTATAACCCATGATTTTTATATCATTTTTAGTCATTTTGACCCATTAGCAAATAATTTCATGGAGGCCAAAATTCATGATTTCATGAGCTATAACCCATGATTTTTGGCCATTTTAGTCATTTTGACCCATTGGCAAATAATTTCACGAGGCCAAAATTCATGATTTTGTGAGTTATAATCCGTGATTTTTGGCCATTTTTAGTCATTTTGACCTGTTAGCAAACAATTTCACTGAGGACAAAATTCATAATTTCATGAGCTATTACCCATAATTTTTGGCCATTTTTCCGTTTCGACCTGTTGTCAAATAATTTTTAGCTAGCCAAAGTTCATGATTTCATGAGCTATGACCCACGATTTTTAGCTATTTTTGTCATTTCAACTCATTGTAAAATAATTTCACGAGGCCAAAATTCATAATTTCGTGAGCTATACCCCATGATTTTTTACCATGTTTAGTCATTTTGACCATTGTCAAATAATTTTGAGGTGGCCAAAATTAAAGATTTCATGAGCTTTATCCCTCAATTTTTTTTCATTTCGTGTCATTTCGACCCTTTGGCAAATACTTTTGCGATGGCCAAAGTTCACAATTTCATGAGTTATAACCCATAATGTTTATGCCATTTTTAGTCATTTTGACCCATTAGCAAATAATTTTATGGTGGCCAAATTCACAATTTCATGACCTATCACCCACGATTTATTCCCATTTTTAGTCGTTTTGATCCGTAGTCAAATAACTTCGCAATGGCAAAATTTCATGATTTCGTGAGCTATAACCCACAATTATTGGCCATTTTAGTCATTTTGACCCATTAGCAAATAATTTTGTGGAGGCCAAAATTCATGATTTCATGAGCTATAACCCATAATTTTTGGCCATTTTAGTCATTTTGACCCATTAGCAAATAATTTTGTGGAGGCCAAAATTCATAATTTCATGATTTTGTGAGTTATAATCCGTGATTTTTGGCCGCTTTTATTTGATTCAACCCATTGGCAAATAATTTCACGAGTCCAAACTTCACGATTTCATGAGCTATAACCCATGATTTTTGGCCATTTTAGTCTTTTGATGCATTGGTAAATAATTTTGTGGTGGCCAAAATTCACAATTTTATAAAGCTAAAACCCATAATTTTGCTCCATTTTTAGCCATTTCAATCCATTGGTAATAATTTTGTAGTAGGAAAAATTCACGATCTCATGAGCTATAACCCACAATTATTGGCCATTTTAGTCATTTTGAACCATTGGTAATTAATTTTATGGATGCTAAAATTCACAATTTTATAAATTATTACCCATGATTTACAACCATTTTTAGTCGTTGACCCATTAGCAAATAATTTTGAAAAGGCCAAACTTGACATTTCATGAGCTATAACTCATAATTTTTTCCATTTAAAGTCACTTCTACCCATTGGCAAATAATTTCATGATGGCCAAAATTTTTGATTTAATCATCTATAACCCATGATTTTTGGCAATTTGTAGTCATTTCGACCCATTGGAAAATAAGTTTGTGGTGGAAAGAATTCATAATTTAGTGAGCTATAACTCATGATCTTTGGCTATTTTTAGTCGTTTTGACCCATTGGCAAATATTTCGCAGAGGCCAAAGGTCACAATTTCATGAGCTTTAACCCACGATTATTAGCCATTTCTAGTCATTTCGAACTACTAGCAGATAATTTCACAGAGTCCAAACTTCACGATTTCATGAGCTATAATCCATCATTTTTTTCCACTTTAAATCATTTCAATTCATTGGTAAATAATTTCATGGAGGCCAAAATTCATAAATTTATGAGCTATAACCCATGATTCTTTCCATTTTTCATCATTTTGACCCATTGGCAAGTAATTTCACCGAGTCCAAAATTTACGATTTCGTGAGTTATAATCCACAAATTTCAATCATTTTTAGTCATTTTGACCCATTGGCAAATAATTTCATGGAGGCCAAAATTCATAATCTCATGAGCTATAACCCATGATTTTTAGCCATTTTTAGTCATTTTGACCTATTGTCAAATAATTTTGAGGTGGCCAAATTCATAATTTCGTGAGCTATAACCCATGATTTTTAGCCATTTTTAGTCATTTTGACCTATTGTCAAATAATTATGCGATGGCTAAAATTCGATTATGTGAGCTATACCCCATAATTTTTAACCATGTTTAGTCATTTCGATCATTGTCAAATAATAATTTTGAGCAAGCCAAAATTAAAGATTTCATGAGCTTTATCCCACAATTTTTACACTTTGTGTCCTTTTGACCCTTTGGCAAATAATTTCATGGAGGCCAAAATTCACAATTTTATGAGCTATAACTCATGACTTTTATATCATTTTTAGTCATTTTGACCCATTAGCAAATAATTTTGTGGTGGCCAAATTCGCGATTTCATGACCCATCACCCACGATTTTTTCCCATTTCAGTCATTTTGATCCATTGTCAAATAACTTTACAATGGCATAATTTCATGATTTTGTGAGTTATAACCCATAATTACTGGCCATTTTAGTCATTTTGACCCATTAGCAAATAATTTCACGCTTAAAATTCATGATTTTGTGAGTTATAACCCATAATTTTTGGCCATTTTAGTCATTTTGACCCGTTAGCAAATAATTTTGTGGAGGCCAAAATTCACGATTTAGTAAGTTATAACTCGTGATTTTTGGCCGTTTTTATTTGATTCAACCCATTGGCACATAATTTTATGACGACCAAAATTCATGATTTCATGAGCTATAACTCATGATTACTGGTCATTTTTACCCATTGGTAAATAATTTTGTGGAGGCCAAAACTCACAATTTCAGGAGCTAAAACCCATGATTTTTATATCATTTTTAGACATTTCATCCCATTGGCAATGATTTTGCGCTGAGCAAATTTCACGATTTCATGAGCTATAACGCAGGATTATTGGGCATTTTTAGTCATTTTGAACCATTGGTAAATAATTTTGTGGGTTCCAAAATTCACAATTTCATGAAATATTACTCACGATTTAAAGCCATTTTCAGTCATTTATACCAATTAGCAAATAATTTCGCAAAGGCTAAAATTGATGATTTTAAGAGCTATAACCCATGATTCTTTCCATTTTTCATCATTTTGACCCATAAGCAAATAATTTTGCGGTGGCCAAAATTCATGATTTCATGAGCTATTACCCATAATTTTTTATCATTATTAGCCATTTTGATCCATCGTTAAATAAATTCACGATGGCCAAATTTCACGATTTTGTGAGCTACAACCCATGATTTTTGGCCATTTTTAGTCATTTTGACCGGTTGTTAAACAATTTCGCGGAAGCCAAGACTAAAGGTTTAATGAGCTATAACCATGATTTTTGGCCATTTATTATCGTTTCGACCTGTTGTCAAATAATTTCGTGGTAGTAAAAATTCACAATTCCGTGAGTTATAACCCATAATTTTTTACCATTTCTATTTGATTCGACGATGTGGCAAATAATTTCACGCTTAAAATTCATGATTTCAAAAGGTATAAGCCTCAATTTTTAGCCATTTTTAGTCATTTTGACTCATTGGCACATAATTTTGTGAAGGCCTAAATTCATGACTTGATGAGCTATAACCAATAATTTTTTTTTATTTTAAGTCATTTCAACCCTTTGGCAAATAATTTTGCATTAGCCGAGATTCACAATTTCATGAGTTATAACCCATAATGTTTATGCCATTTTTAGTCATTTTGACCCATTAGCAAATAATTTTATGGTGGCCAAATTCACAATTTCATGAGTTATAACCCATAATTTTTTTATCATTATTAGCCATTTTGATCCATCGTTAAATAAATTCACGATGGCCAAATTTCACGATTTTGTGAGTTATAATCCGTGATTTTTGGCCATTTTTAGTCATTTTGACCTGTTAGCAAACAATTTCACTGAGGACAAAATTCATAATTTCATGAGCTATTACCCATGATTTTTGGCCATTTTTCCGTTTCGACCATTGTCAAATAATTTTAGCTAGCCAAAGTTCATGATTTCATGAGCTATGACCCACGATTTTTAGCTATTTTTGTCATTTCAACTCATTGTAAAATAATTTCACGAGGCCAAAATTCATAATTTCGTGAGCTATACCCCATGATTTTTACCATGTTTAGTCATTTTGACCATTGTCAAATAATTTTGAGGTGGCCAAAATTAAAGATTTCATGAGCTTTATCCCTCAATTTTTTTTCATTTCGTGTCATTTCGACCCTTTGGCAAATACTTTTGCGATGGCCAAAGTTCACAATTTCATGAGTTATAACCCATAATGTTTATGCCATTTTTAGTCATTTTGACCCATTAGCAAATAATTTTATGGTGGCCAAATTCACAATTTCATGACCTATCACCCACGATTTATTCCCATTTTTAGTCGTTTTGATCCGTAGTCAAATAACTTCGCAATGGCAAAATTTCATGATTTCGTGAGCTATAACCCACAATTATTGGCCATTTTTAGTCATTTCAACCATTAGCAAGATTTCATGAGTTATAACCCATAAATTATTACACACAACTGAAACAGAATTGAAGGATAATCATTATGGTGCAAACAATATTAAGCAAAATAACTCTTAGATTGCATTACACTTAAGTCATTTGTGTCCGTGCTAGTCCAAGCTTTCTTTTCATTTTATCTTTTTGGAATATAAAATTTCTTATTTATATACATTTTATCATACTTTCATTATTAAATAGTAGATGCTTCCAAATGGGTCTTGTTGATCTTAAATTTTACCATGATTAATTCAAAGGAATTAAAATGAACAAGAGCGGAAGCAATACCTGAATCCATAGATTAGAACTGTATTAGGGTTTTGATGATCTTCTAATCTGAGGATCTCTCTACAACCAAAGTTCTCTCAAGATGGGGGTAAAGAGAATTTAGAGAACGTAACCCTAGATTAGGGACCATAACCCTTTATTTATAGATGTTGTACTTTTATAATTTGGCCCCTCATCAGATTATAATTACAACCTGGTATCTGCACATTTAGTCCATAATTTATTTAAATACCCATTAATCCAAATTGATTGATCACTTTATGCGGGTTATCCTTAAGTGATAGAATTATACACTGATATAACATATGTGCCCACAAATAGATTTAATTAGATTTAAATCTAACAATCTCCCACTTGGGCACCATATATTTCCTTAAAATGTGTATAACCTTATGAGCTCAAAAATCTCTATCACATACAAGGGTATTTCCAAACAATCTCGTCCATTGACTATATCAATATAGGATCAAAACGGTCTTCATCACATTTATCGTGACTAAACCCATCAATGGTCATATATACCAATACAGTCAAATGACATAGATCAATCACGGATGTGCAGCATGAAAATTACATGCAATGTGATCTGTGCATGTCTATTTTCAACTGGTCCTACCTTAAACTTTAGTGAGGTCATCCTCAAACATTATGTAGCAGAGTGTATAATCTGAATATTTTATTCTGATCAGAGAAAATAACCAAACATAAATATGTCCAAAATACACATAAAGCAATAAAATCACAAACTCCCACTAAAACATGATATCCTCAAATATTACAACACCCATATGAGCAGTGTGCTCATGAAAGACCTTGGGTGGTAATCCTTTAGTAAGAGGATCAGCTATCATGGAGTTTGTCTCAATATGCTTTATGGATATCTGACCACTCTGTACCCTTTCTTTCACAACTAGGAACTTAATGTCAATATGTTTTAACTTAGTTGAGCTCCTGTTGTTATTGGAATACATTACTGCTGATTTATTATCACAAAATAACTTTAGTGGTCTTTTAATATTTTCCAGAATGCGCAGTCCAGTGATAAAATTTCGCAACCATATTCCATGATTGGATGCCTCATAACAAGCTACAAATTCTGCTGCCATAGTGGAAAAAGCTACAAGTGTCTGTTTGACACTTTTCCAGGATATAGCTCCTCCAGCTAATATATAAATGTAGCCTGATGTAAACTTTCTGCTATGTTGGCATCCAGCAAAATCAGAATCAGAGTACCCAATGACCTCCAACTGTTCTGATTTCCTGTATGTGAGCGTATAATCTTTTATTTTCTGAAGATACATCATAACCCTTTTGACTGCTATCCAATATCCATACTAGGGTTGCTTAAGTATCTACTTAACATACCAACAATGTACGCGATATCCGGTCGCGTACACACCTGAGCATACATTAGACTTCCGACAGCCGAAGCATAGGGAATCTTCTGCATTTTCTGAATTTCAAGGTTACCTTTAGGGCATTGATTGAGACTGAACTTATCTCCTTTTGCTACAGGGGTGTCACCTGGTCTGCAGTTTTGCATGCCAAACCTTTTAAGTACTTTATTGATATAGCTCTTTTGTGATAATCCAAGTATACCTCGAGAACGATCTCGATGTATCTGGATTCCTATTATAAAAGAGGCGTCTCCAAGATCTTTCATCTCAAAATTCTTTGATAGAAACCTCTTGGTTTCGTGCAACATGCCTATATCATTAGTGGCAAGCAATATGTCATCGACATACAGAACCAGAAAAATATACTTACTCCCACTAAACTTTTGATATACACAGTCATCAACAATATTCATCTCAAAGCCAAACGAGATAATTATTTGTTGAAACTTGTGATACCATTGACGAGGTGCTTGCTTGAGTCCATAAATGGATTTACTTAATTTGCAAACCATATTCTTTGGGTCTCCCGACACAAAGTTTTTTGGTTGCACCATATAAACCATCTCATCAATATCCCCATTGAGAAATACAGTCTTAACATCCATTTGATGTAACTCAAGATTAAAATGAGCAACAAGTGCCATGATTATTCTAAAAGAGTCTTTCGATGAAACTGGAGAGAAAGTCTCTGTGTAATCAAAGCCTTCCTTTTGAATATAGCCTTTAGCTACAAGACGTGCCTCATACCTCTCCATATTATCATTTGCATCCCGCTTGGTTTTAAATATCCATTTACAATCAATTGGTTTTGCACCTTCTGGCAATGGAATAAGTTCCCAAACCTTATTGTCTTGCATAGAGACTTGTACTCCTCATTCATGGCATCAATCCACTTTTGAGAGTTAGAACTTTTCATGGCCTGATGAAAGTTGATTGGACCATCTTCCATCATTCCATTATTTTCCTCATGTTCTTGGAGAAATACAATATATTCATCCAGAATAGCATTTCTCCTTTCTCTCGTGGATCTTCTTAATGGCACTGGTTCTTGAGGTTGTTGAGTTTGTTCTTCTGGAATAGGGAGTTGTTCAACATTATCTTCTTGAGGTTCCGGATTCATTTCTTGAACAATAACAGGTATAGGAACTTGAATATTGTCAGAAATGATAGTATGGATTGGATTTGAAGTTAATTCCTCCTCAAAAGCAATGTCTCTAACTTTATTTCTCCCTCCAAACTCAACATCCTCAAAGAATGTTGCAGTTCTCATCTCAAAAATAGTTCTGAGTGTGGGATCATAAAATTTATAGCCCCTAGAACGTTCAGAATACCCAATAAAGTAGCTGCTGACTGCTTTGGAGTCCAATTTCTTTTTATTTGGCCTATAAGGCCTTGCCTCAGCTGGACATCCCTAAATGTGTAAGTGCTTTAAAACCTTTTCGCAATCCAATGCTCATAAGGTGTTTTAGCAACCGCTTTACTTGGTACTGCTTAGAATGTAAGTCCGTCTTTAGTGCTTCTCCCCAGAGTGACTCTGGTAAAGAAGAATGAGCAATCATACTTCTTACCATATCCTTAAGAGTCCTGTTTCGTCTTTCAGCTACACCATTCATGCTAGGTGATCCTAGCATGGTGTACTGTGGAACGATACCGCATTCCTCTAGGTATCTACCAAATGGTCATGGATGTTGTTCACCTGAACCATCATATCTGCTGTAGTACTCACCACCACGATCAGATCTAACGGTTTTAATTTTTTTATTTAGTTGGTTTTCAACTTTAGCTTTAAATATTTTGAACACGTCCAGAGACTCAGATTTCTCATGAATGAGATATAGGTACCCATAACGTGAGTAATCATCTATGAATGATATAAAATAGTGTTGACCATTCCAAGATCTTTGTAGGAATGGCCCACAAATATCTCAGATCAATTCTAAGACATCCAAGATCTGTTGGCACCTAATCTCTTAACTTTGTCTGCTTTTCCTTGATACCAATGCATACATCAAAGTCTCAGAAATCAAGGGGATCCAAAATGCCATCAGACACAAGACGCTCAACTCTACCTTTTGAGATATGACCCAAGCGCTTATGCCATAAAATTGCTGAATTTTCCTTATTTAATTTACGCTTAGTACCACGTGATTCCACATGCAAGGTTTCATTATAGGAAGCAATTGTATCAAGCAAATATAGGTTATCATAAGTACTTAAGAAACCAGTTCCCACAATATTTGAATTTAAAGATAAACTGGCCTAATTATTTCTAAATGAACAATAATAACCTAATTTGTCCAATATAGAAATAGAAACTAAATTCCGTCTAAAAGACGGTACTACAAAAGTATCTTTTAAATCCAAATAGGAACCAGTTCCTAATAGTAACCTAAAATGGCCTATTGCTTTCACATCTACCGATTGTCCATCGCCCACAAAGATGTGTCTTTCACCATCACTTGGCTTTCGGTAGCTCAGGCAACCCTGCATAGAAACACTTATGTGAGTAGTAACAGCTGAATCTAACCACCAAGTATTTCTAGGTACTGAGACTAAATTAACCTCAGAACAGACCAAAGTAAGGAACATACCCTTCTTGACATGTCAGGCGTGATATTTGGTACAATCCTTCTTTACGTGTCCGGATTTGTTACAGAAGAAACAACCATGATCATCCTTATGTTGTTTTTTCTGAACTGGACCCTTAGCAGCTTCATTATCATTCTTTCTTTTCTTGCCCTTATCCTTAGAGGCATAAGCCAAATGAGCACTTTCAGTCTTATCTTGCTTCAAGCTGTCTTCTTTTTGCACACAGTATGAGATGAGCTCATTCAGAGTTCATTTCTCCTTTTGACAGTTATAACTGACCTTAAATTGATTAAATTGTGCAAGAAGAGATAACAGACCAGATGTACCAGTAACTCATCACATAGATCGAGTTTTAGTGCCTTAAGTTTTGAAGCAATGTGAGACATTTCCATAATGTACTCCCTGATATTTCCTTTGCCCTTATACTTCATTGAAATCAAGTGAGCTAAAAGCGTGCTTGTTTCTACCTTATCGTTTTTAGCAAAACGTTTCTCAATTTCGGCAAGGAAATCTTTGGCTTTAGTAATCCCTTCAGATTCTGTGCCCCTAAAGGCTTCCGGAATGCCGCGCTTGATGATCATTAGACTCATGCGATTTGAACGTTCCCACCTCTCATACTCCTTCTTTGCATCAGGAGTGCTTTCCACAGTGAGAAGTTGAGGTTGTTCAGTTCTTAATGCAAGGTCTAGATCCATGCAGCCAAGAACAATTAGAATGTTCTCTTTCCAAACCTTGAAATTAGTCCCATTTAGCATGGGAATTGAGTTAATGTTAGCAGAAATGGTTGTAGTAGAAGCATTAGCTGAAACAAACAAAAGATTTTCACATTAATAACTGTAATTATTAATCAATAAAATTCAAACAATGACACATCCCCATCCAAGATATCTTAAACAACATTAATATCAAGTCTTTGGACAGTAATATTAACTGCAAGTGATACCTTATTGCAATGATCAAACACTGACAATAACTCATGTCAAATAATAAACCTATCTTTGGATTGATTTATTATTTACATGTAAACCTTATAATTGTCACACGTTTATCATCACAGATGTGTATGCAGTCTAAATAAATGTTAACCTTCCTTTGGGCCGATTAATTATTTACTCAAAAAAACATACACACAACCATCTAACATCCCTCATGAACAATCTACACAAGAGAGGTTGCTTTGGCAACATCTTGTTTCAATTAATCATTTGGAATGCGAGACAAACTTAATACTTTAGTGTCATAATATTTGAATTAAATAATTGATTAATTACCAAATTTAATTACAACCAAAGTCTAAAATTTACTTAAGTAATTAGAAATAGATTTCTCTATTTTAATTAACCATAGAAACTTAATAGATTATTTGAGAAATTCAAATAATCCACACCTTAATTATAAGGAGCCCATAAAATAATTCATTATAGGCCCAAAATGAATGTTCGTCTGAACTGGGGCTCTTCGAGCTCGCCTGTAATAATCAAGCAGTGGGCTCGCCTATAATCAGGCATCCACCTTGCCTGATTTGAGCGTTGAGCTCGCCTGAGTCGAGCAATTGAAAGCTCACCTGAATTCGAGCGTTCGAGGCTTGCCTGATTCGAGCCGAAGCTCGCCTGATTCGAGCGTTCGAGGCTTGCCTGATTCGAGCGCTCGAGGCTTGCTCGATTCGAGCGCTCGAGGCTTGCTCGATTCGAGCGCTCGAGGCTTGCTCGATTCGAGCGCTCGAGGCTTGCTCGATTCGAGCGTTCGAGGCTTGCCTGATTCGAGCCGAAGCTCGCCTGATTCGAGCAATCGAAAGCTCGCTAATCGCATCGAAGCTCACCTAATTTTAGGGTCTTGAGCTCCCCTGAAATCAAGGCTTGAGCTCGCCTGAAATCAAGTAAGCACTTCGTGCCCTAATTCCCACACGTTTTCATGCACGTTCTCCTGCACGAACGCCCCTTAGGGTTTCGTTCTGAACTGCCGCCGCCGCTTAGGCTCCTGCACCCTAGGGTTTCCTAATTGTCGCCGCTGTCTCCATTTGACAAAGGGGGCCGCCAGCGAACAATTCGCCGGTGAAGGGCCAAGCTAACGTCGGCCAAAAACTGAATCCAATCTCGATCAAGAATTTGATCGAGATCAGCCAAACGACAGAGAAAATCAAAGCAAAAGATGAACTTTTACTGTTCATCAGTAGAAAAAACTCAGATTTTTTTTTAATCAAAAAATCGAAATTCCTAAGAAAAAAATTACGGTGGCTCTGATACCACTTGTTGATCTTAAATTTTACCATGATTAATTCAAAGGAATTAAAATGAACAAGAGCAGAAGCAATACCTGAATCCATAGATTAGGATTGTATTAGGGTTTTGATGATCTTCTAATCTGAGAGTCTCTCTACAGCCAAAGTTCTCTCAAGATGGGGGTAAAGAGAATTTAGAGAACGTAACCCTAGATTAGGGACCATAACCCTTTATTTATAGATGTATAATTTGGCCCCTCATCAAATTATAATTACAACCTGTATCGCACATTTAGCCCATAATTTATTTAAATACCCATTAACCCAAATTGATTGATCACTTTATGGTTATCCTTAAGTGATAGAATTATACACCGATATAACATATGTGCCCACAAATAGATTTAATTAGATTTAAATCTAACAGGTCGGACAAATAACATCTAGTATATTAGGCATTTTACTTTAATAGTAGAAAAGTGGATTACTATAGACTAATTATAGTATTGTATTCTTCTACCATTGCTTTGTGCGACTAATTGAGAATATTTAAGTGGTGGATTTAATAGCAATTTTACCAATTCGAGGAACTAATCTAACAACCACATAGGAATTGCGAGACCTAGCAATTTCAATGATTTGAGGATAGTTTCCAAATATGAAAGATTTAAGTAACTAATATCAAAAACCTAAGAATTAATTTAATTGCAAATCATCCCATATACATTTTATCACTTTGTGATCTTGAATGAGATGGGGAGTCATGTGAAAAACATAAATTTTAGGGTTACTTGTGAATTATCCTAAAGAAAAGACACCCAATAGTCCTCAAAGAAAGATATGTAGATCCCTCATCAATAGAAGAAACATTAGTTAAATTATTAACAATAAGCAAGTACCTAAGGTAGTGAATTTAATTCAATAGCATGATGGGCTCAGTTTATTCAAAAATTCATAAAAGCATTTAAATTTATATTAAAAGTCAAAACCTAGAAAGGTTGTAAATAGATCAAGGAAAGAACAAACATTAGGTATTCTTGAAGGATTCCTTGATCATTGAGATCTAGTACCCTGCAATAAACATAATAAATAAAATGTTCATGAGAATTTAAACATAATATGATAAATTCATAAGTTTTAAATTAATTCTATTGAGAACATAACTATAGCTTCTTAAACAAATATAATAAATTCAAAGTAAATTTAATTTTTAAATAATATAATAGAACTCTAACCCTATCCTTAAACTCAACCCTGTCCCTAAACCTAATCCTAACCCTAATCCTAACAATAACCTTAACATTTACTCTAAAATATACATCTAATATATTTTATAAAGAATGATAAAATAAGAACATTATAATACAATGAAACACGAATAAGAAATAAACAAATAAGATGTTACAATAAAATGAAATATGGATAAGTAACTAAAATCAACAAACGAAATATTCATGATAACTAAAACATGTAATGCATTCATCAAGCACAATGAAATAGAAGTGGTACGTATTTAACATTAATTTTGTTGGCAAGATGGAATTCTACTTGACTAAACATAAATTATAATAGAATAACTAACCTCAAAATAAAGGGTTGTCCTCGAGTTTTGTAACAACATTAAATTTCTAGAAGAGTGTACTTGCATATTGGGACTTAAAAACAAAAGAAAATCAAAATTTCATAAGTGAGAGAGCATAGAAGAATGAATTCACATTAAAAAATTTAATTTTTCTTATAGTAGCATCAAACACCTATTGTATATGAAATTAATAGTAATGAAAACTTAAACTAGTAAAATAAACTAAATTATCATTGAATTAAAGCATATCCAAACAAAAATAAAAATAAAAACTAAGAACAATGTTCTCCTCATCGGGTTTGGTCGGGGCCGATGAAGCTTTCGAGCTCTAAGCTACCTTGAAAATGTGTCTGAAAGATTATTAGTAATTATAGATATTTAAATGGATGAACTAATTATTGTTAGAAAAAAATTCTAGACTACAAATTTGAAATTGATTCTCAATTATTAGATGTGGCTCGGTTATCAAGGTTTTCTTTTGTTCATCTGTGCCCTTCCTCTAAATAAATTTCTCTTAAAAATAAAAAAGAATAATTAATTAAGATAGAAAAATATGAGATTAATCGATTTCTTTCATTCAATGTGTTGTGGTTGTCCAAAATAGAAACTACCTTAGCAAATATGCGATCGATCTTTGAGAACCAAGAGAATAAAGTACAAAGAATTCCACATCGAAATTATCATATGTGAAATCATCAAATAAAATTAGGATTTATAAAAGTAAAGAGTAAATATAAGTTCTTTTGACTTATTAAACAGAAATAAAAATTATGACAGAGGAAAATAAGAGAGAATTTAACCTCTTCTTCGTTTTCTTTCATTTATCTTTGAGTTTAAATCTGCTCGAGAAAAAAAAAAAAATGAGAGAGAGAGAGAGAGAGAGAGAGAGAGGAAGGGGAGAGGGAGAGAGAGGAGTTTGAGGACACAACGAATGAGAGAGGGAGGGAGCGAGGGGGAGAGAACTAACTGTAGAGAAAGGGGTGTGTGAGAGAGAGAGAGAGAGAGAGAGAAATTAGTTCTTTGACAGATTCTTTTCATAATTTGTTAAGATATTTTAGCTAATTAGTTAGAATATATATAATATACATGTTCCCTCTTGAAACTGAAATTCAAATCAATTTAGATTATTGTTGTTTATAAATTAGGCGTATTTGATAATTCAGATTAGGAATATTAATAACAGTCATGTGATCAATATCTTAACTGATTTGATTTATTATATATTATGTATAGTTATTATTTAAGGTAATTTTATATCCTGAAGTTGTAGGAAATTCAAATTAAAAATAATTACAATTTTTTCATATATGTTAATATATATTAAATTTTTCTTAATTTAAAACTATCTAAATAAGAATGTCATGTGTCAATTTTTGGTGAGTTTAGATTTTGGCTGCTAGATGAGATATATTTTGGTAACTACATAAAGAATCACATATGATCTCATAATTGATTTGAAAATTACACATTAATTTTGATCTAAACAAATTAGTTCTAGATGAACGATTATAATTTACACAATAAAGATGAACGGTTATTAAAGAAGTACACGTGTCAAAAAAATTAGACGAAGAAAAATGCTGACATGTCAAGCTCTGAAGAGGTTAAAGTCATTTGGTTTCCTTTAGAGTATACGCTTAATAAAGAAAGGATCGTTTCCCATGTTCTCGGAATTTATATGTTTGAATGAATTTTTGAAAAAATTTAGCTACTATATCTAAAGTCATAAAATTGATCTTCTGGCTCAAAAGTAAATTTCTATTTTATTTGCGTCCGATGTTGTTTCCATGAGACTGGTTCGATCACTCAATTTCCTTGTGTTGGGGAGTAATTGGATCTTTTGCTTTGAGAATATGAAATCAATGAAAAACTTAAAAAGATTAGACTTTTTTTCTTTTTTGGGAGAAAAGGTTGGATATTGATACCAAACTTTCTATGTAATTCCAAATTATTGTTTCATTGAGTGTCCGAATGTCCGATGTAGAACTGTTACCCCCACATGATCCCCAATAGTATATTCACAAATCTGTCAGGATAGTTCGATAATCTACGAACAATGTCCTCTGTACATCTATGAAAGCGGTGAATGACGACAAGGTCCTCTCTTCACCCTCATGAATGCTCATTGGAGAAGACCTTTTAACTTGCTTTAAAAATCATAGCTCTATTGATAATCACTTTTTTGGATACAAACTCGTATCCGTTTGTACATAGTTTTTTGCTTCTGATTTTTATATATATATGAACGGGGATGATCCCTCGTTTTTAGCCTAAAAAAACCTCAACAGTATAGTCACATATTTGTGAGTATAGTTCGCTCATCCACAAAAAATCATAAGTCTTCTAGTAAGCAATTTGGAAACAGCGTCCATCGTTTGTGGATTGCTATAAAGTTCAGCACAACTTGACAACTATGGAGAGCCGATCATGGCTATCAGCAATATATGCAAGATCCTTTCGTCATAAGATATTCTTATATACTATTTTTTACAATAAGAGTTTCAATCTATTAAAGAAAATTACTAGCTTAGTACCAAAAAATCAGAGTAAATTTGTTCCCCAATTTGCATACTGTCATATTTGACAGTTTAAAGCTACATATGACCTCAAGGTGTTGTTTGGCAAAGGGTTAAGTGAAGGGTTAAGGAGACTTAACCCTCCATTAACCTCCAAAACACAAAAAATCTATGCAAGGTTTAAAGTGGGTTAGCCCTCCATAATTTGCCTAACACAAAAAATACACAAGGGTTAAGATAACCCTTCTCGACGGGTTAAAATGAGTTAACCCTTCCAAGTGAGGGGCTTACTACTCCTCCTATTTAGGAGTATTAAGAGATAACCCCTCTATTTATGAAGAAAATAGTCAAAATCTTTATTATTCCCAAACACTAAAAATGATCACAATGGTTAAACTAAATCTTACTTAACAGGTTAACAATTTAATCCTTCGGTTTATCAGATGGGCTAACTATGTTAACCATTCTTCTTAATCTCTCGTCTTTAAACCTTTGCCAAACAGGGTAATATATAAACATCGTGATACTTTCATGACATTAAGGCCCTGTTTGGCAAAAGGTTAAGAAGGGAGGTTAAAGAGAAGGGTTAACATAGTTAATCTATTTATTAATCCGAAGGGTTAAAAATTTTAATCCGTTAGATTAGTTTATTTTAATCCTTTTGTAATTTTTGTGTTTGGAAATAAAAAGGATTATGACCATTTTCTTTATAAACGAGGGGTTATCTCTTAATCCTTCTAAATAGGTGGATTTGTAAACCCTTCATTTTGACCCCTCTAAAGGGATTTATAAACCCTTCTATTATTTTTTGTGTTTGAAAAATTATGAGGGGTTAACTCAGTTTACACCCTGTGTAAACTTTTTGTGTTTGGTAGGTTAATGAGGGGTTAACTCTTCTTAACCCCTCACTTAACCCTTTGCCGACCTAAAGTATTTATTTACATCTTAAAGAGTTAATCCCTATCATATTTACATCAACAAAGAAGAATAAGAATTAATTGTTCAATTGCTCTTGCTAAAATAAAGCATAAAACTAGTCAACTATAGCAATTTACGTACTATCCATCTACAAGCAAACACATAGAAATAATCTTCACATGGCCACATATTATTACAAAAAATGAAAGCAATATATGCCCTTAACTATATATATATATATATTATATTTCATATATGTTATTCCCATCCCGTGCTAAGTCCAGTCTAGAGAGCGCATCGTCATCAGCATCAGCATCACCCTTAATCAAATCTCTCTCTGTCCAATGCCGCCGGCCTCCGCCGCTCACGTGACCTCCCCCGCCGTCCTCCGCCGGCGCACGTGACCTCCTCCTCTCCTCTCACGTGCGAGCTCCTCCCTCGATCTGTGAGTCTCTCTCTCTGTCTGCTTTGCCTATTGTTGCGATCTAGGGTTAGCATTTGGGAGGCTAGGGTTTTTTGGAGGTTCTGGAGCTGTGGATCTCGAGAGAGGGGTGGCCTCGGGATTGCCGCCGCCCATCGGAGGTTCTAGGGTTTTGGGCCGGTCCTTTGAAGCTGGGATTAGGGTTTTGATCCCGAGATTTTAGATTTGAAGCTGATTTTCTAGTGATTTTGAGTTCAGTGGAGGAGGGAAGGAGATTTTCAACATTCTATTAAGCCTGGTTAGCTTGTATTAGACGATTTTCTCTAGATTTAATTAGTTATTTGATGCTAGATTCGGGTTTTTTGAGTATTTCTACCCATTTGCCCTAATTACTTACTGAATTCATCTTTACTGTGTTGTGGATGATTCTGCTTTTAGTAACTAGTTTGTATTTAGTTCAAGTTAAAGGAACTGAAGGGGGAGAAAAACAATGTAAGGCATCGCTATTTAATGTTCTAAGTTGTCAATTTGCGTAGAAGAATGCCGATGGAGGATGAAATTGAGAGACTGGTTCATGGTGCCGGAGAAAAGGTCTTTTTTTATGCTAGTGTATTATCATATATCTGATTAATTACCTGGTTCATTCGTAGTTCATTGATTATAGAGCTGATGGGGTTGAGTTTGCTAGAGATAAAAAAAACAACAATTAGTGGTCCTAAACAGCAAATTTATTGCTCCTAGATATTTCTTCACCGTCAAGATGTACTATATGCTCAATCTTTTTCACAGTTAGATTTGCATTGCATGTTATGTTCTCGTTATGCTAATTCTAAGTTCTTCAGATTCGGGAGCTGCTATCCATCTTTCTACTTTATAATTAATCCCTTTCCTTGTCTCGTTAACTAATCTGATGTCGTCAGCAAATAACATACACCATGGGATTTCGGCGATAATTAATGCAAAAAGATAACGACTTTAAACCAATTGTTGATGTTAAATGATGGTAATAGAAAATGATTGTGTCCCTTCCTCAATTGTTCTCACTCTAGTTGTTCGTCTATCACTCATAATTAGTTTACAAAATGGTTTGTGCTTTTCGTTTCGTAGTGGGAACAAAATATTTGATTCATAATAATAGGGTTTTTCACACTATGCAGATCTTTACGAAATCTTCATCCGTTGCTTTGTTTTGGTTTCAGGTGGCGCTAGCTGCTTTCTAGATTTTTTAAATCAACTTCTTCTATGGCTGACTCGGTGGATGTAGTGTTAGAATTCTTGAGAAAAAACCGGTTTACAAAGGCGGAGGCTGCTCTGAAAGGGGAACTTGGTAGCTGGCCCAATTTGGATGAGTCCTTTGACAAAAATCTTTCCAAGGAGAGAAAAGTGAGAGAAGAAATTAGACCAGCTACTAATTCAAATCAACAAGATATAGGCACCCGGAGGAGCAATGAGATCTCCCAGGAGTTCATTGTCAAGGATATTGAAGGAGGAAGAAGTAGAAATGGGTCAGAGAACAAGATAGAGTTTGGTCTTAATCAGGGTTCTTTAAGCAACTTGGCAGATCTTTATCCTTGGAACCCTAGTCCCATTAACAGTGCTCCCGATTATGTTTCCAAGGACAGTGATAACGTTGCCAACAACTTCTCTGAGCTTATGATTTCTGAGAAAGCGAAGTCTCGGCCAGGCCAATTGGTGCTGACTAAGAAGAATTCTTTTGGAAGTAAACCAGAAATTTTGAGCGAACGAAGTAGCACTTACGGTGAGAACAACGAAAAAAATGATTCTAATGACCGTTCAATGGAGAATCCATGGTCCAAAAGGGAGGAATTGTCAAAGGAGTGCTCGATCAAGACACTTTTCCCACTTTCATCAAACAATGCAGACCACAATGACATCAGTGAAGCAACAAAAGAGCAACCAGATGATATGGGCATGCCTTATATATCTGGAGCACTTGAGGAGAGTTTGAACCAGAAAAATTGTAGGAGCTTTGATATGTCACTTATTGCTGGAAATCATAGGGAAGATCTGCCACGGTTACCTCCTGTACGTCTCAAGTCTATCGACAAGTTGGTAAATATGGATTGGGAGGCAAAGGGTGACACCCATGACTCTGGAATGAAGCAGTCAAGTGCAGACAATGCTTTACTGATCGGGTCTTTTTTGGATGTTCCCATCGGCCAGGATATCAACTCTTCAGGTACATTGATAGATAAACTTAACAGTTTCTAATGTGGTTGTCACTCAGAGGTTACTATCCGAAATCTCTTATCTTACTAGATATAAGTTCTTCCTTCTTGATACTCATTGCTTTTAGGCTTATTTTAGTACCAGTAAAGAGCCGTAATTAATACTTTTTCTTTCTTTTTTTTCGTATTTCATCATGCTCTCATTATATTGGTGCCATATCTTTTATAAAATGGAAATGCAATGCGTATAATATTTGAGAGCCATTCTAGTGATTTAGGTTATAAAAGGAGATGCAATGCATATAACAGTTGCTAATGTCCTTTCTTCTCTCTCTCTTTACACCTTTGTGGCCATGTGGGATCATTTTCTGTGTCAGAATTCTGATTTTATATGTTCATTGGATTATCATTTGAACAGGTGGGAAGCGAACAGTTGGAAGTAGCTGGCTCTCTGTAAGTCGAGGAATTGCAGAAGATACTTCTGATCTGGTATCTGGTTTTGCTACTCTTGGTGATGACTTAGTGGACTATCCAAATGAGTACTGGGATTCCGATGAATATGATGACGACGATGATGTTGGGTACATGAGACAGCCTATTGAAGATGAAACCTGGTTCCTAGCTCATGAGATTGACTATCCCAGTGACAACGAAAAGGGCACAGCTCATGGGAGTGTCCCTGAACAGCAAGACCAAGTTCCAAGGAAGGATGAAGACGATGATCAATCTTTTGCTGAAGAGGAATCATACTTGTCAGGCGAGCAATATTTCCAAGGAAAGAATATTCATCAAGCTGCTGTGTCAGATGAAAATGATCTGATAGCTCGCTATGATGGGCAATTGTTGGATGCTGAAGAGTTAAATTTGATGCGCGGTGAGCCTGTGTGGCAGGGTTTTGTTAACCAAAGCAATGAATTATCCATGATCAGAAATGGTAAAGTTGGGAATGATTGTGAACGGCCTCAGCACGATGATCTTGTTATAGAGGATGATCAGCATGGATCTGTTAGGTCAGTTGGGGTTGGCATAAACAGTGACGCTGCTGATTTTGGCAGTGAAAGACGAGAAAGTTTGGTTGGTGGAAGTAGTGAAGGAGACATTGAATACTTTCACGAGCATGGTGTTGGCATCAGTGGTAGCAGGGATTTTGAACATGACATAACTTTGAACAATTTTAATAGGTCAAAAGGGATAAGAAGAAAACTAAACAATTGCCAGATAAATATCTCTTGGCTCCTGACAAGAATAACGGTCTGCCATTCGATGCTGGCTTTTCTTTTCCACCCCCTCGAAGTAAAGGAGGAAAATCTGAAGCTTCTGTTGCTGATGTAAACGATGATTGTGAGAAAGTTACCAGTGCAGAGGATATGCTTGCTACATGGAGACGACAAGGTAGTGGTCATTCTCCTATAAGAAGTTCAAGGGATGAAAAAGTTTCTGATACTATTAGATCAAGAAGCACAAGTGCATCATCAGCCTCAAACTACGCTTATGCAGAAAGAGAGAATTTCAAGAAAGAGCAAGTTGGCAAAGGAAATGATGTGATGGAAGCAGACCCTGGGGCGACTCTGGAGGATGAAGAAGCGGCTGCACTGCAGGAGCAAGTTAGACAAATAACAGCTCAAGAGGAGGAATTTGAGACCTTCAACCTTAAGATTGTGCATAGAAAAAACAGGTATCTTTAATTTCTTATAGCAAACTCTCTTGCCATGTAATAAGTGAATTTACAAGTAAATACATAGATCTTTTCATCTTATTTTTCTATAGAGGATCTTTAGGTGGGAAGTTTATTTCCTGTAGCTTCCAGCTTTCTTCCCTTTGTTTCCATACAGCGGCCTTCTATTTTCCTCCCTAATCTACACCTTTGAATGTGCCAGAACGGGCTTTGAGGAAGACAAGAATTTCCATGTTGTGCTGAATTCAGTGATTGCTGGCGTTATCATGTTACTGAATATCTAGGATCAGCAGCATTTAGCAAAGCTATTCAGGCTCATGATTTGCACACTGGCATGGATGTTTGTGTGAAAATTATAAAGAACAACAAGGACTTTTTTGACCAGAGTCTTGATGAAATCAAGCTTCTTAAATTTATTAACCAGCATGATCCTGCGGACAAGTATCATCTTTTGCGCCTGTATGATTACTTCTATTATCGGGTGAGCAATCTCTTTCGCTTCTTTAATTAAAATCTGTTTCAAAATAAGTTTATCATAGCATTCCTGATTTGATGTGTATATTCACCTACTGTTGGTGAATATGTGATCTCACACTAATGCATTTATGCTTAGTGGTTAGGCAAAGAGTGTGTGTGTTGTGCAAGTGTGTATATGTTTGTTATCCAGCATTTACATTGATATATGTTGTAGGTTACTATCCAGAAAGTAGATACTTATTTCTGAACGACATTAGTCAATTAGCTTTTATTAGTTTTGTTTAGAATCACAATTTTTACACATTTCTTATTTTGCCAGTTTATTTCTTTTGAAAATGTTTGTGCAAACTTATAATCTCTTTTTATATATTACTATGTCACTAGTTGGTATTAGATATGCTACCAGTTGCACTGAGCTAGCCAGACGAGAGGTATTTAGATGGTTACTGGAAGAAAAAAAGACATGCAGGTTATAAGTGCATGAGAAAAAACACATATTTGTACTTATGTGCATCTCTCTTTGTGTATATCCACAAGAGCATCGTGATGTTCTCATTTCTGCTGCACAGTTTTTTCACATGCTATTTCTTAATTGTGCAACATTCGGAGCCATAAACCATTGTTGGTATTATCAAAGTTCTATAGAAATTTCTTTTCAATTTCAAATGATTTCCTCAATCATATGAACACTCCTCCATTTTTACCATCCTGACTTAATTCGATAATCCGTGTTAGGTATGTAATTACGTAATAGACATCCTCCAAGGCCTTGCCTGTTAATCTCTATGTAGTTCTATCTGCTGGGTACCCAATTGAAAGCAATTAGAACATTACAAACTCAGAACCTTCTGGTCTATTTGGTGAATTATATTTATACCTGTTCTTATAGTGCATGATCACGTATTTTGAAAACTTTACTCTTGAAAATAATACAAACACAAAGAATAAAGCTCCATTTGGTTGTCCTGGATAGTAACTGGTCATGTTTCTCTTATTAGTTTAACATATCTTTATTTGGTGATTGTGTTTCATAATATTCTGTGCTAATCTACTTGGGCAAACCTGTTAGTCCTAGTCTTTTCTTGCATTCTTTGAAGATTTTAACTATGTATAGTAAAGTCTGTTCATGAGGCATAACCCTCATGCCTCTTAGTTTCATGTTTGTTGATATGGTTTTATATTGCTTAAAGTTTAATTATTTTCATCAGCACCAATATATAATTCTGGAGAATCCTATTCTTATTTCATCTGTTTATGGTATATCACTTTGTTTGTTTGTTCTTCCTTATTCTTGACTTGTGCTTTTAGCTGCGTTTGTGCAGGAACACTTGCTGATAGTTTGTGAGCTGCTCAAGGCAAACTTATATGAATTTCACAAATTCAATCGGGAATCAGGGGAGAAGTTTATTTCACTATGCCAAGGCTGCAGGTTGTAAGCCATATGATATGTTCTTTAATTTTTGTTTTTATCCTTAGAATGAGCATTAAGTTCTTGATAATATTCTTTTTCCAGTCGATTACAATTCAGTGTTTGGAGGCACTTGAATTTTTGCATCGTCTTGGCCTAATACATTGTGATTTGAAGCCGAGAATATTTTGGTAAAAAGCTACAGTAGGTGTGAAGTAAAGGTTATTGACCTTGGTAGCAGTTGCTTCCAAACAGATCATCTATGTTCTTATGTGCAATCTCGATCCTACCGTGCGCCTGAAGTTATTTTGGGCCTGCCCTATGATAAAAAGATAGATATATGGTCACTTGGATGCATCTTGGCTGAACTTTGCACGGGAATCGTAAGTATATCCATTAACTGTTTTTTTTTTAATCTTAATTTCAATATTTCTTTCTTGGTTTTCTAGTCTTATTTTCAGATAGAAATATTTGAATAGGGATCTTGTGGCTTTTTTATCTATTTCAATTCTGGCTGGTTCAAAGTAATGCACATGTTCATTCCTTAACTTCTTTTTAAGTCTTCTTATAGTATGAACCTACAGTTAGGAGAACCATTACCAGGGTTATTTGCCTATGTAGGACCAAGGGGAGTTTCATACTTTTGTTTATTTGTATACACCATATGTAGTTGTTTAGCTGATTCAGCTGCCAATATCTCTATATATATTTACATGTGGTCCATGTGGGAATCCGAATAGAATCTTAATATGCTATAGCTTAGGGAATCCTTTGATTATCTATTAGACTTTAAACGTATGTTGTTCCTTCAAATCTTATAAGATGTCAAGTTTCATGATCTCCTGCAGTTGAGACTACTATGAAGCTTGATTAGAAATTTTATTTTTTTCAGACTAGAGAGTTTCTAGTCATGTTTGAGCTTTTCTATGTAGAAATTTAGAGGGATTTAGAAATGATAAGTTGGGTCGCAACAAGGAGTTTGATCATTAGTGATTGCTCAGCAGATTTTGAATTGGCACGCTAAAGATCTTGATGGCAGTGGAAGGAAATGTTTTCAAGTCGTCATTAATAATTTAGTGCTGGTGCTGATAGGGGAATGCCAGCAGACTAAGGCTAAGCTGCCAAGGATCTTCGACTTCGTGCCACCTTGAAGGAGAGGAACATACCACTGAAGCCGTTCTCTAACTGTTTTTATAAACATGCCATACAAACGAATTTCAACCTTCAATTTTACTCGTGTATTTATTTTTTCATGTGAGGAATATTGTCTTGCCTCTTGGGATATTTTTTTAACTTTCTTCATGAACAATGTTACTGTAGCCCACCCGTGAATGCAGAATGGAACGTAATTAACCATTCATCTTGTGCAGGTCCTCTTCCAAAATGATTCTCCTGCTACTCTACTTGCACGTGTGATAGGGATTATAGGTCCCATTGACCAAGCCATGCTTGCGAAGGGACGTGACACATACAAATATTTTACAAAGAACCACATGTTATATGAAAGGAATCAGGTATGGACTTTTTCGCTTTTCTCCTATATAACCTATTGAAGTCGTTTAGAAGTAATTAGCAGTAATAGATACTCCTTTATATAGTTAGACAACGAAACGAAATTGTCACTTGTAGAAATTTCAGTTTGTTAATTTAAGTGCCTTGATAATTAACATTTTTTTTTTTTTGCATAGAAAGAGCGCATAACCATTACTCTTAGCATTCTGTAACCATCTGATATAAGATATTTCAGTTTGTAATTAAGTAACTCTATAATAGACACAACAGTTTCTTCAAGGAACAGTATGCACATTAATCAGTTCGCAGTTGTGTAACATCTGAGCTGCCAATGCTCCCAAGTGTACTTGTGCCCTTAATGCTTCAGTCTGCAATATCTCATCAGTGAAAGAACTTTACATATTATATACATTGAGAGAGGAGCAAATGCCACCTATCTAATGGAATAAATGATATGAAAATAAGGATATAATGCTGGATCCTTCTATCCAAATTCTCAGACCAAAGAACATTTGTCTGTTGGTTTCATATTACGTTACAGGCATGTTATAGTTTATTACAAGGTCAGCACATTTGCTCAATCTCTGCTTATTTCAGGAAACTAATAGGCTAGAGTACTTGATCCCTAAGAAGTCATCACTACGTCATCGATTGCCTATGGGAGACCAGGGTTTCATCGACTTTGTTGCTCATCTCCTCGAGGTAAACCCTAAAAAGCGTCCATCTGCATCAGAAGCATTGAAGCATCCATGGCTATCCTATCCATATGAGCCCATATCATCTTGAGTTCCTGTGAAAAAAGATAATGATACTGGTAAAAATACATTCCTTGCCTGCTTCAATGGCACATAATGAGCCGTATGTTGGAGGTTCAGACCTTTAAGATCAGCAAGGATAAATTCATTCAACTCGGTCTGTTTGCTTGGAGGAATATCAGTTTACTGCTGTTTGTGTTGTAATCTGAATCGAGCGATTTGTTGGTTGTAAGTCAAGAATGTGATTTGGTGTGGTTCTTCCTGGGAAGTGGAGGGGTGATGTCTTGTGTATATGATGTGATATATTGTTTTGGCCCATCTAATGGAATGTTCTGGTGCCCAAAATTAGCATGCATTGTACTTTGTAGCAATTCAAAAATCTTCACACATAGGGCGAGCTATTACACAATGTACTTTCAGATCTTGCAGCTATCATGAGATGCAACTTTCTAAGAATTTTGATGTTTTGTTTGTGCAAGTTCAAGTCTGAAATGTATTGAAAAATATCAGAAATGCAGATCAATGTTGCGATTATATTGTTCTATCCCCTGAATTCTCCACTTCTTGTTAGGTTCTTTACTCATCAAGTACTCCTCATGCAAGGATGATGAGATGGTCTTGATTTTGTTTTTATGATATTTAAATATTTATTATTAACAACTGTGGCACGTGATGAAAACTGTGGTGTCGGAATTTTTTGACTGCACATTTTTCCTCTACTCAAAGTGAGCATGCATACCCAAGGAAATCATGTTTCTTCAATGCTTGTACATTTATAGAAAAGTTCTAGGAACACCACAACAAATTTTAATCCAACTTTTGCAATCCATATTATTTGTAGAAAGACTCCCACCATCAATCAACTTAAGATTTGGGAACCAATCTGTAGATGGACACTGAGTAGGGACGCAATCAAAGGATCTGCTCATCACTTTGCCCAACATCAAGAAAGTGTATCCTAAAATTTCATCTAATACAAGAGTTTCTTCCGTAACAGTAGTTACTAAAACTACCTCGTTCCAAGTGTCTTGGTAACAAATGTTACTTTTATTTTCAAGATATCCTGTGTAATATCTTATTTGATGACAATAAACGACAGTCAGCTCACCTGCAGAAGCCAATATGTTGTTATAACTAACCATGCTAGGTGTCACGCTTTAAATGACCATATTTCATGAAAAATATCACTGAAAGCATCAAAAGAGGAAAGATAAAAGGTGTTCATAACTATTCAATAATTAAAAAAGACTCGAATGCCGGCAGACTCGTTGCCCATAATATCTACAAATAAATTATATCTTCTATTAATACACAACAAAAATTCTCAAAATTAGAACCAATGGTGTATGAGCAACTGTGCACTGTTCAGACTTCCATTGGATAAGGAATCTGCGAACTGAACCCCAACTTTTTTTCTGCACACATCCAAACTTTCATCGATTGGACCTGTTTGAAAGAACAAACAAGGAGAGAATCACAGGCAAATTTAGCAAAAGACGACAGGATCATATTAAGGAAATTTCGTTTCTTTTCTCTTTGGTAATTGAACGGGGCCTAAGGCCCAAAGTAGTAGGGAAGTTTCTACTGTTAACTTCTATATTTGAGGCTAAAGCATTACCTGCTATTAGAATACAGAGCATCAACAACAAGAGAATACCACATATGCTTATGTCAGCCAAGTTTACATTTCACCTTCTACCCGAACCTCTACAATCCTCCTCTAATGCTAATGTTAGCATCTCTGTACAGAAGTGATCATCTGGTTTCAAGTGTAGAGCCTGCAACGATAAAATAAAATAAAATAAAATAAAAAGAGATTGCTTGGCGATGCTAGTTTTATCATGAATTCAAGGCTTCAGTACAATAAGAGATTTAATATTAAAGTAAAAGAGATGGTCCCTTGGATTCTAATAACTCTTTGCGATCTCATGAGTACATCTGACATCGACAAGTACACAGGAGAATGAAGATGTGATTACCACATCTTGCGAACTAACAGCTTTTACATGACAACAAAAAGACTGATACTGACTTTTCCCCTAAAAAATAAGATTTAAGGCAATTAAGTAAAAAAATTTACAAGTGACATGAAGCACATAATAACTAACCTTGTGGTAGTATATAATTGCAGTATCCAAGTTATCCTGAGAACGGAGAACAAAAAGTTTAGAATGTTGACAACACAACATTGCTGGAACTAAATCTGAAAATGCCATTGTTATCATTTTGGAATTATCCATCTTCATAGGTGATTTGGTATATAACTTTAAACAATCATTTCAAGACAACCTTTCATCATTTAAGTTTTATGGACACCTAGAGAAAAGACTATAATTACTAGAACAAAAAAGAGAATAGCTTTGTAAAGGAAATACCATCAGATGGTATGTGTAAGCGAGACCAGCATAGGTGCTCAAACTTCGAGCTGAAAGAGCCAAGGCCTTCTCGTAATTGGAAATTGCTTTATGGTACATCCTGTTCAGATAAAACAAAAACTCTGTTAGTCTTTAAGCTATAGAATAGACTAAGAAGCTGAAGTGCTGAACTTTCTCCAACAGCCTATAGCTGGTATTACGACCGAATGAATGCGATGAACATAGAAAGGAAAAGCTAGAAAAGATTGGTAAAGTAAGAGATTAATCATGTCGCTAAAAGTGTCTACACGTGCGCATGCATATACATTGTTCATATTCACATATAGAAGTCTAAGAAAGAGATAAAAATCTAAAATCAACTAAATAAATTTGATATTTCCACCAAAAAATTGATAAATCAAATGTAGACATACTTTAGCTTTCTCTGTGCATGAGCAAGATTCACCAAAGTTGGTTCCCACACTTCACTAAGTGAAGATGCAATATGAGCCAAAGTCCTCTCAAACCACTGAATGGCTTTTTGATAACTACAAGCATGGGTAAACAAACAAAGCAATCACAAGTTAAAGTCATAAAACCAAAAAATCACCACTAAGATACCAATGGTTCATCAAAAAATCACCACTAAACAGATACTAATAGTTTCATCAAAAAATCACCACTAAAAAGATAGTAATAGTTTCATCAAAAAATAACTTAAGCGTATCAACAATTTTGCCACCTCAAATAAATGTGGAAGCCTACAGTGTTAGAAATATACCAAGATAAAAACATCTATTATAACTTCTGCCTAGAAGTATATGAATATAGAAATTTAGATACGACAAGAACAGGGTGCTTTCTCCCCAAGATTAAAAATCTTAAGCATAGCAGAGGCAAAGGACATTTCAGATGTTTATTTTATATATAGTCAGGTTGGGGAAGCATGTCTAGTATACAATTGATGAGGCGTTGTCAGTATACATAGAGAAGATTTACCCATTCAGAGTAAATAGTTTGTACAGAACAGGCTTCTGAGCCCACATCCATGCGCGCACAGACAAGCATGTCAAAAAGTGTATGTAAAATGCGTATGCGTGTGTGCTAGGTATCAAAGAGCCGGCGACCTGCTTCACTAATAAAGTAGGAGATCGGATAAAGAGAGATCTCAGGTTCATGACCCAGCTACACCTTTGTTTCGACAAAAAAAGAAAGAAAAGAAAAAAAGAAGTATCTAAGCATCTATGAGTATATATTATGTGAAAAATGTATTCATATGGCTACATATTGTGCCCAAGTGACATTCTTAAACGAATATTCAACAAAAAAAATGGCTTTCTAGAAAGATCTAATAATAAAAGAAAATTGCAACCCAAATAGTAAATATTATTAGTTTATACAGGCCATCAAGCATAATTTAAAAGAGGTCGATGGTCTTACTCCTTCATATGATACGCAACAACTCCAAGTTCGTTATATACCAAAGGATCCGAAGGGCATATTGTTTTTGCCTGCAGAAAAAACTAAAGCAGAGGAAGCATTTTCAGCATACAGCTGCTTCATTTGAAACTTAATGGATAATTGTTTTTATTACTTTGACAAGAATAGTAAGCTAGTATTGGTTTATTTGAATCAAAATTGGTACTAGGAAAAGAATTCCAAAATATCATTTGATCATATAAAAGCACTCTGAGCATCAAAAGGACTTGTTTAATATGAGATATTTCGATATTTAAATCTCAGAGAAGTTTTATCCAGTGAATAGGATGCATGAAAGAAGCAAGTCTGTCACAAATCATGCGGAGTCCTGGAAACTGGAAAATAATAATATGTTTTGAAAGAATGATAAAAAGAAAGGGATAGTTAAGATAATTTGGGACTATGCAGAAATCAGACTAGTAAGTGCAGTTGTAAAAGCAGAAGATGTTAAAACAATAGCAGATTCCACAGGCAAAGAAGAGTTTGGAGAACTCCAGATAGTAATGATTTAAATCACACAGTAAAAGATTTCATGAAAAAATCATGCACTGAATACTAATGATACCTGCTCTGCGAGTTTGAAATTATGTGTTCGCATGTATTCCATCCCAATATATAATATAGGTAAGTGACAGCTGCAAATATCAGAACCACCACAAATTGTAGATACAAATATTATCTATCAAAATGCAAGATTTAGAGTAAAGCATAAAGACGAAAGTTGTCCGCAAGAAAGAATTATCAACCAAGAAAGTTTGCACTGCAAAATCAACACAAACTCACTGAATAATTTTAATCGAGTGGCACAAATATAACATGCAATCAGCAATAGCAATGTGGAAAGGTGTTGTCCATTCTTTTCATGTGAGAAAATTTTCTACCTAAAATTACAACTGTTCAAATATGCCCCTTAATTTCTAATAAGGTTGAAACTAGTATTCAAATCACTAGTGGTAACCTTCAAAATATAGCAAAACAAATAAATCAAAGAATGGAATCCTTTTGATCATGTGTGCATTAAAGGAAACAAAATGAACAATGTATTACACAACAGCTACTCTATCACCTGACAGATACAATGCATTCAAAAGTCAGGCAGTTTAAATGTTGTAGATGGTGATAGACTATTTGGAATGAAAAAATTAAGTTGGTCCATCTTGTACATTGCACCTATATAAGTATAGATGTACAAAATGCTCCAAACATCATGATGATGTAGGCAACAACAATGACCATAGTAACAATGATGATGAATATATTTTTCTATAAAATTGGTACTAACTACGGCGCAGAGTACTAAATTGCAAGCTACAGTTTTATCACAAGTGGCTTACTAGGACCCTAGATAATAACCTGGCAAAATAAATTGTGCACATACGCACAACATTTAGGCCAGAGACAACATGATGTCAGAAAGCACGCGCAAACAGATTTTCTGCATATATGTATAGTTAAATCTAACTTGCATACATGCACTAATCATTTTCTATGTGTGCGCCTATGTGTATGTGTATGTTTCTGTATGTGTGTGGGCTGGTGCATTTGTGGGTGGATGCGTGCACGTGTCGTGCTTGTATGTGTGTGTGTGCACGCACACGCGCGTGTGTCTGCGTGTGCATGTGTGTGTGTGTGCATGCACGCGTGCAGGCATGCATGTGTGTGTCTGATGTCAACACAGAAGAACTTAAAATATCAGAAGGTAAGTCCACAAAATTGATTCTGGTACCTATCTGTTAATATCTAAATCATGTCACACACAAGAAACGATTAGCTCCAATATAAAATACATAAAAATTTAGTAAAAGAAATACTATGTTCATAACTGCCAGTAACAAAATACCCTGGATATAAGCGAGCTGCAGTCCGATATGAAGACATTGCTTGATCACTCTCTTGTTGGGACGCATATGAATTTCCCAAACCTATCCAAGCAGGTGGAAATGTTCCATCCAGGTTTGTAGCCTTACTGCACAAAGAGTTCTAATTAAGGTGAAAGAAAATAGACAAGGAATTGATTTTTTTTTTTAATCTCATACAAAATTGAAATTGGCTGGTTAAATGGATTTTTTTTTCCTCCGCATTGTCAAATAGGCAAAACAGATAAGAACATGCATTTTACTACCCTACAAAGTGGATCCAACGAGTTTGGAACCTCATAGAGGAGCTTAGCCACCCAGGTCTCTGTTAAGACCTTCAGGCCAAAATTTTGACTCAGAGAAAAATAAATAAATAAATAACATGACAACAGAAAGATCTAGCGCTGGATTTGCATTTGTCCAACTGTCCAGCATGTAATATTGTAGCAAATAAAACAAAAATCAGCGGAGAACAAGTTCACTTTTGTCTAAAGTTATACCACAAACAAAATTCTTAGATCAAACAACTCATGCCTAGCGAGGTTCGTGGGAGAATAGAACATTGTTGATCGAATTAACTACTAGCAACAAATAGATTAGGAGGCATTTCAATCATCAGCATCAGAAGGAAAAAAGAAAGAAGTAAAAACTAATTAATGGAATGGAAGGGTGTATAGTGTAAATGACTAATAAGCGCTATTAGTGAAAATGCCTTCAGAGTAAATGTCTCATAATTTACAAAGTAAATGCAATAATTTCCTCCAAGAAGAGAGATAAATACATACACCTTAATGATAGAGAGATTTACCAAAAATGTCTTCGTGCTTGGTCATACTTCTTAATGCAGAAGTAATAGCATCCAACAGCAAACCAAGAAAGAGCTCTAAAAGACAAGAAAACTAGATCCAGTCAGAAAGAAAAAGGAGAGAAAATGATGAAACACAGCATAAAGGGAGGGGGATAAGAAAAGCTAACTAGCTATGACAACAAGAAAATGAGATAAATTGGTAAATTATATCAAACATATCACTTGGAAATCTATGAAGTATGAACTATAATTCCTTTTCTTCAATAAAAGTGAACTAACTTTATTAATAAGTATCAGCAGATAAAGTAAAAGTGAAAACCAACAGATGCCACTGCACCTCACAGCCACTACCTACCAGTTCTATTCCACAACATATGCGACAAAATTTATTTGTAACCATATTCTCCTCGAGATTGCAGTTGTAACGCAACAGACCAGAAACTGAACCCGCTTCCTTATTAGCCTTAAGGGTTACCTTATAAGTTTAAAATACTAACAGGTACATGGTCCGCGTCCAACTTGCAGCACCACACATACGTGATGATAAAACAAAAAAATGCAAACAATACAGATTTCTAACCCATGTATAGCATGGATGCTTATATTAACTTGAATTTCCCCGAAAATATTAGTAAAACAAAAAGGCAAGAATGTAATTAAATTAAATTAAATGGATCATGATATTTAGTCATAACTGAATAACTAACACCACGCATTCATCAGCTTAATTGTGAACTCTACTGTCTGAAGCACCAAATCTTGCTTGAATGAGCGAAACAACTAGAGAACAAACAAGGCTATCAAGTACTTACTTTTGAGGATAATCCTTCACCAGATTGCCAGCCATAACATAGAGATCATTAGAGTGGCCAAGCTCCATAGCAGCTACTAAATAAATTAAGGTGCATTTCAGATGGAAAGGATCTCTGGCTAGTAACCTGAATTTTTTTTAGAAAAGGGAAGAAACACAGAATCACTTATAATTAATACAAAAAGGTAGACTATTGCTTAGAAATTACTTATAAACTTACGTAGAAACAAGTTCAAAACACTTTTGATACTCTCCACACTGATGGTAATATTCAGCTTTGCAAACCAAGAGGTCCGTGTTGTTTTTCAGTGCCAAAGAAGACGAAGATGAAGAAGGAATGCCACTAGTATCTCTCTCAAGTTCTGCAAATTTTGCTTCTACAACATTTTCTTTGTCATGCTGAAGAGTGCAAGAAACAAATTGGTCACTAAATGGATGTGTGAATAATAATAATAAAATTACCAACACTATTTTCTTCACTATCATGAACATGCTCTCTGTACTCACTACCTTCTTTATTAAACATGAATAAAATGTTGACAGCCATCCATCGTCTTTCCCAAATTGCAGAGATGCTAGCAAGCTTAATTCTGAAACAAAACATTATGCTTAGATCATTGAGGACTGGGTTTTGAAATGAGAAAAATATTTATATGTTGTAAGATCTAAGGGAAAACATGTTTCATAGCCAAGTATATTATTTAAAGCATTCTTTATTACGTAAAAGCCAACCGCTGGTACTTGGAATTGAACACCCAGTAAATCACAAAAAAACCCACACGTAGTCCTAGGGGAAGGTGCCACCCCCAACCAATGAAAGGATAAGGTGTGGAAAGACTTAGATAAAGGAAGAATGAACTTTATCCAGAAATGATCTCTATCAAATAAATTATCAATACACGAGTTAACAAACAGGAGATCCTTTCAGCAGAATGAACCAGAAGATGACAAATTAATAAACCTAAAGCGATACATATCAAACTTAAAACTCACGCAGTTAACCTGTAAGAAATTAACTACAGTTGGAAACAACAAAAATTTCCCAAATTTCTACTTCATTACGTTAGAATTCTGATGACAACCTAGGAAATGGACGAGAAGCTTGAAAAAGCCGAAAACCATTAGCAAAAAGTGAAACAACCTTTTTGGCAATTACTAAGATTTGCTGGCTTAAGTAGGTGAGATTTCTCAGATACAAAAATACATCTTGCGTTGAAATGGAACATTACAAGGAAGAACAATGAAAATCTTCAACCTAAATTATTGGAGCAAGGCCTTATAGTTCTATCTGGACATGGGACACAGGTTTCAAGTGTCCCAAAGTGGGCAAGATGACAACTTTTATGCAAGAGGATGGGGTTTATGGATATTATATGCTAAGCGTATGTGCATGTGCATGTGCATAGAGCATTTGTATGATACGTATTTCCATTACCCCCTTATAGAGTTATTCTAGATATTCTAAACCTCCTTGTTCTTCAACTATGATGATTTTCTTTCATGTCTGAGTCATCCAACAAAATGTCTAAGTGAAGTGTCATGTCCCAATGTCCAATGTGGAAATTTTGTAAAAATGGTATGAATTGGTAACAGTCAACAGGATGTCTTCCATCCAAATAACACTTTTAACCCATGCTCAAAAACACCAAGATACAGACTTTCCATGTTTCCTAAAAGTACTTGTGTACTGAAACTATCACATGGCAGACACCTTTCTAGTGCGTATGCATACGCACAAACGCATGCTCACTGCACAACATGCGTGCAGAGAGAGAGAGAGAGAGAGAGAGAGAGAGAGAGAGAGAGAGAGAGAGACCACATGGTATAACTTTATATCATTATGATTTAAAACATCTACATTGCTTCATAATACCTTCCTCACAAGTTAGCATGTGATTGTCGACCAAACATTCCAAAGCCTGCAAGATATTGAAAATACAAAAGTATTAGAGAAAGCAATATTTCCTGGTTGGTAGAGAAAGACTAATTTGCAGTCCACTATCCTTGAGAGGGATACAATCTCCCCTCCCTTAATCACATCTTGAGAGAAAAGAGAGAGGAAAAAAACAAGAACTTATTTGTAAATTAATTCTAAATATGAGAAAACCTAACAAATTTAAGTACAAAATTCCTAAAAAAAATGCATTATTAGAGTAGTTTTATGCAGCAGCGAAAATTCAACGGTGCCACAACAATTGGATGTGGAAAAAAAAAAGGAAAGAAAAGGTGTGGGTCTGAAAATTCAACAGTGCTACAACATTGGATGGGAAAAAACAAAGGAAATAAAAGAAAGAAAAGGTGTGGGTCTCATGCTCCTTTCCATTTGGAAAATCCTCCACAACCTTAAGAACAAGTTCTCTTCACTGACTTCAAATTTCTTGCAAGGGCTGCAAATGGATGAGGTTTGATTGGATCCTCCTAAATCCTACCATATCTACCTAAGCAGAGGAAGGCTTTGGATCTCAACATGATCCGGCTATCTCAAAATTGGGATTCATTTCTTAGATGGGTGCTCAGATCAAAATTTTCCTTGATCTCTTAATTAAAACTTTTGACTCTTTAGCTACATGAGCTGTGGGAACAGGCACAGTCTTCAACATTCATCATAACCTTCGTCATCAAGTTGCAATTATTAAAATGGTTGTGAGCAAAAGTTAAACGTATAGGATCATACATGAACTAGATTTAGAAAGATTTAATTTGTATTTCAAACCATAATAGCGTACACGATTTAAGTGAGATATTAAATGAATCAAATCCCCAGATATCCATATTTGGTCCATCTAGTTATCCATATTTGGCCCATCTATCATTCAGCATGTTAAACAGTTGCATGTTAGATGAAATAGATATAGGAAGATTCAAATTCAGTCAGGTATGGCCAGCCCAAGGGCAAGACCTACCTTTTAGCTTGCATTTAATCCCTTAAATACCTAAATGGCAGGTGCATTAATCATTCAAAACGGATTATTGTATAGCTTCAGAAAGTCCAATTGTATTGCTTCAGTAATAAATATACACTTGTACCCTTCACTGTTACACATCTAAATAACTACAGCGTCTCAATACCAATTTGAAGGATATGATTTGCTATCAATTGTGTAAGAAACAGATTTAACACCAGAAGCATGACAGTATATAACTAGACAAAGCCGTCTTACTGCAAATAAACATGACACGAGAAGTCTGCACATAAAGTAAGAATGTCTATAACCTGTTTGCATTTCACAACTCGATTATGAGTCCACACATAGGATCAAAATGATTGACAACACCATTTTCAGTATCAAATGGGGTCGTGTGGTAACTAAATATTTAAACCACAAAGGTCAAGGATCATCATGGTAAGGTATTACAAGTGTTTGGATACTAACTACTAAGCTATCAGCAAAAGCTATTTCCAAGAAGAAAAACAATGACGGCCAGAAGCACATAACTAGCTAAGGCATGCGTAATTCCCATTTTTAGCTGCCAAGATTAAACTAATTGCTCAAGCAGATGTGTTAACACTGCAAATTGGGTTATGTTGTATAGCGCAAAATTAATGCAATTCTAACATATATTGCTATCTAGTATCTACATTAGTCACTTAACCATCCAAGTTTCGGGAAACTTAGAAGAATGATCATACTTGAAAAGGTTAATATCTACTTGAGCCATAGGAGGGGTCTCAAGATGCCAAGGAAACATACTTGGGATTATTACCTACCTTCATTACAGTTGCCTTCTACAGGGAGTTCACGTAGTTATGTAGGCTATTGAGGTTGATATCAATCATGAGTTTTGTCATTTCCCAACCTAGCCTGCTTAACTTGGGGCTTCCTATAGCTCACTGCATTTTGACGAAATGGCTTAAAGAAGAGAATTAATTAAGTATACACAGCAGAGCATATAGCTTTATCAAAGATTTGAGAAAATCCTACAACTGACTATTAACCTGAAAACTTGAAGAAACTAACAACAAGAAAGGGCTTGTCATAAACCCTAGAAGGCCAATTGCCGCGCAGAGAAACCTATGTTCTTCCGTTTAACCTTCAATGTCATGTAGCCAAATATGACTCTCATAAAGAAATCAGAGGAGAATTATTTGAATTGTGGACTCTCGTGCTATGTAACATAAAGAATGATTTATAAGCATTTTAAGGAAAGAAGTTCTTGCTTATGATTCTTCTGCTAAACTACGCTTATGATTCTTCTGCTAAACTACAAGGAAATTTTATACATCTGCATCACTTCGAAGTTCCAACCAGAGCAATCAATAATCATACTTTTAAAACGAAGTTTCTACAAAATTTACCATATCTACATACCTCATAACATAAGGGGTCAGCCTTAACAGCCGCCTTGTACCTTTTAAGCACAAAAACAAAAATATAAGCAACAAGCACCTCAGAACAATGAAAAATATCATGCATAATCAAATGCAAAAATCAACTCAATAAACAACTCAACTTCAAAAAACAAGACACTACTCCGTATTCTTAAAGCCTCAACTTGAAATTCATGATAAACATAAGAGATGAAGATAAAATTCTGGTACTGAACCAAATATTCTAAACCAAAAGCTACCTGACACTGGGTGTCAGGAGTTGCACATGAAAACAGTATGTAAGTAGGTTTTGAGTTTGTGTGGCAGGCAACAGAAGTTTCTTGTTATCAGTTATATCCTTATATGCACTAATTATTATATATGATCAGTGTTGTAAAAAGCGGCCTAGGCGTCCGCCTAGGCCTAGGCGGAGCCTTGGCCGCCTAGATTTGGCCTGGGCGACCAGTCTAGGCGGCCACTCCGCCTAGGTGCCGCCTAGCTTTTTTAACAAAAAAAAAAGGAGAAAAAACCTAATTTTAAACTAAAACCCAGCCCAAACCCGAACCGATAACCCAAACCCGAACCCATTACTAACTCTTAACCTATTTTCATCTTTTTTCACTGTTTTATTTTTTTCACTGTGATTAACATTATGTTGGACATTGTGATGTTTCTTAGTATTTGGTTACTATTTTAGTTATTTAGTATTTATGCATGGTTGATTATGGATCTAAGATTGTTATTTATATTTTTTTTACAATTTGATATGAACTTAATAGTTAATATATATTTTTGTAAATTATTATAATTAAATAAATTAAAAAATAGGCAAACGCCTAGGCACCGCCTAAATGCATTCTAGCCTAGCCTTTCGAGCGCCTAGTCCGCCTAGCGCCTTCTGTAACATTGTATATGATTCATTTATAATACAGTTAAACAAGAAATGTTGAGTGTGATGCTTTCTAAAAACTCATAAAAGGTGATGTATGAAACTAATGATATGTTCTCATTCTAAAGATGCTGTGATGCAGGTATTAATCGCCTTTCGTACTGAAACATAGATAACTGTTGCATATTGAGAACACATAAGTGTTTGTAACTAGCTGAAGTGATCCATGTAAGAGAGATACCACCCAAATGCTTGAAGCTATGAGCATACAAATTACTGAAACAATTAAAAAAATAAAACACTATTTTCCACAAAAATCATCAGCAAACGTTAAGAGAGGAAAATCATTTGAACTGAATAAAGAGAATAACCAAATCTAACTATCCTCAGTGCTGATGAATAAAGAAAGATTATCAGTCACCATAATCGAGCTAGAGCACGATTTTGCAGCGCTTCGTACGCCTTGCCACGCAAATAACATATCGCCGACATGATCTACTAATAAAAAAATGACAAAGTCAGTAATTCAGTCTCAAAAACAATGATATAAGATCGCAAAATGAAAAGAAAAAAAAATCCTACATTTATTTCATGATCCTCACTGTCTTTATCTAAGTACATCCCCCTGCCACACTCCTGATCCTGAACGTTCCCGTGCTCATCCACTTTTGCATCCCCGAGCATAACCAAGCACTGATGCCAATCTTTCAATTCCTCCTAATTAAGCACAAAAACAACAGTCAACAAGATTTCAATCTTGATATATGCCTTAAGCTGAGTTGCAACCTAAAACGGCTTTTTGCAAGTAATTTGCAAATTTACAATTCTATAGGACTTGAATGTAAAAAGTACACAAGTGAGTTACAGGCTGACTATTGAACTGTTTTCCTTCCCTAGTAATCCAATTATTGAACTGTCTTAGCTTTTGCACAAATTCCTTGTTTTAGTAGTCATTAAGGGTAAATTACACTAAACCCCCAAGAACTTTCAGTGTTTTGTAGTAAACCCCCAAAAACTTTCAAAATTGCAATAAACCCCCAATAACTTTTGGAATTGTTGAAAAATCCCCCAATAAGTTTCCTCATTTTTGCAGGTAACCCCATAAACTCGAACCAGAAAAAAACATATAAAGGCATTTTGAAAGTCATTGAGGGTTTAGTGTAATGTATCCACAAGATATTGGGGATTTTCCGCAAGAGGGAGTTATTGGGGGTTTATTGTGATTTTGAAAGTTATTGCGGTTACTACAAAAATACTAAAGTTATTGGGGGTTTAGTGTAATTTACCCTAAAAAATGTCTCATCTTTTCGACAAATTCCTTCTTTTAGTAGTTATTAATGGCCAATTTCTACATTATTCTCCTAGTTATCAACAAGATCAAGAGCTCGGGTTAGGGTTTCTTACGAGGCATTTGGCGGCCAGATACCGAAACCGTAGATCTCTCAGCACGATCTGAGACGAGTTGAGGACGTGGAGAGCTCGGCGGTGCTGGCGGCCGAGGAACAGGGCCTGGGCCTGCATGTAGACGTCGGCCGGGTCGCCGGTGGCGGCGGCGACCTTATCGGAGAAGAAGATGGCGGCGGAGTAGAGATGCTTGCTCAAGCTATCGCGGACCACCGCTCGGAGTCTCTCGACCGCTTCCTCCTTCATCGTCGTTGGCGGGGTTTTTTTTTTTTTTTTTTAATTTGATTTGGGGGAGGATGAAATTGAAATGAGAGGGAAATGGGGAGAGATTTGAGGGGTGTTTTGGATTTTAGGGTTTTAGGTTTTGAGTGATTGGGTGGGTAGGGGTTGTGGGGCCCAGTGGACTGTTGTATATTTGGGCTGGATGGCCCATAAAATGGGTCTTCGGGAAATCAGGTAAATATAATTTACTGGAAAACGATCGGATAAAATAAGTTTTTGTTGCGGCTGAATTATATGTATTATTAGAAAAGAAAAATGCTTAGGTATAAGTGGTATTCGGAAGGAAAAATAATTAAATATGGAAATCTCACAAGAAAGATAGCTGCACGCAATTTTTATTTTTATTTTTGAAAAAAGTTTTTTTTTCATTTCTCACGCAAAAAAGCCTGTTGGATCGGGAATTCGGGATACTTGAAAGTATACACTATAAAGACTATATTTTTAATAAATAACAATTGAAGGTAACCTTGGATCGAATAGAATGAAAATCTATCTCCAACCAAAAAATCATATCAGATTATATATATCATATCATATTATATCATATCATATCATACTAGTTATAAAAGTATGAGTTTAGAAACAACTTTTATGGACAAAAATACTCTTTGATTAAAATTATTTAAATCACATCACATGATATCATATCATCTAATCTAATATTATTATGAAAGTGTGAAGGATGTTAAAACTTTTCTTCCTAAAATATTCTTCAATTTGTTTGTACAATTGTAAATGTGTCATTTATATTCTAATGGTTATCTATGTAATTTGGTGTTCTTCATGATGAAACACATATACATACAAAAATATAGATACATACATTGATGCAAAATCGAAACATCTATGCACTTATTTACTTCCTTATTACATACCCACTAAGTATCCATTTAATTACACCAAGAAAAAGTTGTTTCATTTTCTATCAACATGTACAGTCTTCAGTGAGTTCTTAGATTTTGCGGTGATGAATTCAAGTTTTCTTCAAGAAAAACTGTTTGGTTCTCTATCTCATCTCAATCAGTACAAGTCGTTAAGTTTTCTCCTATTATAAAAGTGTGGTTTCATTTCTCTATTGCATTCAATAAACGCCTCTAATTAGATACATATTTTTATGACGAAATTAATTAGAGGTTAAACAAAATAGGCTTTGTTGGTCTTTTAGGTTTCTCTTCAGCCGTATCCTTTGCTAATCACTTTGGCATATCTTTTGAATTCTAATCTCGTATTAACTGTTACATTTTGATAATCCTACATAACTTACTCCTGTTATTTATTTACTCTCTTTATATAAAATAGAATTTGGCACTTTGTTTTTAGAGTCGTGAGCTTCTAATTCTCTACAGTTATGATTTGTCTTATTATGGAATTTGTTACTCTATTTTTATCATTTTCTTACCTTAAATTTTGTTTTCTTTTTGTTTCAGATAGGAACACGAGATCTCAACTGGTTTAGGAGTTTTAAATGACATCTAGTTATCAAATATGGAGGTAATCTATATATGATATTCTTTACAATTTTTTCTTTTTTCTTTCTATTTTTCACCACAAACTGTTAATCATCTTTCATTGAATTAAACCATGATTTTTATGAGGTGTATTATTTTTAGTTTTTCTCAAGTTAATATTTTTAGTAATGGTGATTTCTCATTTTTAAAATTGTAGATGGTAAAAATATACTCTCCATTAGAGCAATGCACAGTCCAATACAAGCTCATGAAGTGAACGCCCTTAAGCTAAAATGCTCCATGTGGGCCAAATGCGTGTCCTGATGAAGCTCGCCTAAGCAAAGCAATGAAGTTTCACCAATAGCCCATGTCGGTCACGTCACTCATGTTCCAAAGAAAGTGGACTACCCCCATTTTGGCAAAGTTTGCCCATGCCGTTATTAGTAAACTTCACCCATGGTCGTTATTGGCGAACCTCGCCCATTGCCGTTTTTAGAAGCTAATTTTAAGGAACGATTCACCCCCACTAACTCACTCATTTAAGGGGAGTTAATGACCACTAACTCACACATTTTAAGAGAGTTAAGGCCCACTGACTCACTTCTTAATGCTCCTAAGCCTATAAATAGGCATGATCAACATGAAGAAAGGGGGCGGAGGAAAGACCTTGGGCTGGTACTATTCTTGGCTAGGCTTTTTGCCATTTGAGGGGTGGCAGAGAGTTCTTGGCTAGGATTTTTGCCATTTGAGGGGTGGGAGGGGGAGAGAGAGAGAGAGAGAGAGAGAGAGAGAGAGAGAGGCAATGATAACAAAGATTGGATTGTAAATCTAAATCTACATATCCTTCAATTCTTATGTTATTTGCATCGAAAACTAAAAAGCAGTTATAGTCTTATACTGCAAATATATAAATATGACTTTCATTGTAACCTAATATTCCTTATTAGAATTGGACTGGAATCTATTTACAAGGTAAAATATATAATGCTACGTTAAGTCTAGCACAAAATATAACATATCCAACAAGCTAACAACGCTTGAAGCATATAGTATGCTTTCAAATCAGTCGATCTCATTTTTAATTTTAGGACACATTCCTTAAGAGTGAGATTTCATGTGTAGTAGGAACTGGTCTTTATTTGAAATCTTGCATGTTGAACCTTTTATGCATATTATCCATATTAAGTAGATTGTGACAATCATATACGACTCTTTTCTCTATCTCTATAGAGTTTGAAATCCTACATATAAAATGTTTGACCAAGATCTTTCATAGAGATCCTTTATGAAAAAACCACAATTTAAGATATCATCAATTAATCCTACATCATTCCAACGAGTAATATGTCATCAACATATTAAGAATTTGGTATTGCTCTTAAAATAAGGGCAAAATGTAGAAACATTTGTTTTATTGATAGGCATAAGAACAAAATGTAATACACCAAATATTAGTATACATCATTTTGAGAATATCGTCATTTTGAGTTCTGAAATGAATTGTAACTTCTGTAGACGTGCAACGCGAGTACTTCAAAATTATGAAAGAATATCATCATTTTGAGGCCTTTCTTACGGTTGATTTGCTAGCCAACCTTCCCTGTCAATATATGTTATGCTGGTATAATAGCGCACGTCATCGAAAGATAGCTTCTTTTCCCACTTCACTCTTTCATTAGGTCTGAATCCTTCACCCGAACAACCGTATTCTCCATATATCAACTTGTCCCTAAAATAGTCAGGAAAAAAAATACCATGTTTTCTCCTCTGGCAGTAAAAGTGTTGTATGTATTTCAGATATCATAACACATACAGGGGGGAAAATGCGAAAGCAAGTAGTTTCGATCTAAAAGATTTACAGTTTTTATCGTCGAATGCTTTCATATGAAAACATTTTTGCATCATGATGAGAAAAGTAACCGAGTAGAAGAAACATATACATACTCATGACCGGCGTTGCTCCAAGCATCCCATCCTGCAGGGACAACAATTTTCGACATCTTCGTTTGATAGAAGATGACGGTGGAGAGTGGGCCGTAGGCTCTTCCCAGATAGGCGTTATTGGTTCCGATCACCTGTGAATACTTGAACACAAATCCACCCGGATATTTAAGGTCTCGGCCCTGCGCAGTTATATAGCTCACAGTCCCCATCGTGTTCGGGGCGACGGCTGAGAGAGTGCAACTCTGCGCACCAAATACGAAAAAAAATCAATATTCATGACATATATATATATAGCAAATCTCCTATAAACTTAAGTTTATAGGGAATAGTATACACCAACTTTTTTATCCATTGATGTTACCTTTAGATTTGTGTCATCAAGAGATGCACAAATCTCAAAATGGGCTTCATATCTTTCATGAATCCCAAGGCAACATCAATGGATGGAAAAGTTGGTGTATAACTATTCCCTATCAACTTAAGTTTATAGGAGATTTGCTATATATATATATATAGAGAGAGAGAGAGAAAGAGAAATATGGGTATGCTTGGTACCAAGCACCATTTTTGATGCTTGGTAGTGAGGTGTATCAATCACATCCACTCCTCACTCCTCAACCCATGTGCTTGTGGTCCCCCATTTGAGGAGTAGATGTGATTGATACACCTCAACTACCAAGCACCAAGATACCCATTTTTCTCATATATATATATATATATATATATATATATATATATATATATATATATATATATATATATATATATATATATATATATATATATATATATATATATATATATATATATATATATATATATATATATATACACACACACACACATGTTTCTGTATCCAACTGGATATGGATATATAATAAGAGAAAATTATTGCTACCAAGGACAAAGTTGATCCTTCATAGTGAGGAACTCAGATCTTAGCCACTCGCTTAAAGGTTGTAAATGTGAAAGATAAAATGTATCGGTTTTCGTCCAACTAATCTCTTCAGATAAGTAGCTTGCACAAATCAGTTTTATAGCTAGTTTGTTGTTTTTTTTAAAAAACTTTCAAGCATACCTCGTACATAGACTGAGCAAAGCCGAAGATAAAATCGGTGGAGCCTTCGATCCAACAGTTCCAATAGTAATGGCGACCAATATAATCGCAAAGGGTGTCCTGAAAGCCTTTGAAGGTGCAGTCATGAAATGAGGCCTTGTCTCCTCCAACTAATGCTGCTACCGCAATTCTCAAAGGATTTCTGTACCACGTATTGTATGTATTCTGCGGCAGAAGTATCTAAAGGATAAATATATATATATATATAGACACTATAGTTTTGCGAAATTTTGAAAGACGAAAAAGAATTTTGAAATTTCATTAATTGTAGAAAACACTATTAATAAAGTTTGTCATGAAGATTATTTATTTTTCGCATCTATTTTTTCATGCTTAACTATTATTATACCACAAACTGGATTCCCCGCGCAACAAAATTATCTGCGAAGAGAGTGAACGTGGCACTGGACATTGTATCTGTTGAAGTAAGCGTGGTTGAATTCAGTTCCTGCACATAATCGACATGGTCTCCCCATGCAATCGTTGTCCATAACGCTCCTTCACCTTCCAGCAGTATATACTCCTTGAAACGCGGTATCCAAACCTTCTCCCTGTTGAGACATCTAGAATCTTTTAATTAAACTATAATCACATAACAGAAAAAGAAATGGACATTCAACCTGTAAGTTCCTGCCTTGATGTGGATGCGGATCCATGCTTTGTTTCCGTATGGAACAGAATTGATAGCAGATTGCACGGTGGTGAAATCTCCATGACCAGATTGGTCCACTACAATACTCTTGGCGATCCAACCACCTCCACTGGCGTAGCCACAGCTCAGAAGGAAGCATAACAGAGGCAACGAGAAAAATGAGGGTAAGGTCGACATTTTAGAGCTTTTTGGAGATTTGAGAGTATTCATGAAGTGATGGTGGTTATATAGGATTCGAAGGGATTAGTTCCCTTTATTGCTACAAATAAACCAGACATTGTACTCCATTTACTGACATTGTATGCTTATCCCAAATATGTCAACATGGCTGCTCATAATCTACCAAATTAGTATCAGAGGTGAACGTGACAACCTAGATACGTCTGTGTTTTGCTGTATCAAATACTCGATTAGGAAATATTAAATGTGTGTTACCAATTTGGGAAAACCACTTACCCAAAGGAGTATGGCTTAGAAATAGGGGTGCATTCGGTCCGGATACGGCTCGGATATGATGCTTACCATATCCATATCCGCTTACCCATCTCGGATACGGATATACCTCGGTAAGGAAAATTCATAACCATATCCGCTAAAATCGGATACGGTTACGGATATACATGCAGATATATAAGCGGATATGCATGCGGATACAAAACGGATATGAGAAAACTAGATAATATTGAGAAAAACATAGTTCGTGTGATACAAAAGAGTTCGTTAATATGTTCATTATAATTGAAAAGCTAAGATTATACATCTTGATCATCAAAATTAACCACAAATCCACAATATAAGAATTAAAACTATCGTAAGAATACGACCAATATATATTCGGATATTTCGGATACGGATACAGATATTTCACTACAAAACCATATCCGTAACCATATCCTATCGGTTATAGATTTGAGTAACCATATTCGTATCCTAACAGATACGGTTACGGATATTTCCTCGGATACGGATACGGTTTAGCACCCCTACTTAGAAAACATATCCATTGCATGTAGTTATTTGTAGTAATATACTAGTAGGAGTTGTATGGCTCTAAAAAATTTGGATTTTGAAATATGACAAATTCAAGTTCTTTTTTTTTTAATATAGGAATCAAGAATTGATTCTATTACGTAGCGTCAAGAAGAATTTGATTACAGACCATCCTAGGCATTAGAGAAAGAGGTATATTTATATCTGCAAGCAAACTGAGCTAACATGTAAGCTAAAAAATCACCCGATCTTCGAATGTTACTAACATAAGAGGAGTTGAAGTGCTTGAATAGAGCCCAACATTCACCAAAAATACCCGAGAGATGTTGTTGATGGGCAATGGCACCATATTGTATCATATTTGTATCATATTGGATATCAACATTTATATCCATGTGTATCTATTGGATATGCATACAGTATATTTACTTATATATTTGTACTCATATTTGCATCCAATATTCATATATATTCTGTTAGACATGAATACAGATATATTTGACGATATCATATCCATTTTGCATCTATCTAATATACTAAATTAGAATAGGCTAGGGCGATGATGAAACTCGAGATTATTGGTGTAATAAACCATTTCACCTAACTGAGATGGCGAGGTGGAATTAAAAATAAAATTAGAGTAGGCTAAATTATGAGATTGGTACACTCTTCTTATTGGTTTGGTTTTTTTTTTTAGCTCCAGCGACATTTTAGCAATTTTCTGAGCCAAATATGCAATTAGACCCAAAACTTCACCAATAGTGAAGAAAAAAGCTGTGAAACCTCTTGTGATGCTATTAGTATTATCTTATTCATGAGGAAAGTGACAAAAGATTATTTAGCGCATTTGTGTAAGGATAATAACTATGCCCAAACTTGTACAAGATTGTTAAGTCTACTACAAGGAAGTAAATTTTGTGATAATAAAGGAGATGATATGGTATTATCTCTGAATACAATGGCGAGAAAACTTGGGGGACAAAAAACATCTAGGAGGAAAGATATTTCATGCATTTTTTTTTCTCAGAGGCAAAGTTTTGGGTCTATTGCATACTTGGCTCCAAAAAAATTTTCCAAAACATCACCAATACTAGAAAATATCAAATTGGTGAGAGGAGTGTGCAAAACAAACCAATTTTGTTAATTTAGCCAATTAGAGTATATTGAATTCCGCAAATTACTGGATCTATCGTGATTTATGCATCAGACTTTTGTGCTTAGAAATACTAATATATGACTAAGACTTATTCCCATCAGCGACTTAGTAGTATAAAATCGATGGTATACAAAACGAAAGAGACTATTGATGTTTTACTAAATAGCAGAACAAAATATAATGTTGCCTTTGACAAATATCCTTTAATTTATAATTCCCTTTTCTTTAAAAAAATTTGTCTTGGCCTTCTTAAAATGTATGACTATTAACTATGCTCAAAATTTTCTAACAAAAATAAAAATAAAGAACTGATTGAAATGTTTTACTTCATATCCTCCTTTATATAGTAAAGAGAAATTGGTAAACTATCCCTAGATGCAACATAAAATGTCATGTGTACAAAACGTACACGTGTTAAATCCTTCATAAAAAATATTATATATTCCTCTATCCTATTAGAAAATGACATGTGTACAACTAATTCCATCTTTCAAGAATTCTTATCAAATTAAAACTATTCATGTTCATAATTAGAAAATTTTACCCCTAAAAATTAGAAAACTCTAATAATTAAATCTTTGTTAATTCTAATCAAGTCATAACAATTTATAGTTAAAAATTTAAAAATTTGTCATAGAGCCCTTCTTAATTTTTTAAAAGTGAATTCAATAAACCGCTCATATCTTTATGGATTTAGCACTAAATCCTCAAAATATTTGAAACTCACAAAACCCCAAAATGTTTAATTTTTTTGCGAACCTCCATAAATGGGGTTATCTTATATTTTTTATTGACAAAATTAACCCTCAAGACCATTATATACCCCTCAAATCATTTGTATTTGCATGTTAACCCATAAAATAATAAATAATTATTAAAAATATGAAAATTACAAATAGCTTCTTAAAAATCTAAAATCACAAACAATGCGTAGAAAATTTTGAAGGATACAAACAATTTCCTTTGAATTACTAAAATTATAGAAAACTCCGAACAAATTAGAATATCACAAACAAACTCTTGCAAATTTAAAAATTATATATAGCCCCTAGGAAATCTAAAATTATAAACAAAACCCCAAAATATGTAAATATTGCAAAAAGACCCTAAAAATTCTAAAATTATACATGACCCCCAAAAAATTTATAAATTATAAAGAACTCCTAGGAAAAATGAAAAACTATAAACACTCCTGTAAAACTCTAAAATTACAAACGACTCTAAAAAATAAAAAAGTGAAACAAACACCGAAAAATATGAGAATTACAAAAATCCATACAAATAACAAATGACAAATAACATAATGAAAAATCTGAAATTGTAAATAGTCAGCCTAAAAAATAAATAATTTGCAAATAGACCCTTTAAATTAAAAAATACAAAGAACCCAAAACCTAAAATTTTAAAAGTTACAAGCAACCCCAAAAATCTAAATTTACAAACACACCCCTTAAAAATTATAAACAACCATTTAAATAATCTAAATAATGCAAACAAACCTCTCTAATATTTTAAAAATTATAAACATCCATTATTTAGAGTTTTCTGCTAGAAGTTATTGGGGATTAAGTGACAAAGCATAAAATTTATTGGAATTTTCTCCAAAATGTATTGGAGGGTATTTTGGTCATTTAACTATGCATAAACTAATGATGTTAATTTTGAGGGTTTTGCCAAAAGATATTAGGGCTTATTCAGAGTTTTAAAATATTGGAGATTTAGCTCCAAACACCAAAACTGATTTAGGATTTACTAAAATTTTCCCATATTTTAGTTTTGAATTTTTCTATACATAACCCCAAAATTGTATGCATTTTTAAATTTATCTCAAGTCATGATAATTGTAAATTTCCCTTCAAATTATTTTAATTCCTCAAATTTATCCCTCACTTAACTTTAGTCCAAAAAAAAAATCTTCCCGTGCGAGCACGGGCGTAACACTTGTAGGAATGAATCCAAATTCATATAAGCAATTTTACTATACTAGAAATAAGCTTTTCTACTTTTTCGAGTCACATACAAATAATGACGGAGCTAGGGGGACATAGGGTGGCAATACCCCCACACACACACACCCCTTTTCACAAACATATCTATGTATATTGTATATAATGTAGGATTTTCCATATTAGTCCCCCAAATCTTCCATATTTGAACTTAGTTCTCCAAATCTTTCAAATCTGAAGTTAGTACCTCAAACATTTCATATTTGAAGTTAGACCCGAAATCTTTCGTCTCTGAAGTTAGTCCCTCAAATCTTTCATATTTGAATTAGTCCCACAAATCTTCATAATCTAAAACTAATCTCCTAAATCATTAAAGTGTTTGGAATTAGTTTCTTTGTTACATTTAGGACAAAATGATCATTTCTTCCTTAAAGTATTGGTGAACTCTCAAGTTGTCCCCTAAAATATCAATTTACCTATTTTGCTTCTCAAACTATGTTCATGATTTCAATGTGGTCATTTTGTGTGTCTAGAATCTAATATTTTAAAAATTAAGAACATAAAAATGTTTTTGTATTTCTTGTATTTTGCACTAAAAATATTTTTAAATTCATAAAAGGGTTAAACAGTAAAATTTTTGGGAAAAAGTAGTTAAAATTATTTTTTGGTTTCAAAAAGGAGATAAATTGATAAAAATCCATGAAGAAATACAAAAAATATCATACGCCATTAATTTGTTAAATATTTAATTGTAAACTCACAAAATAACCACATTGAAATTATATACATAGTTTGAGGGGTAACATATGTAAATTGACACTTTAGGGAGTAACTTGAGAGTTCATCAATACTTTAAGGTGGAAATGATCACTTTGTCCTTATACCATTCAAATAGTTAATCATGATTGAGAAGTGGTTAACTAGGGACATGCAATTACTTGTTAGAACAAAAGGGAAAAATTAAGATAGGAATGTGAATTTTCCTAAATACTTACTGCCGAAAATTGGTTTGAGTTCCTTTGCGTCCTAAAACAATAAACTTAAGGCAAGATTCAGTCTACTCCGGTGCAAGGATTTCAGAGCTGAATTACTTTCAGGAACAACAACTTGAGCGTACTGGTGTGCACCAACCAGACCCTCCACGATCACCTTGAGCAAGTTCAGGCACTAGGCAACCTCCTTGATCTAACTTCGGACTATGACCTCCTCATTATAGCATAAAATTGGACTCAAACGGGCACTACAACTTCTGGAGAATAGGTGAGAGAGCTTGTTATTTTCTGGTATTGAGTAGAGGGCTTTATATAGGTGTTTAATCCAGCCTAAGAGTTGTCAACCCATTAATGAGATCAACCTGAAGGTCAGGTTAGTTACACCTATTCAGTCCACTACACCATTAATTGGTTTATTTAATGAGCCCATTAATCAGATCAGTTCAGACGCACAAAGGTCTTACGAAACCACTTAGTGTAGTTATGTTAGAAGCCCAACAGTCACCCTTTAGCTCGAACTATACTGCGAAGTAGCATGCGTTGCTGTCAACGGTGCGCCGGTAGGGCGCCACCTCTACGCACCGATGCCAACGTGTTAAGTGCACCTATAAAAGACCCGTTGCACCATCATAGCACCTCACTCCGATTAACCCCGATCCATGACTCGAACCCAAGTCCGAGTCTGAGTCCAACTTATGGAGAATTATTAGATTCGGCAAGCCTCAAACTCGTGACCTGTGATTTGTTCAAAAATATTTTAACCACTGGGCTATAATGTATTTTTGTTATTAAAATATATACTACGATATATATATAGTTTGAAACTTAGCCCAAGTTTTGAAAAACTTTTTACAAAACTTTAACATTAAATCAACCAAAACCAACACCAAAATCTTATTCCAAGTCAATGGATTTATCTAGTATTGTATATTCTTTGCTCAGTTTATGCTACAATAAAGTTTTTTTTGGAGTTCGGGTTGAAGGCATATAGTTATTAACTACTATTGCACTTAAATTTTTTAAAAGATGATTGTTGTGTAAGAAAATGTATGTTGCAAGTGCACAACCAAGTTATAGTATAGAAAATGTCGAACCACAAGGAGGAGGTTTTTGAAAATTTTTTAAAAAAATTCTTTGAAAGTTGATTGAAAAGTGGTTATTTATAAGGTGTTGAAAATGGGTTTTGATTTTAATAGAGAAAAGGAAATAAAACTAGAAAGAGAGAAGGGGAGAAATAATTAAACTAAAAACAAGAAAAGAGAAAACAGAAAAGAAAAACAAATGAAAAAGAAAGAAAAATAAGAAGAAGAGAATAGAGAAAAAATACTAAGAAGAGAAAGAAAATGGAGAGGTAAAAGAACTAGAAAGAAAATATAAAGAACAAAAGAAATAAAAATGAAAGAAATGATGATAACTAACAAAAATAAGAAGGGAAAATTGTGTCAAGGCCCCAAATGTTGAAACATCATGTGCTGCAGCCCCTCCACTTTTTTCCTATGTGGTTCAGCCCCAAAAAACATCCCAAAATGCACTGCACTCCTTTTTTGGTCATGATTACATGCCAACTAAAGATGGAGAGAAAAAAAATAATAATAGACCCCAAAATACCCTTATCTCTTTCATTCTAGATCTAATGGCCATGGCTCCTTCTTCCTCCTCTCTCCTAACCCATCTCCTTCCTCCTCTCCCTATCTTTCTTCTTTTTCTCTAAGACACCGACATCCTCCCCTCCGTCACCGCCGATCTTTAGTGCACACTCCGGCCATATTTTTCGACACTAAAGGCGAAGAGATGGCAAAGAACATGGCGGATGAGGCGGAGAGCCCAGTTCAAAGTTCGTTGGCGATGACGGGCCTCTTCCCGCGCCGCTAGAAGGGGGCCCACAAGCAAATTAGCGGGCTATTGGACCCTCCGGTGCCACCGCCGATCTTGAGTGCACACTCCGGCCATATTTTTCGACACTAAAGGCGAAGAGATGGCAAAGAACACGGCGGATGAGGCGGAGAGCCCAGTTCGAAGTTCGTTGGCGATGACGGGCCTATTTTGGTTCATGTTAAGTCTATTTTAGTTCATATTAAGTCTAACTTGGTTCACGTTAAGTCTATTTTGGTTCATGTTAAGTCTATTTTTGGTTCATGTTAAGTCTAACCCGGTTCATGTTAAGTCTAACTTGATTCATGTTAAGTCTATTTTGATTCATGTTAAGTCAAACTTGGTTCATGTTAAGTCTATTTTGATTTAAAATGAACCAAGATGGACTTAACATGATCCAAGTTAGACTTAAGATGAACCAAAATGGACTTAACATGAACCAAGTTTGAATTAATATGAACCAAGATGGACTTAACATGATCCAAGTTAGACTTAAGATGAACCAAAATGGACTTAACATGAACCAAGTTTGAATTAATATGAACCAAGTTGGATTTAACATGAATGAAAATAGACTTAACATGAACCAAGTTAGAATTAACATAAACCGGGTTACACTTAACATGAACCAAGTTTGAATTAATATGAATCAAGTTGGATTTAACATGAATGAAAATAGACTTAACATGAACCAAGTTAGAATTAACACGAACCGGGTTGCACTTAACATGAACCAAATTAGACTTAACATGAACCAAAAATAGACTTAACATGAACCAAAATAGACTTAACATGAACCAAGTTAGACTTAACATGAACCAAAATAGACTTAACATGAACTAAGTTAGACTTAACATGAACCGGGTTAGACTTAACATGAACCAAAAATAGACTTAACATGAACCAAAATAGACTTAAAATGATCCGAGTTAGACTTAACATGAACCAAAATAGACTTAACATGAACCAAAATAGGTCTGTCATCGCCAACTTGGTTCATGTTAAGTCTAACGTGGTTTATGTTAAGTCTATTTTGATTCAATTAAAGACGCCAAAATGCCCTTATCTCTTCTATATTTTTTCATGTTAAGTCTAAAAATTAGACTTAACATGAAACATGTTAAGTCAATTTCAACTTATTTTTAAGTCTAATTTCCTATTAAATTTAATTTAATTCATGTTAATTCAATTAAAGACGTAAAATGCCCTTATTTCTTCTATATTTTTTCATGTTAAGTCTAAAAATTAGACTTAACACGAAACATGTTAAGTCTATTTCAACTTATTTTTAAGTCTAATTCATGTTAAATTTAATTTAATTCATGTTAAGTCTAATTTAATTCAATTAAAGACTAAAATGCCCTTATCTCCTCTATATTTTTTCATGTTAAGTCTAAAAATTAGACTTAACATGAAACATGTTAAGTCTATTTCAACTTAATTTTAAGTTTAGTTTCATGTTAAATTCAATTTAATTCATGTTAAGTCTAATTTAATTCAATTAAAGATGCCAAAATGTCATTATCTCCTCTATATTTTTTCATGTTAAGTCTAAAAGTAGACTTAACATGAAACATGTTAAGTCTATTTCAACTTATTTTTAAGTCTAGTTTCATATTTAAATTAGACTTAACATGAATTAAATTGAATTTAACATGAAATTAGACTTAAAAATAAGTTGAAATAGACTTAACATGTTTCATGTTAAGTCTAATTTTTAGACTTAACATGAAAAATATAGAGGAGATAAGGACATTTTGGCTTTTAATTGAATTAAATTAGACTTAATATGAATTAAATTGAATTTAACATGAAATTAGACTTAAAATTAAGTTGAAATAGACTTAACATGTTTCATGTTAAGTCTAATTTTTAGACTTAACATGAAAAATATAGAGGAGATAAGGACATTTTGGCTTTTAATTGAATTAAATTAGACTTAACATGAATTAAATTGAATTTAACATGAAATTAGACTTAAAATTAAGTTGAAATAGACTTAACATGTTTCATGTTAAGTCTAATTTTTAGACTTAACATGAAAAAATATAGAAGAGATAAGGGCATTATAGCGTCTTTAATTGAATCAAAATAGACTTAACATAAACCACGTTGGACTTAACATGAACCAAATTTGGACTTAACATGATTCAAAATAGACTTGACATGAACCAAGTTGGACTTGACACAAACCAAGTTGGACTTAACTTGGTTAATGTTAAGTCTAATTCATGTTAAGTCTAATGTTAAGTCTAATTTGGGCTCGAGCTCCTCCTCGTCCTCCTCCAGCACCGCCGCTTCACCTCGTTTTTTGCCACCTCTTCGCCTTTAGTATCGGACATCGATCTATTATTTGACGGATCCTCCGACGAGAACGCTAATGAATTCGAGATTTTGGCCGTTGCCAATGTCGTCCAAATTTGAGTTTTTTTTTGGTTTTGGGGGAAAAGATGGGTTAGGAGAGAGGAGGAGAGGAGAGAAGAGGGGGAAGGGGGAACCATAGCCATTAGAGCTAGAGAAAAAAAATGAATTATATGCTGGAGCGTGCACAAAAAGTCAGCGGCGGCGGAGGGAATGTCGGTGTCTGAGAGAAAGAGGAGGAAGAGAGAGAGAGGATGAATGGAATGGGTTAGGAGAGAGGAGGAAAGGAGAGCAGAGGAGGAAGAGGGAGACATAGACATCAGATCTAGAAAAAAAGAATGGAGGAGACAAGGGTATTTTGGGATTTTTTGTTTCTTTTTCTCTCTCTATGCTGACTTGACATGTAATGATGATTAAAAAGGGGCTGCAGCACATATGTCACATTTCTTAGGGCTGAACCACATGGGAAAAAAGTGGAGGGGCTGCAGCACATGATGTTTCAATATTTGGGGCATTGACACAATTTTCCCAATTAAGAAAGAGGAAATAAAAGAGAGAAAAAGCAAGAGAATTAAACTATGAAGTTAGGATAGATTCCACCGGATAACTATTTATTAGATCTAGAAATGAGTCTCCTTTTAATTTATTTTTAGAATTAAAAATCATAACATATCAATCTAATTAAATAAAACATAGATTATCAAGATAGATTCTAAAAATGAAATATCTTTTTTGCCTGAAGAGAGTAACAAATGAAACAAACTACCTTCACTTTCTTTAGCTTAAAGGTTGAAATTTATGCATAGGTAATCAATTAAAAATAATGATCCTAGAATGCTAACAAGCATTTATCAAATCGCTTAAGGAAAGTATAATCTATCAAATTATTATACTCTATCAACCATTATTTTGATTGATTAATCTATACATAAATAAAACTAAGCCATAAAAGAGAGAAGATCTAATTCTAATAAATAAGTTATACTAGTTTCCTCTTATCCTAACTATTCTAAGAATTTCAACCACACATATTATTAAATATTAAATTATGAGCAAAAAATAAAGCATTAATAAAAGGTAAGAAAAGATACTAATTATAAAAAGCAAATAAAATTAAGAAAATAAACTAACTATCTAAGCATGAGAATAAATATACTCTTAAATTATCACAAGAAAAACTAACTAAGCATGAAAATTAAACAAGCTAACCAAAACATGAATTAAATCTAAACTATTTTCTAAACATGCAAATCTAATTCAACAAGAAAATTTAAAAAACTAAAAACTCACATTACAAGGGGCAAGCCCCTTGTGCAACCTGATTTTATTCAAGTCTTCATGAGAAAAAAATTAAAAAGAGAATTTATTTTATTTTTATTGCAAAACTAAAATTTTATAATATTTGGAGGGCAACTAAAAGAAGTCCCTCCTATCCCCAAAGAGAATTTATAAAAATTTGCACATCTCTCACCCTCACTATCTACCTCTATTTATAGCTTACAACAAACCATATCAGCCCTTGCATCAAACGTAGGCTCAAAATAGTCAAAATCAGCCATAGGATGAATCTGTTAGAACCTCATCGATGAGCTCATCAATGGGCACATTGATGAAAGTCTCTAGAATCTGCCACTCCAGATGGCTCTGTCTCATGAGATAGACAATTTTCATATATAACATGTTAGATGCCGCGTTTCAGATTGGGAGGTAATGTCTTTACTTAGCAGTTGATCATCCGAAATTTGACTTGATTTCTTCTCCTATTTGATCTTTGATTCTTGGGCTTCTTCTGGGTTTTAATTAGAGATCTTTTGGGCTCGAGATAATCTTCATTTGAGGTCTTTTTTTATTCAAGCTTTTATTTCCTAAAAATGAATTTAAAAAACACTTACTAGCTAATAAAATTATTCAAACATTATGGGAAGTGAGGGTATAAAAATTTAATAAAAGTTATTAATCAATGACACAATATTTTCTCAATTTCAACTAGCCTCTAACTAGAGGGACTAATTTCAAATAACTTAAAATATTTGAGGGAGTAATAAGGAGAAAATTCTATATATATATACAAACACATTTTCACTTAATTTTCTTTGCATTTTCAAGTAGAATATGGAATGAGTGCATATGCTTAAATGATATACAATTTTATTGTAGGCTATTTTTCACCGCTACATGTATTAAAGTTTAGGCTTTTTCATGGAAACCCTCTTTAAAATAGGGTCATTTTATAGAAACCACATTTTATTTTTAATTTATACATCAACCATACCTTGAAAATATTTTTTGTTGTGATTAACCACATGAGCCCACTTTTAGGTCAATTTTTTCCGATTTTGGTGATGATTTAATCAAGGTGATTTTATTGTTGTGTTTTTATAGAAAAACACCATGCCATGGTGTGTTTTTTTCAAAAGTGTTTTGAAAACACCATTTTGAAAATCTACGGAAAAAAACAACTTTATGTAAGCTCCTGGTTTTGAGACTTTGAATCAGAAGGTGGATTAATTTCCTGGACTCAAGTTTGCATTAGGTGCGATAATTAACAAGAAGTCAACAAGATATGGCAGCTAGACTCTGGATCCCCTTTCAAGCTTTCAACATAAAAAGGCTAAAATCAGCAAAAAAGGGGAAAAAATGCAATATTTAACCAGCTAATCGAAGGAAAGGAAACTTGAAAGAGGATTCTGCAACAGATCCAAGGCGAGTGGAGAGGAAGAAGAAAGCATGTGAGAAGATACATTGATCGGAGTCGGCGACGAGACGGAGGTGCTTGCGACGTGGAGGCGGCAGCGATGACTTGAAGGCGGCGACGAGTCGAAGGAGCGAGCGACGAGGAGGCAGCAGTGATGACTCGAAGGTGGCCGAAGCCTGACGAGGAGGCCGCAGCGACGACTGGCGCGACGAAGCCTGAGGAGCGGTGGCGACGAAAGCAGCAAGCCACTCGTGAGGAGATTTCGAGCTATTAGGGTTGGGGAGGGGAGAAATGGGGATCGACTTGGGTGAAAAAAGAAGTCACGGGAACTCAAAACACCTTTTTGGTGTTTTGAGAAAACCGTTTAATATGGGGTATTTTCAATGGGTCAGCCCAAAAAAACACCACATTCACCAAACGCGTTTCATTGTTTTTTTTGAAAAAAAAAACGGAAACGTCAAAAACGCCCCAGTTGCTAAACACTCCCTTAGTTATCAAACACCAAATATAATAGAGAGATGGTCCTTAATTGAGGTTAGGTAGGGGCAATTAACTTCAACTGAAAAGTGGGTCTAGGTGTTTGATTGCAACAAAAAATACTTTAAAGATGGTTTATGTATTATAAATTAAAAGTGACAGGTGATTTCTATAGAATGACCTTATATTAAATGTGATTTCTACGTAAAAACCCTAAAGTTTATTATACATTGTCATATTTCATAGCTTTGTTTAATGTATAATATGATAGTTGTATATTAGATCCCCCAAGAGAGAAAATCCTGGCTTCAGTCACTGCATACAAACACATAAAACTCTACATTCTCTTGGCAGATAAAGTCATAAACATGCAATATTTTTCTCTGCTGTTATTTGCGGGTACCCTTAATTTTTCTGTTAATATTTCTTTTATTTTTTTGTCTCTACTGAAAACATCTAGTTAATAGAATAATCGCTGTACAGTCGCACCAAATCTCATTAACTCACGGACGTACCAAACAAACGACCCCGTTCAACTACTCCCTCGAAGTAACATAAACAATCCTACACCCACGAAAAGGACAAAATACAAGCAATTTTAGCCGTCGCGCTCCCCTCTGAGCCCCGACTCAATATCCACAATCCCTCTCTCTCATCAAATCGAAGAGGAGAGAGAGTGAACCGGCGATGGAGAAATTGGCGGTAGCGTTCGTAGCGCTGCTTCTGTGTGTCGGTACCGGCCGAGTCGTATCGGACGCTTCAGATCACCGTTACAAACCGGGGGATCCGGTGCCTTTTTATGCTAACAAGGTCGGCCCTTTCCATAACCCTAGGTAAATTCCTTGAATCTGGTGAAAGCTTGTTAGATCTTAGATCCTGTGTTGTTTTTGTTGCTCGATCTGAGATTTTCTAGGGTTTAGCGAACTGATGTTTGACTTGACTTCGAATTGGGGAGATTTTTTTTTATTATAAATTATGGTTCTTTTGTTGGAGATTATGAATTGAGAATTGTGGCTTTAGTTTGTGAAGCGGTTATTATTACTTGGGAGCTAGAGAATCTGTAAATTAGAGAGCGTTGACATTGTTTTTTCTCTAAAATTCACCCGGAATAAGAAGTTTCTTCTTTAAATTGTTGGAAGTTGAGTTTTTCCAGAATCAAGTTAACTTTTTAAAAGGAATTTATATATATTTTTTGTTGGAATTGGTGTAGGATTTTTAACAAAAAAAAAAAAAAACCGGTTCCTATTAAAGCTCTTTGGAAGGATATCGGGGACAATTTTTTACTGTCATTTCAGGGATTTCATGTCAAGTTATTTAATAATTGTTTTGCTCGAAGAAATGCAAAATCTTTTTGAAGAAATACACCCAAGCAGCTGAATCTTTCCATAAAGAAATTATGATAAAGGTGGATGAAAGGATTCAAACTTTTACCTTTAAGTGAACACAGCTTCATACGTTTTTGCTTATGTGAACACATATGAGGATATTACATACTTTAAGCTTAATGTGCTCAGCACTAATGAAAGAATTCAGTGCGTTGATCCTAGTTGTTCAGCATTCAGTAGGTCATACAATTTGATAATTGTTTTATTAGTGCTGTATACTTGCATAGACTCTTTAAGTCTTCAGCACAGGAAATTATATTTGTTGTCCACAATGATAATGTACATGCACTAATTTTAGTTGTTTCATATTTTCAGTGAGACATATCGATACTTTGATCTCCCCTTCTGTGCTCCAGGTTGGTTTCTGGTTCATGTGCTACCCTTTATAGTCTTTATCTTCAATGCCACATTCTACTGTATCTTGATTGGTGCACCAATATATAACAGAGCATGTTCGTGACAAATCGGAGGCCCTTGGTGAAGTTCTGAATGGTGACAGGCTTGTTGATGCTCCTTACAAGCTTGACTTCCGAGTTGACTTGGACTCAAAGTCCATATGCAGGAAGGAACTGACAAAGGAAGATGTAGCCCAGTTCCGGAGTGCCGTCCAAAAGGATTACTACTTCCAGATGTATTATGATGATCTCCCCATCTGGGGATTCATTGGAAAGGTGGATAAGGAGGGAAAGGTTGATCCAAGTGACTACAAATACTACCTTTATAGGCACATCCACTTTGATGTCTCTCACAACAACGATCGAGTGATTGAGATCAATATCCATACCGATACAAGTGCAATGTTAGATGTTACCGAGGACAGAGATGTGGAGGTTGAGTTTTGTACTCAGTTAAGTGGAAGGAGACTACCACACCATTTGAGAAAAGGATGGAGAAATACTCTCAGTCTTCGTCAATGCCTCACCACTTGGAGATCCACTGGTTTTCGATTATTAATTCGTGTGTCACAGTTCTTCTTTGACAGGGTTCCTCGCTACAATTCTTATGAGGGTTCTGAAGAACGACTTTGTCAAGTGAGTAATATTTAAAATCTATTAACATTAGCTCTTCTTTTTTCCAGGTTAGGTCCTAGAATTAGCCCTTATATCAGAGCACTATGGAATTGATGAAATTAGATTTCTTCTCGTTGTAGACTTTTATTCCATAAGATTGTTTACCAGTTATTTGGCAAAAACATTCTTCAATTTACTTGTGATGCTGGTATATCTCAGATTAGTAACCATTGCGTCTCTTTATTTATGAAAAGCATCATGGTAAGAACTATTGTAATATTCATGTCAAAACTCAAAACAGTTCATCATGCTCGTAAATGTGTTAGTACGGTTGAAATCCTGCTGAGTTTGATTCAAATCTTCGGCGTAAACATTCTAGTAGAGTCATAGACACGAGAAAATAAATATCACAAGTTGTTTTAAGTGAATGATAATTGTCTATCACGAAAATATTGTTAATCGGGAATGTTTTACTCCATTTTCTGTTAACTGGAGTTTGATGATTAACATTTTTTTAATTGCATATTTAACTGAATTGTGGAGGCATAAGATGTGTAATTGTATCAAATATCAAAAGCATGTAGAGTGCTATTGGTCTTCTATACGATTTCTGGTAATAAAATACTCTCTATATGTGTGTGCATGTGTGCGTGTGTATGTATGTATATGTATGTGTGTGTGTGTGTTGTGTGTGTGTGATTTCTTATTGAATGCAAGAATAATTGTTTTGGGAACATCTCTTTGTTAGTTCTTATTGAATGCAAGAATAATTTCCGTTGGTTTCTTTATACTGGAGTTATTTTTTGTTAGTTATGTAATGTGATGTGTAAGGCATGAACCAATTGATGCCATTTAAACAGATAGACTTGTGCATATAAAGCAGATGCTAGTTAGTGGTAAGTCGTGAAATTTATAGTTACATGACTTGTTAATTTCGTGAGATCCCAGACTTTTATCATCAAAACATGTCATTATGTATATGAAGGTTGATCTCCATGTTGTCCATGCTCCCATGGTTCAATGGAAGCTTATGAACTGTTGAACACGTTGAATAATAGTTATCAAGACAGGTGTGAAGGTTAAACACCTATTGTCTTCTTTGGGACTTCAAGTAGCTCATATTTAACTTCAACTAAAGATTGATCATTGATATTTAACTTTAACTAAAGACAATAGGTTAAACACCTGTTGTCTTCTTTGGGACTTCAAGTAGCTCATATTTTAATTCAAAATCTTCAGCAGGCCCTTATCAGTCAGAAATGGCTTACACAATCTTATAGTCATAATGATGTGGTACACGTGCAATATTTCCCCCTAACTTATACATTGTGGTTCCCGCAGTAGTGCAGAGGAGAAATGGAATATTAGGGACTGATTCTGATTCCCCTATTATTACATTTAAACGAAAATTACTAGTATGCTTAGACATGTATAATAATGACATGTACTTATGGTTTGAAATAATACATTGCCCGAGTAGCTTATGATTTAATTCATGCCTTTGTCACATGTTATTATGTATGCATGCTCATAGTGCTGGACCAGTAGCTCATATTTTCTTCATTCTGTTCCACATCTGAAGATATGCTCATGATGAGGAAGAAGCTGATGAGCAAGAAGAGACTGGGTGGAAATATATTCATGGAGATGTCTTTAGGTACCCAAAGAGCAAATCCTTGTTCTCTGCTTGTCTTGGCTCTGGCACTCAGCTATTTGCCCTGTAAGTTTCAATTACCGTGAAGTAAGTTTATTTTTGATCTGTTTATTATCATTAAGAAATGATATATCAGGGGATACTAATTCTTTGATTTTTAATATAGTCACTGAAGCAAACTTAAAGTTCTACGAGACTGTTATTCATTTTTCTGGATGAATCTTACTCATTCTTAGTATTATCGCAGCACGATCTTCATTTTCATTCTTGCATTAGTAGGCGTATTCTACCCCTACAACCGAGGAGCTCTTTTTACTGCATTAGTGGTCATTTATGCACTTACATCAGGCATTGCTGGTTATACTGCTACTTCTTTCTATTGTCAGCTTGAAGGAACAAACTGGGTATGCTGTAGACTGCTCACTGTATTTGCGTTTTGTATGTTGGTTTTTACATGACTTTCCAATAACTGTCAATGTTGTAATGCTTCTTGACATCCATGAGGCATCTATGAGCGCAAATTTCATATTGATGGATTTTGCCTTCGTGTCTGGCAGGTGAGGAATCTACTCCTGACAGGATGTCTCTTTTGTGGACCTTTGTTCTTAACTTTCTGCTTCTTGAACACCGTTGCCATTGCATACAAAGCTACTGCAGCTTTGCCATTTGGCACAATCGTTGTTATTGTTCTTATATGGACACTGGTAACCTCTCCTTTGCTTGTCGTGGGTGGTATAGCTGGTAAAAATAGCAAAGCAGAGTTCCAGGCTCCTTGTAGGACTACCAAGTATCCTAGAGAGATTCCGCCATCGCCTTGGTACCGTGGAGCTATCCCTCAGATGGCCATGGCTGGTTTTCTTCCTTTTAGTGCCATCTACATCGAACTCTACTACATATTTGCTAGTGTGTGGGGCCACAAAATTTACACGATCTACAGCATTCTCTTTATAGTCTTCATCATCCTTCTTATTGTCACTGCCTTCATTACCGTGGCATTAACATATTTTCAGCTTGCTGCAGAAGATCATCAGTGGTGGTGGAGGTAAGATAGTTTTTTCCTTACCCACAGGCTAGTGCATAGTTTTTTCCTTACCCACAGGCTAGTGCACCTACGCATGCACCTGCACGCACATATGTACCGTTTTAATTTGTAAAGTTATGTTCAATTTATTGCTTCTGTTTTGTTTGTTATCTCTTGTTTGACTTTTGTTAAGTTTCTCCTGACTGCATATTTGGTTTCTATAACCTAGGTTGTTTACATGTTCGAACTACGTATATAAGTATATTCATTTTCTACTACATTATATGTTTATATTCATTATTTTTTCTAGCCCTCGCATTATCTGGTGGTTCTGCGAGTTCCTGTTTCCTTTTCTTTTCTTCCATTTTAGATTTAAATTTACTAGGTCTTTCCCATCTTCATGATTTAGAAACCTCCCGTTTCAGTCTTAGACATTCTGTTTTAATTATCCTCGAGTGTGTCAACCAATACACTTATATTTATTTCTACTAATTGATGGGATGCAATATGCATTGCATTTTGGATAACAACAACAATAAAGCGTTTATGTCAATATGTTCGGGGCCAGCTAGATGAATCCTAGTCTTCTACTCAGTTCTGTTGAGGGTTTCTCCTCTAAGATAATCATCATCACATTCTTCTTAACAGTTTCTAACCAAGTTCTCTTAGGCATACCTCTAGTCCTATTTTGATTAGTTATAATTTTTGCACTTTTCCTAATTGGTAAATTTGATGGCCTCCGATGCACATCTCAATGATCTCAAACAATTCTTTCTCATTTTATCCTCAATAGGAGCAACCCCTAACTTCCTGAATACGCTCAGTTTCTTGTTTGATCTTTTAGTGTATATCCACTCATCCATTGTAATATGCTGATTTATGCTACACTCATTTTTTGCACATAGTACATCTTGGATGTATTAGTTAGGTATCTCTTGAACTTTACTGTAAAGCGTCTTAACCTGGATTGTGTTCTTAAATGAGTGATTACACCAGCAAATATATAATCCATATCAGGTCATGATGGTAAACAGTTCTTAGTCTCTGGGGAGTCTTTATATAAGAGTTATGATGGAAATTTCCCTGGAAATGTTTAAACAAGCAATTTTCATTGACGGTGGTCACGGTGGTGTAATGTACATGTAGCACTATGCCACCAGCAAACACTTATACACGAAACCCATTTAGTGACCCACTTTAAATATTGCAAACCCTTAACTGGCTGTTAGGTTAACCTGTATCAGCAAGGCTTTTGTTCAGGTGGAAGCTTCTTGTAGCCATAGACCTGTGATCCCACTAATCAATTGTACTTTTCATAAGCGAAGAGCATTTTGCACCTTTCCAACCACTCTTAACTTTGGGGTGTCTAACAAAGTTCCCCTTCAATTTTTACATTTTCCTGTCAACCCCCACCCCACCACCCCCCCCAAACCACAAAAAAAGAGGAAAAAAAAGAAAACCCCACCAAAAAAAACCCAAACGCCTACCAGTGTTAATGGATCAACAAGAACATATTTTGTACACAATGAAAATAATGGGCGGCAGTGTCCTTAAGACTGCTAGGGGCTCCATTGGGAAATTTGGAAGTTTAGGGGAGTTCTATAAGGCACCTAAAAGCCTTAAATTTCACGAGGGTTTCGTGGTACCCCAGCCCAAAGTTTGGGGGGATTATTAAATTTACCCTCATAAACGTACACAGAAAGTTCAACTCTCAAGTAAGCAACACATTTTTTAATTAATTCATTGTAAGAACATTTCCTTGCCATGATTCGAAATCTCTTTAGGCATTCTTATTGATCTAATCACCCGGTGCTTATCCTTCTCTTTTGATCGCAGGTCTTTCCTATGTGGAGGATCGACTGGACTATTCATATATGCATACTGCTTATACTATTACTATGCTCGATCAGACATGTCAGGTTTCATGCAGACATCCTTCTTCTTCGGGTACATGGCCTGCATCTGCTATGGTTTCTTTCTCATGCTCGGTATGGTTGGGTTCAGAGCTTCCCTCTTGTTTGTTCGCCACATTTATCGATCCATCAAGTGCGAGTAACCATTCAACCAAGTGTTGAGGTGCTGAGTTTTTACCTGGTTCTAGGTGTTATCTATTGTTTTTGTTCTAAACAATCTTGTAACGATACACAATTTATAGAACAGTATATGTTTTGTAAGACTTGTTTTTCTCTATACAAACTGGTTGCTAGGTTAGCTATGTACTATTTGTTGTGTACTTACAAAAGCCATTGCAGAGTTTCAGTTAAGGGTTAATTGCGGATAGACCAACTGTAATCTTGTTGTTTTGAACTTATTAACCCTCTAGTTTTATTTTGTAGATAGACTCACTGGGTGAAATGTCTTTTAAAGCTTTTACCCAGAGGGAGAGAAATTTGTTTTTCGACAAATAGACGCCCTGAGGGTAGAAGAGTCAAAAAACTCCACTCATGAGGTGTATCTGCAAAAATAAAGCTAGGGATTGTAAGTTCAAAACAACAGTACTACAGGGGAGTCTACCCACAATTAACCCTGAAGTTCACTGCTCTCGCCTACCTTTATTGCGAACGATCTTGATTTTATTATGTCTACCTCAGTGAATTAATGTATTGTGGAAGCAAAAGTTCAGTCATTTGGTTCTACATTTCAACATATTTTGTGCGTTCTTTGTGGCAAGTAAGAGCAACATGGAACTTTTCTCGCTGCTCCTCTCATCAAAATTGCTCCTCTTCATGGCTTAAAATCTGTGCTATCTTATGTATATTATTTTTAACCTATTCTATATGCATGTACGAGCCATAGAACGTGAAATCAGATCATAACTCCTAGATTTATTTTTTATTTTTTATTTTTTATTTTTTTTGGGTGTACTGATGTGCATGCTGAGGGGGTGTTGCCGGCAATACTTGAGTGTCTCCAGTTAGTGGTAGTAATCGTTTAAGAGTACCTTTCATCTTTTTTGAGCAAAAATTGTCATGGAACTGAAAACTGCACAAAAATATTATTAAAAATAAAAACTCTTGAATAGGTATCATTTTGGCCATGCCAATCTTCATGCACATAAACCTTTTTCGGGGGTTTCTATGTTTTAATATGGTGTATCTCACAAAATATTTCATGCTCGATATCATACAGTAATTTTGTTAGAGAGATTAGCATACCACAAACGTTTTCCGACAAACTACCTTGACATACAGATGCTAGTCTAAATGTTGATATATAGATGTTAGTTTAACATGCGATGCACACGATGCTATATTTTGTACATTATTTACTTTATATATTGCTACTCTATCAATCTTTCCGCCTTAAAAATTTGGGATACTTTAGAGTTTTAAAGACTGAGGAAAGTCCGAGCAAATTCATACAGAAGCTTCCAAATATGTCACACCACCAAGCTTTCACATATTTCTTCCATACAAAAGCAAATTCACACAAAGGCAGTCCTACTATATACTATCAGTTCTCAAAAATAGTTACTTTGGAGGAATTGCTTATATTCCTCCCACCATCTGATGTATGCAAAAGGTTGAAATATAAACTAGCACATGTACGCATTCGCAAAATTTATTGAACAAGAAACTACTACACTTGAACGGTAGTTGGGTTCAAGAAACAACCACACTTGAACAGTAAGCAATTGTGTTCACATATGGCGAAAAATTCGACACTATTATAGACATTTATGTATGTATAGATATTTTAAAATTATCAGCACTGCGCAGAAACTCAAAACATTGAAGGGTTAAGGAGAATATACTTCAATATTCATCACAATCCAATAGCTTGTGAAGGAAATCATAGGAGATACAATTACAGAAACAGGCCATTGGAAAACATGGCACATAGCATTATGTACATTGAATTGCATATTTGCATGTCACTAACACAAATTCTGTTGTTCACAAATCAAATTCACAATATAGGGCCTCAACTTCACAACATGTTCTCCACCTAATATGTTCATAAAGGCGAAACAAACTTCTTTGGTTAGCTCCTCAGTTTTCCAGCGCAGAGACTGACAGACACAAGCAAGCTACTGTCGGTGAAGATATTGAAAGCAAATGCATATTAATATCATTTCTCCTAACAAAATCAAGAAGTTTTGACTCCTCAAAGGAAATGGAGGGACCCATGTACGATACATGGCTTCATTCTTTGCCCGGGCCCTAATCCACGACCCCACCCAAAAAAACAAGTCCCTCAATTGGGATAGACCCCATGTAGTTCTATTGTTGCAGACTGACCCAACAACAACAACAACAACAAATATTGATGTGATTACATATATGCATGATAGAGTAACAACTAGAGTGAGAATAAACTTTTTTTTGACATTCAGAGAAAGAGACTTCTTGTTTTGGGTGACAAATAGACCTCCCCAGGGTACGAGAGCAAAAAAGAACTCACTTGCAACAATAGAACAACAAGGGGTCTACCAGCAACTAGGCGATAGTACAGGAGGTCTATCCACAATTAACCCAAAAATTTATGCAGGAAATCTATATGGCAGACAGTCGAGCACTCACCAAAGAGTATCAGCACAAACTTGTAAACCAAAAGAAGGTGATAAGCTATTCATAAGGCTCCTAATGTTCTCTCTAACCCTTGAAAGAAAAAGAGTCCTCCCTTTAAACCTAGGGAACTAAATATAACATCTTTCAAGTTCGTAATAAATGAGAGTTCCTGCTTTAGACAAAGCATCTTCAATCACCATCAGCTTCCTCTTACTGTTTTCATAAGGTCTCATAAAACTAGAACATACTACTCTGAAGTATGAAACAAACTAAAATGCAAAAATTACTCCCTAGTGAATCAGTAATGATATTTAATGACTCATCCGAGTGTACATTGTGTTGTAAGTCCTCTAAGATATTCAACTATAGGATAATAACTCTCCGACAATATCTCTCAAATGTCAATTGTATAGCTTACCCACTCCATTCTCTATCGAGTTCTACCAAATCCTCTCCATCAATTTGTAAAATAGTCATCCGCATGGATCAGGGATTACATAGCAGTAAAAAGTACATCTAATAGAATTTTTACTAATTCCAGCTAAGGATTTGACAAGATAACGATAGCATGTTTCTTGAAGATAAACTCATTAAAGATGTTCTTGATAATGATGACCTCGAACCAGTAAAGATTAACATCAAACTATTAAAATAGTAGTTAGCTAAGATGAAACAAATAAGCATAAAAGTAATGATAGAAGCACTGCCTCGCGAACAGAGCTTATCAAGCTATTGCAGCGTTTGAAATTTTCGCAAAAGATATAGCATGAAACGAATTCAATAAAAAAATGTTCAATTAAGTAATGTAAGAAAATGAACTTAGATTAAAGCCAAAAGTAGCAGTATGCTTTCCAAGAGGAACATTTATAAGATTATTATTATCCACAAGAACTCTAACATGTAGTATTCAAGAAACAATCATAATAGTTTTCTCAAAAGTAGATGAGTATGAGAGAACAATAATACGAGCAAAACTAAAAGAGAAAAACTTTCTACCATTAATTGAAGAGCAATCTAAATTAGACAGCATAGTTCTCCGTTAAACTAAAGATTGCCAACAATAAACAAGTGACCAGCACCGTCCACATTACTCAACACATCTACTCTTCAAAAAGACAAAAGCATGTAAATATGATCGAATGAAAATTAAACAGCTACAACAGCAGTTACTCAACACTAAGGCCACATTACCTGATAGTCACAAACTTATTAGTCCCATGCTTCGCCCAAAAAGTCCGTAAATCAATCGGATTTGAAAGATTATGCCCCTCTCCTGCAAGCTTCTCCAAAACTTTCTTGAATGCACCTTGGCTCATTTTTCGCCCAGCAATTCTTGCACCCCTCCTCTTTGCGCTCATTGGGAGTGGATACATTGAAATGCTCATAGTACAACAGGCAGATTGCCATCCACCAACTCCCCATCTATAACACTGTTGTGGGTTTCCAGTGCAAGAGCACACCGGAGGTGGAATACCCGATAAGTCCAAATCTATTCCATTAATTACCAAAGCGGTACTCTTCTTAATCTTCCCTTTAGATATAGAAACATTGTCTGCATCATCTCTACCATGATTATTAACCTTTTTGGGTTTCTTCTGCTTCGGAGATTTGATAGGTCGTCCTTGAGACCTCTTCTTCTTCGAAGGAGTGTCAATATGATTATTAAAATTATCAACTTGAGGGATTCTCTCTTCTTTTGGGGGATTCGGGGGTTGTAGCATTTGAATAGTATGTGATGCAGACGTATCAGGGATCATATTAAAACTTTGGTGGTGATTCATAGGAAGAACATGAAGGATTTTGCTATGATCTCGGTTGTGATGGATCCAACTATCTCTAATGAAGTCCATAGGAACGGAAGGTTCTGGAACTCCGCAGTCTCTGTGGAGGAATCCTCCATTGGAGAGGAGAGGCTTGGTGTCGCGATCTTGTGCCACATTGGACATGAGTTGCAACCCTAGGCTTCCCTTCAAGGGTTGATCAAAGTAGCCCCAGTTCCGCATGTTTAGTCCTCCGTCGTCATCCATGTAACTGAAATGGGGAGTGTTGCAGATATCTTGATGAAATGTTTGGTGTTTTTAATAATTCTGATAACCCATCTAAAGAAATTTTCAATCTTTTTATGTTCCTGAAACAAATTAGTTTTTAGCTATGAATAAAAAGGAAAGCAAGCATATAGAATATATAATATCTAACTAGTGAGTGCCAAAAATAAAAAATAAAATAAAATAAACAACAACAACAACTTTAGTGTAAACAGTAGTAAACCAAGCTTTAGAAGTGATAGACTTGCCAAAAGAAAAGAAATAAAAACTATATTTGGTTGAAATTGGCAAAAAGATTGGTTTGTTAACCAACCAGATTTTTTTACATCATTCTATTATTGCAATTCTATAAAACTATTTCTCTAATAGACTAGTCACACACAAACAACTACCAAATCAAGGGAGGAAAAAAAAAGGGGGTAAATATAGTGAAAATGCAATCCCAAGTAAAACTCAAACTGCAGAATGAGATGCAGAAGACAAAAGAATGGAACTTTCATTGATTTTAATCGACCCGTGGGAGCCAATTTTGCTTCTTTCACTACTAATGGAAACCTAACTTCGCCAGATGAATCATATTTCAGGTATTAGGGTCAAATCAGCTAAAATGAAAGCATTCTGAACATAGTATGAACCACAAAATTCTCCCTTTTGTTGGTCAAAATGGGATCAAAATGAAACTTTTTTTAAACCAATTTTACTATAAAACCAATTTGACCAAATGAAACATTCTACAAGAAAAAACACCAAATCTGTGAACTGGGAGGAACTTGACAAGGAAATTCCAGTGCCAAATTAGCAGATCGTAGACAATTGGGGTGTAAATGATGAAAAGATCAAAACTTTTCATCCGCATTTCGTTCATCTTGATCTCCCACCAAAACCCATTAATCCAATTTAACTCCAGCCCAAACAACAAAAAGCAAATCAAACCCCCTAAAAAAGAGGGGAAAACAAAGAAACCCTAATTTTCAAAATTGAGGGGAAAGATGCAGCAACCGTCCAAAACCACCCTATTAATCCACATTCTGAGATTCATAAGGGAAGATTGCAGCTTCCACTGTTCAAAGGTGAGATCTTTATAAAAATGAAAATTTTCGGGGGAAAATCAAAATACACAAAAATAAATAAATAACAGAGCTTTCCTGTTATTTTCCCTAAATCATAATAATATAAAAAGTAACAAGAGGGGAGACTTACTGAGGAGAGAGATGGCTCTCTAGGGTTCCTGATGGTGAGAGAGGAGAGAGAAAGAGGAGGGAGGAGAGAGAAGGGTAAGGTAGATTTTTTCTATATATATGAGATCTTAATAAATGCAAATATTTCCAATAGTTTATAAAGTTTTAAGGATATAAAGAACTGTTTATTTATTTATTTATGAGAGGCGGTTCAAAAGGAGAAACAAAGGGAGGCCTTGTCTTTTGGCAGGCCACCGCGCTTGCTTATCTATTGCTTCAAGCATGAGACATGAATTTATCTTATCACCTTTTGTCAGTTCCTTTTCTCCCCATAAATCTGAAATTTTTTAAATCTAAATATCTAATTACATTGATCTTGACATTGTAAATTGGAAAATGACATTATTCTCCCCTCTACAAGAGGAATTTTGATCAAATCAGGACTGATGAGAATAGACTGTTCTAATTCATAAAAGATAATAGTAACGAGATAACTTAGAAATTATATTGCCTTTTTATGAAGTAGAACAATCTGCTCGTGTAAAGATTGTGCTGAGATGATTTGTATTTACTCAAGAGATTGGCATATGTATTTTTGTAAATAGCAATTTAGTCATATATATTGGTTACAACAACTGACCGCCTCCCTTCAATTGGAGTATTTTCTCTTAAAAGACATTTTAGTTACTTGTCATCTTACTATTATGGTTGTTAGTTTTGAGAAATTGAATGTTTAGAAGATTTATATGGGAGAATCAAAGTTTTCAAGTCCAGTGGAATAAATAAAGTTCAAGGAATGTTTCATGGGAAACAATATATAATTCAGGGGGGTTTGTAAAATTTACCCTTTATTATTCTTTCTAAGAGGATATTTTTATTTCCTTGTAAGACTACAAAGTAGTCTAATTACATAGATTCTAATATCATAGCCGCCCCTGAAAGTTACAATCTAGACGTAAATTTTTTCCAATGGACCTCAATACCTTAACCCCACTCAATTACTTTCAAAGCCCACATGAATTTATTACAACAATCTAACATCGTGTGTTTTTAAGATGAATTGTTTTATATGATTTTTTTTAAGGTTAAACATTATTTCATGGAGTCTAAGATAAAAACCTTTATATCTATTAAGTTGACCATTTGTTAACTCTTCTGTTATATTCTAAATTAGACCCTCAACTCTGCATATTGCCTCCTTAGACCGTCCAATGCGTTATGTTATTTTAAATAAGACCCTCAAATCTATTAAATTATTTTTTTAAAAAACCCTTTAAATCTATTAAGTTGTTTTAGATGAGACCCTATTTTGAAACAAATATAAAATTTGAGGGCTCTAAGTCTAACTTAGAAATATAAAGATTTAAGGGTCTAACATCAATTAACAAAAATGTAATGGTCTAATCAATGTTACAGAAGACGCTAGGCGGAATAGGCGTTTGAGCCAGCGCCTAGCGCTTAGATGCCTAGGTGAGATAACAATCTTAGATTCACAATAAACCATGCATACTTAAATACTAAATAGCCAAAATAATAACTAACAAGGTTATAGAAAGCGCTAGAAGGCTTAGGTGTTGGACCCGACGCCTAGCGTCTAGGAGGTTTTCTTTTTTTATTTTTTAATTATAATAATTGATAGTAAATGTTAATGTTATAGAAAGCTTAGGTGCCAGACTGGTGTCTAGGCGGATTTCTTTCTTCATTTAAGTGGTGATCGAGGAGGTTTTGCTGAAGGTCGGAGGAGGTAGTGGAGATGTTCATATTTAGAGGTTAAAGGAGTTTGAAGGAGGTTGGAGGACGTGGATGCTGCAACACAGAAAATCTCGATCAAGGCCTAAAGGATGTAGTCCACGTAAGCAGACAATGCTCCCCTAAACAATCTCAAAATCTAGGTGGGCAGCCTAGGTACCGGCCAGGTGATAGTTAGGGGGCCTAGGTACCGCCTCGGCTTAGGCGAAGGCTTTTTAAAACAGTGGGTCTAATAACGAAAACCCTTTTTAAGTATAGGAGGGATTGAAGTGGAATCGGATTTGGTCCATAGCCCTTTAGCCGTTTGGGCTCATGCCCAAAAGTATAATGGGCTTGTAGCTTCATAAGCGATCTAAAAATTTGCTTTTCCCAAAACTAATAGATAAAAGATATTGATGGATGTGGAATTTTTTTTTTTTTGGGTGAAATGGATGTGCCTTTTTCATTTTGGTTCCTTACATCTGATTTATTTGGGCTTTTTTCTTTGATTGGACATCATCATATAAATAATAAACAAGTTTGAAACCAGAAACCGTGTTAATGTTTCACTTCCGTTCATTTTGCAAAACTTGCCTGTTTCATGATTTTTTTGGATTTGCAGCAATTCCTATTGCCATTAGGTAGTTTTTAGAAGTAATAATCATTAATAAAGATTGACTAATGAAAATATTGAAAAAATTTGTACATCTCAGAAAACCTTTTGCATGAATGCAAGTCCAAAACATAACTAGACTGCGCTAGTCTTCAAGTTATTTATCTGGAACAAATTTCCACTGCAAGAAATGTTGTATTAGGCGACACGAATTTTGCGACACATCTAATGAGTGCGGTTGAAATTGTATAATGTAAGTCCGGGTTATAATCTTCGTATTCACTATGAAAAATAGATAGAAGTTAAGTGTCATGTACTACTAATAAAGTAATAATACATAACTATTTACGATCGCCGGAGTATTATATTATATTTTTCGAGGTAATAAAATTTCCGCCCAAGTCATACATAATGAGGCCTTCTAGCATGCCTAGCGGATGACAGAATTCATTCAACCTATGTGGTACTTCTTATGAAATTAGTATTTGAGTACATTCATGCTACATATATTAGATGATTTTTTAAGAAAATCTCAATAAATAAAACGGTCAGTGTGAAGCACACCATGTTAATACAACAAAAAAGTTAAGAAATAAAAATAAAAATAAAGTGCATCATGCAGTACTATACGTGCGGGAAGTTGGAGGAAACTAACTAAAAAATATGAAATGTTGACTTGATGAGGAATGCATTATAGGGTTTAAGAAGGTATGGATCATGAAAGATGCAGAATATTGATGTCATTCAAGTAATAGTTGATTATGTTTGATTATGTTTTCTCACATTTTTGTAAGAAAATTTTTGACTTTTATTCTATCAAATCTCTACACAAGTTCTATTCACTGCAGATGAGGATGGAGATAATTAGTGTTGTTATCTTATGACTAAATGACCAATTTGGTCCATATACTAGTAGGAGTGTCCAATAAGGTTTTGACCCTACTGCCCTAGAAAGCACCGGTCCTCGCCTGACCGGGCTTCTCAGTCTGGTCCTGGGTTAGGAAGTCTCACCCACGTTATTAAATTTATATATTTTTAATATATATTATATATGTATTTTTATATATAATTATATTTTGATATGGTCATTAATGTATAATTATATGTATTTCTAAGTGTATATAGTTTTTTTAAGGAAAATGGCCGTGCCTCCTAGTCCTAAGGGTCTATAGTTGTATATATTTGAGTACACAAGTGTGTGTGTGTGTGTGTATATATATATATATATATATATATATATATACACTTGTAAGTATATAAGTATATTATATTATATACTTATATATACTCTTATCACGGTATAGATACTCAGATATAAGTATATAAGTATATATAATATAGTTATAAGTATACTTATATGTGTATATTATAGACTTATAGTTATATAAGTATATTTTATATAAGTACATAAGTATAAGTATATATAAGTATATTGCATCTAGTATATATAAAAGTATATCATATAAGTAAAGTATATAACTATACTTAAATAAGCATAATACAAGTATGTAACAAATACATATATTACTATATAATACGTATTTATAAATAAGTAATATATAGTTATGTGATACTCTCTCTCTCTCTTAAGTTATAACTTATAAGTATATGCAATATACTTACGATAATATATGTATATATAATATACAGTTATATACAAATATGTAAGTATGTACTAATACATACTTATATAA